>KQ030507.1:469397-724695 GCA_000956045.1 Hirsutella minnesotensis 3608 | reverse complement strand
GCCGCCGCCGCCGCCCCAGCCGCCGCCGCCTTTGCCGCCATGAGGTACTTGGCACTGTTGCGAAGAGTCAGCAATCTTGCAAACGCATATCGAGGTGAAAGATGCGGGTCCTTACAGATCCGAAGCCACCGTTGTTGGGGTAGCGTCCGTTCGCGGGCACGCAAACGAAGCCGCCGCAGCAGTGATTGTGACCGCCACAAGGATGGTTTTGGCGGCCGCACTGAGGCTGCTCTCTGCTGCACTACACGTCCAAGTTAGCGTTGAAAGACCGAGATTGCTTGATCTTCTTCTCACCCTTCCTTGGAAGCCGGTCTGGTCCGGGAGGCACACAAGGCCGTTGCAGCACCCACCGGCACGGCAAACGCTGCCTTCCACGCGGCAAGTAACTCCACCATCACCACCAATAATTCCACCACCACCGCCAATTCCAATACCAATTCCAACACCAACACCAGTACCACCACCAGTACCACCACCAGTACCACCACCAGTCTTACCACCACCTTTGTCACCACCTTTGTCTTCACTGCCGCACGTCTTGCTTAGAAAGTGCTTGCAGATGAAGCAGGCCGACGCGTGCTTCTGCTCAGTGTGCTCGAGATCACGCTTGCTCTGCTCAATGGCCGAGAGATCACGCTTGCAAACGTCGCCGCAGAGCGCGCCGCACTTGGCCAGGGCCTCAGAGTTCGACATGGCCGCCAGCGACTCAGCCGTGAAGGCCGCCCTTTCGGCGTCGGCATCCTGCGCGGGCGAGGCGAGCGCAGGCGCCACAAGGGCGATTGCCAGGATGAGCGTCCTGGATAGCATGTTGCGAGATGAAGCTGACTGGTAGCTGCTGCTCTGTGCCGGACTGTGCAGTCTGGGTTGGTCCCTATTCGACAAATCACGGTCTTGTTCGAAGTCTATATATCCTCAACCTTGGCCCGCGCGTCTTTGAACTTGTCGCCGTGTTTTGTGTCTAGAGCCCAGCTGAAAACGTGAGCTTCGGCTCAGGCATGCTCTGCATATTTCTCTGGGGTTGGCCTCGCCCAGCGGCCCTAGCTGAAAAGAAGGGTGTGCCCGTTCAAACCCACGCCAGATACCACGACGGATGTGAAGCTTGGAATTCTCGCAGTTGAGACGAGGCCGTCGCATCCAATGTCGTCATGTTTTCTCAGCTCGGAAGGCCAGCTTGGCCTCGGGTCGGAGAGAGACGTCGAGGTTGCACAGCATGTCAAGGGGAAGCAGTTCAAGGATAGGGCCATGATTTGGGCTGGCGCGGGAGGGCAATTCTCTATTGTTGCCGGGCCTTCGCTCCTTGTAATGTGTAGTGCACAATGTAACCTGTCGAGTCTTGCTGATGGGGCAGAGCAGCACCGACGCAGAAGGACTGGAACATGGGTGATCCCCATCTACTACCTTCTACCCCCGCAGGTCCGTTCCTCCGAGTGCCTTGCGAATCGGGGGTTTAATATATAATTACTTTACGGCATAGCTGACTGATTCTATTGTATATATGCCTATAGATCTCCTTTCTCAAGTAACACCTTGCTATAATTCTCAGGTAGACATGTACTAACTAATAGTAATACGAGTAGCTAAGCTGATTTAACTTTAAAGTCGAATATTAGGAAACCCTACTTTTAGTGACTTGTATCTATTAAATTCAATTTTATAAAATTAAAGTAAGGAAAGCATACCTTAGAGTAGTGTAAGAGCAAGAGACACTACTAACCCGGCATAGTTGAGCACCTACCCAAGTGCCGCGCCAAGCTAGAATCCGCAAGACGCTCTATCTCGGGGTCGCAACTAGAGACGTAGACAAGAATCATCCTCATGTCTCAGCCGAAAAAAGAGCCGCGCGAGGGGACGGGAAGATTGTCGCAGGACCAAGCCTGAGCACGAAGACGGGAACCGAAGCCTGACAAGAAGAAAACCTCAATCAACACCATTCAAGGTCCGGTCCCTCGGCACTCCAGCTTGCAATGCAGAAGCCCTCAACATCGCAACGGTGTTCAAGTTGCAAAATAACTGACCTACATGCTACCGCGTTCCCTTCATCGGTATTTACAAACGTTGTTAGCTGGGGGTCTCTTTCATGCTGGATGTTACGGGTGTTACAGAGCTGACCGCTTCCTCGGCAAGATGATTCACTCTATATGCTGCCTCTACGACTAATATCTCGATAGGCCCCACTTTGTGGTCAAGACCCGGTGTCTCATCACATTTGTCTGATGTCTTGTCACGCCTAGTGGAGTATGACGTAGCGAAGGAAGCAGCCGTGGAATTCAATGCTTTGAAATATGCGCAAAATAGAAAGACAGGTGCAAGGCTGTGTTTCGACTAGTTCCATCCTATCAACAATCCCCACTCGGCAGCATCCAGTGCGCAGGACTTCGCATCTCACAGAAATCGTGCGATCCTATGGAGATCTAGACGATCGACTCCACAAACTTTCAACATTCTCAAGGCTGTAAATCCGCACAAAGCATTTAGATCTAGTATGGTTCATTCAATGGGCAACGGAGGACTCGTGCAAACCCCGTCTCAATTCAAGTCGAAAGTCCGGGCCATTGCTGGCGGCTAGTCAGATCCGATGGGTATCCGGTGAAACGTGGATGAGACTATAATGTGAAGGACTATTGAAGACTCCGACATATGTTATTCGAAAGGAACGAAACATGATATCAAAATTTGACCTCAGCTACATGTATGCCCGGCATCATGACGATGTGAATTGATAGCTTCCATTCCGACCGTTACACACGAGGAAATAGCTGAAGCAAAGAAAAGCGTTGACCGAGAAGCACGGACGTTCCTCTTTCAAAAATCTATCTCGCTGACGTATGAGAGCGGCCGCAGCTCCATGTCGTTTTGACCGGCCCTTTCGTCCCGTCAGGATAAAGCGCTGCTGCTATGAAACAGCATCACTCACACATGCGAGTGCTGCTGAGCAGTTGACGCTGCGCATCAAACATCTCGTTAACCTGCAGAGTTGCTTTCCCGTACTGAGTAGCCATGCGCACAAGTGGCCAATTTGCCCTGGTTTCAACCATGTGAGCAGACGCTGCTCCCATCGACTAGCGTTGAGTCACAAGGACGGTATCACATACCAAAACGTGTGGGACCCAGATCGCCAGCGCGATGAGTGGCATGGTAAAGAGACTGATGGCCACGATCTCCCTCAGAGAATGCCCTCGGCGGATGACTTCGTAGGGCAAGGCGGCCACCCCGAAGCAGCACAGCCAGAAGAACAACATGGAGCTCGCGAGTTGGTTGAGAGGGCTGCCAGTAAAGTAGCGCGCCCATTCTGGGACTCCCAGCAAGTTCTCCATGGCGATTCCGGGCCCCGCAATATATCTGATGAACGTTGCCGTAATGAGATCCAGGGTGACGTCCAACCACCCGGGCAAGGCCATGATGAAAGTGTGCGCTCGTATGCCAAGGATGTGACTGGCCACGGGGGCACAAGGCAAGGGAGCCGCTGAATTGGATATTCAAAGTCTGCCGAGGGTTGTTGGGATCCTAGGCTTGAACTTTTTTACGTTTAACTTTCAAGCTGCGTCTCTGCATCGTGAAGTTTTCCCACACGAATCAGTGGAGAGCGCATCGAGCACGAGACACGTTTTAGAGGATAACTCCGGCCAGGTGCATCATCAATTTTCAGTAAGGAACGAGTCGGATTGCTGCAATTATAGCTAGCAAAAGTCGATTGTGCCACCGCGAATAAGGCACAGATAGAGCCTCCAAGGCTCCACATAACCAGGCAAGACAGCATCCTATTCTCAATGACTCGAGGAGTATAGATCGAGGTCTAGCTCGGCTCAACGCATCGGTCAATCGGCGCAGACGCCTGCGACGACGGCCAGGTCGCAGCCATCTGATCGATACGGGTACTGGGATCTCTTGGCGAGACGACAATGTGCAGGCGAGTTCTTGCATGAAACATGTCAAGACCGGAAACTTGGGAAGAAGGAGCTCGTGTTGACCTAGGGAAACTGGCGTCTTTTCTTGTCAATATCCTTCTGAAAATTCCTCTCTAGATTGGACTGGGATATGTCACGGGCAGAGTCGTAGGATGAGGCACCACGAAGTCTGGGACTTGATCAAATTATTATTGTTCGACGAATACGTTATGACGAGTCTATTGGCATTCTCGTCTTGGCAGCTTGTGACCCAAGGACTCTGGATCGCATAGAATCAGCTCATCTTGCTTTGTATGAGCTGTGAGAGCGAGTGCTGCTTTCCAGTCTGCATGTATATATATCCCTAGATATGCCTCGATTTGGATCGGGTCCTCGAGTCGCCATTGAGATTTACCTGCACTCTTGGGGTCAAGCAATTCCTTGGATTCTGTCAGTGACGAGAGGGACCCTGGTCTATGCCGTGGCGCTTGGGAGGAGAGAAGCCGGCATCGATTACACATCATGGGCTTGTTGATGCTTGCTGCCACCGCCGCTCTCTTGTCCGATGACATTCTTGGGTAGGTTTTCAATGACTTCTTTGGGCGCAGTTCGTGTCCAGATTGTCATTGTCGACCAAGGTGCACGCGGGACCCGCAACGTACCAGGTACATGTGCTCAAAGGAGGGAGGCCACCTGCGGCTCTCGGCGACCCACGCATCCATGCTGGCCACGCAGCGCCGACGACCTGTTGGTTGAGCAGACAGGGATCGACGATGGCGGAGCGGTTGGCATCGTGTACACATCGCGTGTCTGGACATGAAATGGGAGATTTCGCGAGAGAGAGGTGATGGGTCGATTTGAGTCGAGCCGTCCTGTTCCCGGTGAAGAGCCCGACTGCAGTCTCGTTTACCGCCTGTACAAAGTACCTGTCTACCTGGGCCCCTTGGTGCCCTGGAAGATGACCTACACGCGCTGAAACTAAGCCAAGCTCGGCGCTCTTCAGAGCGCTCCCCTGCCCTTAGTGCCCCCAACCTCCTCCCCCGCAACGCCTACCTTACCGTACCTTAATAGCCCCCCGAGCTTGTCTCCAGTCTCCCAAAGTCCACATGGATCAACTGCACCAAGACGACTCTACTGCGTCTGCGATCCGCGGGAGGGAGCGACTAGTTCCAAATCCAAACCTGGCCCCAGTCTGGGGTTTGCCCGCCTCATAAAATCCCAAACCTCGACACGCGCTACTTGCTCCCTTCGCTCGTCCGCCATGGCCGCCTCCGCTCGTCGATTTCGTCCCGAATTGCCCCATCATGTCTCGTCCCGCGCCTGCCTGTGAGCCGCCGCCATTTATCGAAGACGACATTTCCTTCTCCCTCGTCTCCACCGCTCCCGACGGCCAGACCATCTTCTCCAACAGTGACGCCGGCCAAGAGACGGACGACTTTGACTTTCTGACCTCGTCCAGGGATCCTGAGCCCTCGTGTGGCGAATCCACCTCCATTTCTCCCAGTGTCTACGACAACGAACTCGTCCATGGCCGACGCTACCATGGCTATCGCAAGGGACGATACCCATTTCCCAATGATGCCCAAGAGCAGCAGCGGGAGGAGATGATGCATGCTCTCATGCTTGAAATCACTGTATGTCCTGGCTCCTGTTGGCTCCTGCTTTGCAACCATATCGCTCAATGTTGACTGGCTCCCGCAGCAAGGCCACTTATTCTTCTCCGACATTGGCACTCATCCACAAAAGATAATAGACATTGGAACCGGGATCGGTATGTCCGCCTGTCGTAAACACTATGGGGCGAGAGCTAACGGCAAATCCCGCACCGCAGGAAGCTGGGCCATTGACGGTATGCATTGACAATCCAACATAACACTACGATTCTGCGGCTCCCAAGTCTGACGATAGCTATAGTGGCCGACATGTATCCCAGCGCCAGCGTTATCGGGACTGACCTCTCCCCGATCCAGCCTACCTGGGTTCCCGTCAATGTTCGCATGTTTGTCGACGACTGCGAGGCCCCTGACTGGCTTCATGGATCCGCCTATGACCTCGTCTTCTTCCGCAGCGTGGCTGGCTCTCTACAAGATTTGGATGGCGTGCTCGCGAGAGCTCACCGGTAAGCGTCGAGTCACAAGCCCGGCTTCCACTCTCTGCTGATATTGACCACATGCAGGCACATCAGACATGGCGGTTGGGTAGAATTTCACGAATTCGCCCCCAAGATTCTCTGCGACGACGGCACCATGGACCAAAACGATCCATTGCGAGTGTTCTACGACGCTGCCATCCAGGGCATGCGATCGTTTGGCTGCGACCCCATGCGGACAGCCCGTCTCGACCAAACACTGGTTCGCGCAGGCTTCACAAATGTGAGATGCATCATCAAGAAAATCCCAATCTCGGGCTGGGCGCGCGATGGACATCTCAAGACGCTTGGTCTTTTCATGAAGACGGTCATTCTCGAGTCTCTGGACGCCCTCGCTGCCAAGCCACTGGACGCGCTGGGTCTTTCGCCTGCGGAACGCAAGGAGCTCCTCATGCAGGCGGAAAAGAGCCTCGAGGACACGACGGCTCACCGATACATTAATTGTTACTTTTGCTATGGCCAAAAGAGGCATGCCGAGTTTGCCAACTTCGACCGGGACAGATGATGATCCCGCAACGTTTCTTGTGCTTTCCCCCGATCAACACTGCACGAATCTGGGGCATTTGACAACGGAACAATTGCGAGTCAACATCAAGAACAGCTTCCGGGATCTACGCAGCGAAGAATCACTGAAGCGGGCACAGTCGAGCTGGGAGAAAAGGAGGATTCGCTCCCACAACTACGCCATGCTAGTCACATCAGGAAAGCTTTGAGGTGTCACAAACTTCATCTCACGCTACTCCTAGCGTCGAAAGGTGGCTTGCCAGGTTTTGGAAAGGCGGTGTCGATGATCTAGCCATGAAAATTACCGAGGGCAACCCGGGTCTGGACGAGCTAACGACACCAATCGAGTCCACACGTTGAATCATTCGACGTCGGCATCTGTCGCGGAGGGCTACTGTAGACCCCGCCCCCACAGGGGCGTATGACATTGAGCCTTTGCTTTTCTCACTGACCATCCTTTCTTTTCCGGTGAACGCCAGGCCAGTCATGGCGCTGCCGATCTTGAGGTAGCTTGAAGTCGATGTCACGGCGCCTTTGTACGTAACCTACAAGCAGGTACCGTACCGAAGCCTAGTGCACACGTCTACGAAGTGCATTAGACTTATGACCAAGAGCCTAAGACAGACTTGTGCGGAGTATTTTGATTGCGCCGTCCTGCATGGCACCAAAGTTTTGGACCAGCTGAGGTATCGCGACAACCTTGCACCAGAGAGAGAGAGGCGCTAGGACGGAAGCTGCATCATAAAAATCGCTGACTAAGCCATTACCATTTCCAACGTCACCTCCAGGCCCCCGATGGCTTCACCCACGAGGCAGCGTTCAGCTTGCAAGCTGCATCTCTGCTCCCGAATCGCGACTCTGGCGCCGTCCACTTGTGCAACGCGATTGCCAGGCTCCAGATCCGACATCAAGTTCAATAAATTCACTCGCTGCCGATCGAATTATCGGGGGGCTTGCTCATTGGCATTGGAGGAGGAAGCCAAGGCAAAAGCAGAGCAAGACGCCAGGGACGCGGGTTCAGGCACCGGAGGCGCTCGCCATGACGACGACGGCTACGATGGCGACGACAACGCGGGCCGCGGCCCCGAACGATAGGGACTCGCCCGCGAAGACAATCCTCAACCACGCGGCGCCGCAGGCCTACAACTTTCGCTTCTCGCCCTTCCTGCGGCAGACATACCAGGTCGGCCTGCCGGCGGACCGCCCCATATGCCGGGCCTTCCAGACGGGCTCGTGCCCCAACGGCACGCGATGTGCGGAGCGGCACACGTCGGAGCCGCGGGCTCCCGGCAGCGGCGGGCAGCAGCACCCGTCGGGGGGCCTCAACTCGCTCGTGTGCAAGCACTGGCTGCGCGGGCTGTGCAAAAAGGGCGAGCACTGCGAGTTCCTGCACGAGTACAACCTGCGCAAGATGCCCGAGTGCAACTTCTTCATGCGCAACGGCTACTGCTCCAACGGCGAGGAGTGCCTCTACCTGCACGTCGACCCCATGTCGCGCCTCCCGCCCTGCCCCCACTACGACATGGGCTTCTGTCCGCTCGGCCCGCTGTGCGCAAAGAAACACGTCCGCCGCAAGCCCTGCCCCTTTTACCTCGCCGGCTTCTGCCCGGACGGGCCCGACTGCAAGCAGGGCGCCCATCCCAAGTGGTCCAAGGACCTCGACAAGCCCACGCTCAAGTCGGACGGGCGGCGGTGGGGGAGGAAAGTGGAGAGGGGGCCGAGACAGGCGGTTTAGAGGCCGTGGACATTAAGACGCCATACTCTTGCTATAAAGTCTGGAAGCTGCCTTCAGGAAGCTGCCGAGATACGATTGGGACTGTTGTATGATACCCTGGGAGACGACGCAATATATTGCAAACGAAAGCCCCAACAAGCTAGATGAGAGCCTTTGCTCTTGGCCGCCCGTGTGCTTGCCCAAATCAGTCAACTTCATCTCCCCTCATAGGCCGTACATGTGTTGCAACATGAATCAATGAGCCAGAATGCCATGCTTGATATTCAAGAGTCGTGAAAGTGTCTATTTGCAAGATGGAGAAGAGTGCGCCCCCTCCCGTGTTCGTGCCATTCATGCGATGCGCCAGATAACAATCATGTACATTTGTCGGGCTGCTGTCCCGTGCATTAATCCATCAGCCTTTTCTCGTTGCTACTGGTGGTGAGGAGGAGCTCTCCCCTAGCCGTGTGACGCCGCAGCCGATCAGTGGGAGTCGGCTGATCGCACCCAGTGGTTGCTCTCTGTCGTGTCTAGGTTCCAGACGTTGCTGTCTGACGGCACGGCAACGAACTCGTGGGATGACATGGTGGTGCCGCCGCCGCCGTCGGCCTCGTCGCGCAGAGGTCCCTCTTCGGGTGCAGACCGCCACGCCGATAGCTCGTCGACCTTGCGGATCCCCATCATCCAGGAGACGAGGCCCCGCGGGGCCCAACGGCCTACAAAGCCGTAGACGCTGGCGCCGAGGCCGACGCGGACGCGGTCGCCTGTGATGGAGCCGTCAATGACATCGAAGACGGTGTTGTGGAGCTGTCGCAGGGAGCTGCCGCGAAGCCCACGGATGCGCCCGCCCGAGATGGCTGAGCTGGTTTGAGCGACAAAGTTCCGGCCATACACGTGGCGCGCGCCGTCGGGCCAGCCCAGCGTATCTCGCGGGTTTCCGGAAGATGGCAGTGCCGCGATTGCTCGGGCAGCGGGCATGAAGCTGGAAAAGTCAAAGGTGCCGAGCTGGACGTGAGTCACGGGGATGTCGAGGGGTCTCAGCTCGGCGGTCAGGACCTCGGTGAAGGCCGACAGCGCGGAGCAGACGGTAGCCTCGGGGGCGTGGAAGGGCGGGTTGATGGACGAGATGATGGAAGGCGTAAAGACGAGCACTTTCGGCGGCACCCATCGCTCGCCAATGGGATTGAGGCGCGAGGTGAGCAGCGGCAGGAAAGCCTGGATCGTGAGGATCGGCTGCAGTAGGTGGGTGTTGAAGAGATCGGCGAAGCTCGATGGCGGAATCGTGGCAATCGGGGACGTCTGGTAATGGAGAGAGGGGATGAGGATGACGGACTTGAGCGTCAACTGGTTGGGCTTCACCGAGGGCCCGGGAGCCTGGGGAGAGATGAGAAACGAGGCAAAGCGCTCGATGGCGGCACCGGCACGAGGGGGCTATTGTATTTTGTCAGCATATCCCAGACTGGGCGAGAGCATAGGGGCATCGTACATTGGTCGTGTCAATGGTGAGCGGCCGAATGTCTGGCCGAGAAAAGGCATGAACCATGTTCTCGTCCTCGGCGGCATTGCAGACGATGAAGACGACGAAGCCGCGCCTCTCGAGATCAAAGGACAAGGATTTGGTCAATGGCAGGGTGGGAGACCCGGCAATGACGACGACCTCTGTGCGACCGCCGTTACGAGCGCGCTTTGCCCTTCTGGCCTTCTTGTGCCAGCGGCTCCTCTGGTAGCCATTGAAGACGACGGCGCCGCAGACGACAATGACGGCACCCGTCACGACCTTGTGCCTGGCAACCCATTCCCATATCGAATCGAGACGCGAGACGGCAACAGCGGCAGCCGCGGAGGACGGCCGGGCGGGTGGACTCGGGCGTATGGCGTCGGGGATCCAGGTGTTCGCGGAGAGGGTGTCGCGAACGGCGCCAGCAGCGCGGTCTACATTGCGATCAACGAAATCGGCAATGTCGTCCGTGTATCGACGGAGGTTGACGGGAATGCCGGAAAGCTGCGTTGGAGGACCAAGTCAGTGGGCCGGACTTCAGCGAGTCTTGCGGACAAGCCATGGTGGCAGAGGGGATCGAGGCGATGATGCGGCTTACCACGTCCAGGAACTGTTGATCGTCGGCAGACATGGCTGCGTCGTTTTGGCCTAGGGCATGGAGGTGACGATGAACCGGCGGCAGAGGGCGGCGGGGAGCGGGATCGAGAGCGAGAGCGTCGTGGTTGTGTGCGAGGGATAGAGTTTCGAGGGCGTGACGTTTTTCTTTGGTAGGCCGGCCGCCTTCTCACCATGGCGTGTGCCTTTTTTGTGTTTTGGGGGGGCAGCGACCCATTCGACTCGCGACAGTGGACCGCCCCTCTTTGGCGGCTGCAGGGATTGCGGGGGCGCGTTGGCGGCCATGGATTCGGGGCGTCCGACGTCTGGAGGTACCAGTACTTTTTTACTTGGCCGTTGCTGTTTGTTTTGACTCGGCTTCCGGAGACCAAGTCCGATTCTCCGCTTCGGCCATCTCTGCACTTGAAGAATCGAGAGAAGACGATAGAAGAGAGGGCTTACTGAAAGGCTGAGTAAGATTGGGCATAGAGGCGCGCATTGCCATGTGGATTTGTTTTGATTGTATTTTCCCTCTCTGCCATACAACGCCAAATCCATCTTCACGGCCACTTTATGCCCCTGCCTCTTCATGCCGACGTTGGTACAGTACCTGCATGAACCAGCTGTGTTGACGGACTCTTTTCGACCTATCGCCGTCGAGAGTGCCTTTGCACTGCTACGGCCGCCATTCAAAATTATTCGTTTGAAGCGCTGATTAATCGAAACGCTCATGCGTGTTCATAAATCCAAGCTGATTGCGCTCATCTTTGTTCGTTTTGGCAGACCAAGAGTCTGCATGGAGGACTGTAATTGCACAAAGGCCGGCGTGAGGACCTTGCACTGTGGACGGAGGCTGACCGAGTCGATAGGCATTGATGAGACGAGCACCGCCCATGAATTCGACTCAATCTCTGAATTGGATCCCAGTCTTGCACTCTATCGGACATACGTAGACTATCTACCACGGGCTTCATTGTGACGGTCGGGATTGAGCATCGCCATCACCATCTCTCAAGCTCGCGATTGCACCATGTACATTTCTCAACCGTCGCCTGCCGGTGTCTGACGATGGACTTTGTATTGAGCAGTTGAACGACCCAGATAGAAAAATCACTCGAGGCCATGGTAGCCTGAGGCTGCCAGAATGTCCGAGTTGGACGCTACAATCCCAAGGCAAAATACCCCGCCTCGGCGCGCAGGCATTCTGTTGCTCCCCACATCGGTGTCGGCCGGCCATGCGGGGAAGGACATCGCGGGCTGGCTTCTCTAGCGGCGGCTATCAACGGTTCGGCACCTACCAAAGTACAGGTAGCTTCGGCCAATAGCTCCTTTCCCCTCTTTCTCCAACTCGCTGCTCCCCGCTTGGCACAAACGGCTCTGACGGTCCGACCTCCAGCCCCCAGCCTCCGCCGCGAGTCCGGGTACCTCGTGCCGGTCACATCAGTGTAATTGCCATTGCCGTCCGAGTACTGTACCAGAAACCTCGTGACCACAGACGACGCAGCGCCTCTGACCTGCATTCGACTTGATCCTTTCCCACATCGGCACACCGCATTTCCTCTCTTCCTCACACACACACACTTCCCCTCCACTTTCAACCTCCGCGCTCCCCCCCGTCTCTCTGCCACCGAACAAGGCAGAATCACCGTCGTCATGTTTCTACTCGACTACCTGCAACACCGCCGGGACTGGTACATATGACCCGATCCTCCCTGTCCCATGCCTCTACTCCATGCCTATGCTCACCCGTTGCCAGTCAATTCAAACAGGATCAGCGCACAAGTCGCCTCAATGCCCTCGCAGGCTATCGGGGTCCCTTTACAGCCCTGGACCGCGACATCATCAACAGGCCGATCCAGGACCTCGTCCACGATGTACAGACCGACCCCTCAAAAGCTTCCGACCTTCTCCGAACCTACACAAAGGTCGCTCTGAAAGCCCACGACAAGACCAATTGCGTCACAGAGGTCCTTGTCAAGGACGCCGAGCAATGGATCAAGGATGGCTCCCTCAACTTCAAGGGCTCGCTGGCGGGCATTCCCGTCAGTCTCAAGGACACAATCGACGTCAAGGGCTACGACAGCACCGTCGGCATGACCTGCAAGGTCCGCCAGCCGAAATCCGAAGACGGCCCCATGACACGGTTGCTCAAGGACATTGGTTCCGTGCCTTACGTCAAGACCAACATCCCCATCACGCTCCTGAGCTTCGAGTCCGCCAACGATGTTTGGGGCCGATCCACCAATCCATATAATCCCAAGTACACCCCTGGAGGTTCAACCGGTGGTGAGGGTGCTCTTTTGGCTCTCGGCGGTCGAATCGGCATCGGCAGTGACGTTGCTGGCAGCGTCCGGTGTCCGGCCCACTTCTCCGGTATCTACTCTCTAAAGTGCTCCACCGGCCGATGGCCCCGGCTCGGAATGACGACGAGCATGCCCGGACAGGACGGAGTACCCGCCGTCTACAGCCCGATGGCGCGCACTCTCAACGACCTCACATACTTCACCCGAGCAGTTTTGGAGCAAGGCACCTGGAAATACGACCCATCTTGTCACCCCATGCCCTGGCGATCCGACGTCGTGACCGAGTACAAAGAGAAGAAGACGCTGCGCGTGGGTGTCTTCCGCACCGACGGCGTCATCGACCCAAGTCCCGCCTGCAAAAGGGCATTGGACATGACCGAGGCGGCGCTGCGCAGGGCCGGCCACCAGATTGTCGAGATTGACCCGCCGTCGCCTTACGAAGGCCTCTACCTCGCTTCCCGGCTTCTTTGCGCCGACGGCCTCTCGACGGTCAAGGACTTCTTCCGCACAGGCGAGTGGAACGATCGCGGCGCTGCGCAGATGCACTTTTACGCCAAGCTGCCCCGCTTCGTCAAATATCTGCACTACCTCTGGATCCGATATGTTCGCCGCGACCCATTGTGGGCAGGTCTTCTCCGCGACTGGCACCCTACGACGACCAAGGAATACTGGGCTCTGATTGCCCGGCGAGAGGCGTACAAGCGCGGATGGTTCGACATGTGGAACAAGGCCGATCTCGACTTCATCATTGCCCCTCCCAATGCGACGCCCGCCGTGCCGCATAATGGCATGCACGACGCCGTCAGCAGCTGCGCCTACACCTTCCTCTTCAATCTGGTAAGGCGATACTGTTTCTTGTGAGTCGACTTAGTTTGCATACTGACTTTGCGCAGATCGATTACAGCGCCGGCGTTATCCCCGTGACCCACGTCGACCGCGTCAAGGACAGGCTACCGAGAGACTTCAACATCCGCAGCCTGAATGGCATCGCCCGCGGGGCTTACAAGTTTTACGACGCGAATGAGATGCACGGGTTGCCCGTCGGCATCCAGGTGATTGGCCGTCGACTAGAAGAGGAAAAGGTCCTGGCGCTCATGGAGCGGGTCGAGGATGCTCTCGGTGATGAGAGATTTCAGCTTCTCGAGGTCGATTGAACAGGTTGCTTCGGTCTCTAGGATAGATGTGGGGCGCCATTGCTGTGATTTAACCTCGCATTCAGATAGGTGTTATGAGACGTGTCTTCTCACGTGCTGCTCGTCGTGGAACGTCGAGGCGATAATCTCGCGTATCGCATAGCAACGTGGGCCCGCCCCAGCCCCATGGCTGTCGGCATCGGATCTCGCCGAGGCTCCGAGAACCGAAACGCGGGGAACGGGTTTGTGACCCCGCCTTATTTCCCGGCAAACTGTAAATAGGCGGAGCCGTAGATTTGCAAGCTCGATCGTGTCCTCTCCACAGTTCTCTCAGGGATTTTGAATGTATAATATCGTGTGCTATACGTTCGATAGTTATCTTCTGCTCGACCCGGGCTTCAATCCGTCTTATGACTTGCGCGAAAAAACACACGGAAGCCGCTTCTTCTCTGCTGCACCTCGTTGCGATATCACGTCTCTGCGGATAACTCGATGAGCCTTCTGCTCCATGCTGAAAATGACAGCAGCGCAGCCTCCAAGAACTCTGGCACAGTTTATGTGCTGTGGCGTCAAAATCGTGTTCCCATTCGAAGACGCCCTCGCTATCATGGCAGACACTAAGTTTGCAAAATCGAAGGCTTTGGAGACGAAAGGAGCCCAAGCTTAGTCATCCGATATTCAGGCCTCAAGTCACTGGGCGCCGAAACTTCCAGCACGCCCCAGCGTCTGCCTCTTTGCTCATCACACGACAGCGCCTCTCGGCCGGCGAAGGGTCTTGCGCGTCACGAAGCGCGGCAGTAGAGGCGGTTGAGTCACGGCTAGGCTTCCGCCTTCTGACGTGAACGAAAGCTTGTTGCTAGCTGGCGTATTTCCGTCGCGCGACCATGACGGCCCGACATTGTCGACTTCCCAGCATGCGCCGACGTCGCTCAGAGCATTTCCGGCAGATATAAGGCAGCGCACCTCTACACCGTCGCTTTGTATGCTACCGCGAGATTCACGCCTTTGTTCTAGATTCACCGAGTGTCAGATGGTGGCCAGCATGCCGGAACGCGAAGCACTCATCGGCTCCTACGTCCACCTGGACAAGGAGCAGCGGGCCAAGGATGCCCTACACACGCTTCAGAGAATTGCCTCGCTGGTCAAGCCCATCATGCGCGCCCGCGGGTGGAAGGTTGGCCGGCTGGCCGAGTTTTACCCCGACGACCCTTCGCTGTACGGTACGCGACTCACAATAGACTGGCCCAAAGCACCGCGACTCCGGCTAACTGACGCTTTGTGCAGGACTCAATATGAACAAGGGCAGCAAGATATGTCTGCGCTTGCGATATCCCGGTGATAGGAACCAGTTCATGCCGTTCGAGGAGGTCACCGACACGATGCTCCACGAGCTCTGCCACATTGTCCACGGCCCGCACAACGAGCGCTTTCACGCGCTGTGGGACCAGCTGCGCGACGAGCTGAAGGGCCTCATGATGAAGGGATATACGGGCGAGGGCTTCTTGAGCCAAGGCCGTCGACTGGGCGGAAGGCGGATCCCGAGGCAGGAGGCTCAACGTCTGGCTCGCGAGACGGCCGAAAAAAGCCGCCGCCAGAGACTTCCCTTGCCGAAGCAGGGACGCCGCCTGGGCGGGGCTCCCGTACACCCCGGGCAGGATATGCGCAGCGTCATCGCGAGCGCCGTGGAGCGACGCAACAAGGTGCTGCAGGGATGCGCCTCGGAGAGGCTCAACGACAGCCAGATTCGGGATATCGCAGACACGGCGACCAAGACCGGCTTTCGCACTCAGGCCG
Source organism: Hirsutella minnesotensis 3608 (assembly GCA_000956045.1). Classification (NCBI taxonomy): domain Eukaryota; kingdom Fungi; phylum Ascomycota; class Sordariomycetes; order Hypocreales; family Ophiocordycipitaceae; genus Hirsutella; species Hirsutella minnesotensis. Next base: position 709,122 of record KQ030507.1, on the reverse strand, counting down.
AGGAGGAAGAGGCGAACGAAGCGGCCATATCCCAGGCGCTCTGGGAGTTGGTCCAGGAGGATGAGAAGCAGAGGCTGGGAGACGCTTACGTCCCGCCGTCGGCGAGCCTTGCGGGCGCAGACGAGGCCGGATCCGCGAAACCTCGTGAACTCCAGTCTCCGGCATCGATTACCCGAGCAGGCGCAAGTCGTAACGTTTCAGACTCGGGAGATTCGTCGGGAGCTGCCGGGAAGCAGTCACGATCAAACGAGCCTACAAACTGGGTATGTGAGACTTGCACGCTGCACAATCCGCTTCAGTACCTCTGTTGCGATGCATGTGGCGCGGAACGGGTCCTTGGGAAGCGGCAGCGCGCAGCCTCCAACCGAGAGTCTCAGCCATCGAGAGAGATCAGGACAACGATCGACTTGACGGGAAGCCCACCTCGCAAACGTGGGACTATGACGCAACGCGGCGAAGCCCCCCAAGAGGCGCGACGGTCGACGTGGACGTGTAAACAGTGCACGATGGAGATGGATAGCCAATGGTGGACCTGCGCGACGTGCGGATGGATGAAGGACAGTTCGTGATGCGCCGAAAGCAACCTTTGGCGCGACGACAGAGATGGCGTCAATGGCTTGGCCGCGAGACATGGGCCGCCGAGAACCGTCACACCCACGTCATGGGCAGCGGCAGGAGCAGCTGATAGATAGAAGTCAAGAATGCATGTCTGGGCGTGTATGTAAGTTTCTGTAATCGAGCAAAGGGCTTACTTTATTATCCCCAAGTCGGGACCTTGACGCTGTTTTCATCAAAGCCATGTCGACACAAGCAGCAAGCCGTGGCTCGGAGCTGGAGAAGATCGGCTATTTTGTGGAGCCCTTCAGCCAGCGAGCCGCGGTGCTAGCTGATTAGAGCAGACCGGGATGCGCATGCACGGCGACAATAGCGACAGGTACCGCATTGTTCGCCAGACACTAGCGGGAGGACGAGGTATCTCGAGTTTCAAGGCATCCAATCCCGCCCGTCCCATCTGCATGCGCAGGTGAATGCATGCATGCGGTACATGCAGGTAGACGGGCGATGGCGCGTAGATAGGTACGCAGCAGATGTGGTGCGCACATAGGGGTGGCACGAAGCAATAGAAGAAAGCTGAACCTGGCTAGGTATGCATCGAAGTGGGCGGCTCGTAGCAAAGACGACTTTTGGATCATAGTCCCGAGACCACAGCAGACAGATGCCGGAGTACTGTGCGTACCGAAATGGGGAGTACAGTACCGCAAAAAGGGATGCAGCATGAGATTTCCAGGGGGAGCATAATGGCAATGCAGTCCATGCATTCGGTGGGCTCGGCGCTCAGCGGCTCGAGTCTGGAATGATCGGCGCCCAAGAGCCGTGGTCTAGAAGCGGATGAATTGCGGCGGCGCCGGCGGCGGGGCGGGTCCCGGCTGGACGACCAGCCGGGTGGGGGCGCCAAGAAGCAGTGTGGGGGAGAGATGGCAGGGAGGACAAGGGCATCAAAGGAGGGGAAGGGGTGGAGACGTCGCTGAGGATGGTGAGGATCAGCCGGCACGCAGGCTGGCTCGAGTGCGGTGCGGTGCAGTGCAGAGCTTTGGTCCTTGGCTATATTGACCGAAAGAGCAGATGGCCTCTCTGAAGCCGGGGCTGGTGGCGTTGTCGAGTGCGCAGGTGCGTGATCAAGAGACGAATCGAGCTAGATGCGCCCGTCGCGGGCCAGAGAATGAGGTGTGCACGGCTGCCTACCAGACGCGGCGGTTGATGGTGGGAGACTGCGACCACTGCTGGTGCCTCGTACGATATAACTTAGTGTGCAGTCTCTCGCGGTCTCACCATGTGATGCGTGCTCAGGGCACAGCCGCCGTCGCTGAAACGGGGGACCAAGATGGGGAAACTAGGGTCCATCCCAACGGCCACGCAGCACCGGCTGATTCGGAGCGACAACGGGGAATTATCCAATTGACCGCGAAACTGCAAGAAACGGGGGAATAAACAGGGGACAATAGGCAGGCAGGTGCGCGAGGAAGAGCAGGGCGAAAAGAAGACGAAGCAGCGTGAATGGCTCCACTGGGTGGGTGGGGGTTATTAGGGGACATGGGCACGGGGCACGGGATCAGCACTTGATCTAAGCATGTGCTGCAGCAGGAGCGGCCGCCAGGGCCACAGTATGTAACTTGGTACTGTACGGCTTCGTAAAGGCCGTCGTCGAGTCTCTTCATCAGCTCTGTTTGATGCGCCGCCCGGGCCGCGACGACCAAAATTGCCCGAGCCTGCCTTGCTTGCCTGCTCCTCAGACACCTGCCGATTGCGGCTCAACTGGCTCTGGGCTTTTGGACGCCTTTTTGTGCTCTGAGACGCGGGGGGAACCAATGTCTCGGCAGCGAAGAAGGCTACAAGGATTGGAAGAGACAGCTTCCAACAAAGCAGTGGCGCGACAAATGGCAGGGGTGGGTACAAGGGGGCTGCATTTGTAAGCCCTGCGCAAGCGGGCAGACAGACTCGGCCCTTGCCGAAGGGGTGCCCGTCGGTTGGCTAGACGCAATGGAGCCTCTTCCGTGCCTGAGGGAGTCGAGCCCCGTTGATGGGCTCGTTGCACCGTGGCACAACGAAGGGGGAAGCCACGCGGCCGACATTTGCAGCATGTGCGTACAGATGACGGCAACTTCTCGGACGCTGCTCGCTCCCGAATGGTCCACGGAAGCCTGCCGTTAGATGGCGGTGGCATGTGCTTACCGGGCGCAGAGCCAGTCGGGGCCGTCGTCCGGCAGCCAACAAGTCATTAAATCGAGGGCGGTAGTGAACGCGCTTCAGTGTCGCGGCAAGGGCCCAGTGCCGTATCCTGTGCGAATGCTGAGCTGTCCGTCTCATGCCCGACAGCCTCGCCTCACCTCGCCTCGCCTCGCCTCCTGTGCGACGCGCCGGCATCTGCAAGTCTCTGCTGCCGTGGCTCAGGTCCAATCCCTACTTGGCGTCTGGGTGTAACGAGATGCTCCGAGGAATCGAAGTGTTTGTCCATGGACATAGCGTAGCTAAACAGAAATAGACAGCCAAAAAAAATACCCGCAATGCTTTGAATCGAGGACGACACAAGCTCTGAGGTGCGTCGGCCCCTTGTCGGTTGGACAGCCCCCCTGCTCCTGCGCCCCCCAGCGCCCCGCTCTGGTGGAAGGTCTCAACTTGTTCCTGGTTCCAGCCTGGGAAGGGTTCACTAGGTAGTATACAGTGCTGCCTCGCAAGTGCTTCGTACCCTTTACTTCGCCTAGTCTGCTCAACTTGTCTCAGGCAAGCAATTCGAGATACCTTAATTCTCTAGACTGGAGCGTTCTCGCACGAGTATTGTGAAACCGTCCCGGCGGTATTCTATTTGTAGCTTCCGAACCAATTACTCCAATCCTCCCGAGATGCATGCTTCCAGCCGAGTATCTTGCCGGGATGTTCGAGGGCACCTTGTACTGGACACGCGAGGTACCGACCTTGATCGGCAAGCGAGCTACCAGTTGACAGTTGCGTCGCTCGGCGGTACATCTGCACTGCACGTACATGCACATGCCGTGGACTTGGCCTGGCTTGGCTTGGCTTGGCTCGCTGCTCAGGGTCCCCATCCACCCAACTTTTACCATCTCACGCCCCCCGTGTTCATTCAATCAATCAATCCCCAGATCGTCGGCCAGCGTTCTCTCGTGTGCTGCCGCCGCCGCTGATACTGTGGAGCGCGCGCAATGGTACTCGCAAGCCGACCCGAACCAACTCTCCCCCCTTGAGGTAGGTACCTGATGCCAACCAAATACCTTACAGTACCCCAGCACAGTACCTTGGTGGTAGGCAGCGTTGGTAGTAGCATCATGACTTGCCCAGAAACTCGCACACGAGGGCTCCCACACCCCCTCTACCTATCTCGCCGGCTCCCACACTCTCTTTCCCTCGGGCATTGTAGACCAGATCTCGTGCCATTCACTAACCCAGCAGGTAAGCCTCAACCTGGGCAGGCCTAGCTCGTCCTTCCGTCCTTCTTGCCACGCCAACCTAAAACCCACCGACAAATAAGTTGGGCCGAGTCTTTGTCGCGCTTCTCGGGACCAGAACTGTCTGAGACTTTTCCCTTCCGCCCTCTTTCTCTCACTTTTCCGTCCGCTCCAGCATCAACCAGCCGCCCGCCCACGCCCCTCCGGTGCGGCATCGTCGTCCGGCGACGCACCTCGTCGGCCATTCCTGCCCCTCTCCCCATTTCAAAGCAGACCAGCTATCTCGACGTCCCCCTCGTTACCGCCGTACAGTACGCACCGGCCGTCACTCGTATACCGCAACTCCAGTCGACTTGGAGAGCTTCAATCGCAACGGCCGCTCGGCGATCACCCGCAGTGCCGTGACCCGCCGCTGCCGGTACGCCATGTTTCGCCTTTGCTCGCCCGCCACGCTGCCTGCTCGAACCGTCCCTTTCACGCTTACGGCTGTCGCCCTCTCGGCTGAACTGAGCTGAGCTGAGTTGAGTCGAGCCGCTACCTCTGTTGCCGCTCGACGCTGCGCTTCAACAATACAAACCTGCTCCGACCTTTACTCATTGTCCTACCCGGCCGCAGACGGTCGCCTCAGGCCCGCCCTCGCGTTGCTTCGCAAGTCTCCATGCAACGGGCGCCGGGCCCGACATGACTTCGACCGAGAAGCCTCGCGAAGGCAGCCAGGCTCGAGCTTCCGGGCGCCCTCTAGATGGACACAATGATCTCGCCAAGCAGGCTAACATGGCCGCCCATGCCGCCGCGCCTGCCTTGACAGAATCATCTCGACTCGGCAACTTGCAATCGACCGATTCCGCGTCCAATCCAAGCGACCGCAGTCCTCGATCCGTTACCGCCGGCAGTCGTTTCCTTCGCGATCCTCTCGGCCTTCCCCTCTCCCGATCTCGCTCGCAGTCGCAGAGCCCCTTCCGCCTCTCCATGCCCTCCATCTCCCCGGGCCAACTCGCCTTCTCCGCCATGCAGTATCTTCCGGTGCCGACCCTCGTTCTCAACAACCTCAAAACCGTCGTCTTGGCCAACGAGGCCATGGGCAAGATGATGGGCATTGTTGGCGATGACGTCGACCAAGATGACGCAATGATGACTCTTGAGCGAATGCGCGGCCAGACCCTTTCGCAGGTCGGCATAGATATGTTGCAGGAAGGCCGTCCTGTCTGGATCTCGTGGGAGTCCTTTCTCGACTCGCTGATACAAGACGTCGGCGCTCGGCCCCCCCCCGCCGTGCGTGCAGCAGAAGCGACGTAATTCCCGCTCGGCGGGCGACGCAACCCCGACAATTGGTTCCCTGGGCAGTTGCGGTCGATGCGACGGCCCAGCTGGACCGCCTAGGCGAGACCCTGTCGTCGACGTGGTTATTTGCCGCAAAGACATAGGCAAAACTACATACGATAGCCGCTTGAAATCCAAAGAGTCGGAATACCAATCCTTCGCCAAGATGATTATAACGATATGGGAAGTCGAGGATCGCCAGGTCTTCTTCACACTCACATTCACAAACATGCAGTCAACCCACTCGATGCCGCTACCTTCCAAGAGGCCTGTCGCGAGATCGAGCCTCCTCGAGGCTGCCGAGCGCAAGTCGATCGCCCACTCGAACCCCTCTTCGGTGGCCTCGAGCCGTGAGTCCAGTTCGCCGTCCTTTCACAGCCCCGGCGTTGTCACCATGTCCTCGAGTCCATTTCCGCCCATGGGGCCGCCATCCATGGCCTCGCACTCAAGCACTCCCTCATTGCTTCAAAAGATTACGCTCATGAAGGATGCGCTACTCGACAACACGCAGATGCCCATAATTGCCATGTGGAAGGACGGCAGCGTCGTTTTCCCCAACAAGGCGGCTAGACTGATGATGTCTGCAGATGCAGACTTGGAAGGACCGGCTGACGGTTACAATCTGCTCGGCAACTGGCCACTGTGGACTGAGGACTTTTCCAGAGAACTCGATGTCGACGAATACCCCATGTCCGTTTTACTTCGCACCGAAGCCCCGTTCACCGGCATGCGTGCCGGCACATACGATAGAGAGGGCAAAAGGATCGTGCTCGACGTGCTTGGAGAGGCGATCCGAGACGATACCACAGCTGAATTTCTAGCAGGCGTTGTTACAGGGCGTGACGTTACGAATATGACGGAGGAAATTACCCAAATCAAGGAACGCGACGACGAGCGATTCAAGCTTATTTGTGATACGATGCCCCAATTCGTATGGACGGCCACGCCGGATGGCTCGTACGACTTCTTCAATACGCGATGGTACACCTACACTAGCCTCGCGCCAGAGGAGAGCCTAGGCTCAGGCTGGCAGAATTCATGCCATCCCGACGATATGCCCGAGACGATGGCTCGTTGGAACCAATCGTTACGCACCGGAAACCCCTACATGGCCGAATATCGATGTCGAAGCAAAGACGGCGAATGGAGATGGTTTCTCGGGCGTGCTCTTGCTGTTCGGAATAAGGACAATGGCGAGATTGAAAAGTGGTTCGGTACGTGTTGTCTTACTGAGATCAATTTTGTCAATGGTACTGACGTCTTAATAGGAACATCAACCGATGTCCATGAGAGCATGGAGACCAAGTTCGCCGCCAAGCGGACTCGGCAGCAACTCCTCAGTGTCATCGCCCATGCCCAAGTCACCATCTTCACAGTCGATTCCAGGCGGTTAGTTACAATGCTCGAGGGAGCCTTAATATGGAATAATACGTATGAAGAAAATCATGATGGGAGCCGATGGTTTATTGGCGAAAACATGTATACTGTTTTCAACCGACTTACGCAACAACTCGCAGAGGGTGAAAGGCCCGAGTTTCTTCGGCCCATTGAGGACATATTTGCTGGAAAGTCTACAGAAGACGTTGAGGAGCACGCGATTGGTAAGGCTCTCTCCGTTGCAATAGTTTCCGTCGCAGAGGCTGACTTGAACAGACGACCGCCACTATCGAACGCGCTTCTTGCCAATGTATGGCAAAAAAACCCAGGACGGCAAGCCAACTAATGAAAGCTGCATTGAGGGAGTCATTGGCGTCATTATGGACGTAACGGAATTGAAAGAGAGGGAAGAGGCGATCCGAGAACAATCCCGAGAGAAGCGTCGCGCGATGGCCAACGAGGCTGCGGCAAAGGAGGCCAACAGGCTCAAGAGTCAGTTCTTGGCAAACATGTCCCACGAGATTCGGACACCCATCACGGGCGTATTGGGAATGGCAGAATTACTTGGCGACATGGAGCTTGACGAAGAGCAGCGAGATTACGTCGACAACATTCAAAGCTCGGCAACATCCTTGCTCACCGTCATCAACGACATTCTCGACTTTTCAAAGGTTGAGTCAGGTCGGCTAGATGTCGAAGAAGTACAGTTCTCCTTGTCCTTGATCGTTAAGGAAGTGGTGAGAATGCTGAAGTTCGCAGTCGAGCGGAAGAATCTCAACTTCCACTCAGACATTGACGGCGACATTGAGAACGAAATGGTCGTCATCGGAGACCCCGGTCGAGTGCGGCAAATCATCACGAATCTGCTCACAAATAGCATCAAATTCACCACGCACGGGCATGTGCGGTTCTCGGTAGTCAAGGAGAAGGAGACGGCTGACGCGATCGAGATCAAATTCATGGTCGAGGATACGGGCATCGGCATTCAGGACGACGTACGCAGGAAGCTTTTCCAGCCGTTCAGCCAGGGTGACGCATCGACGGCGCGACGGTTTGGCGGTACCGGACTTGGTCTTACGATTTGCAAGAACCTGCTGGATCTGATGCGTGGTCGTATCAATCTAGAGTCGACGGTCGGTTCGGGTACGACAGCCACATTCTGGATACCATTCAGCAAACCGCATGGCCCGCGGGATGCCAGCCTCATGCAGTCGGGAGCTATCCCGGACCGCCTACAGTCGGAACTCAGCCTGTCGTGCAATAGCTCCGAGTATGACCAGGTCGGAGGCACGTCTACCGGCTCGGACGGGTTGCCGCTCTCGTCCTCGCTTCCCCATCGGCGACACTCGACTCGCACGCCTCCTAACGTGGAACAAGAACTGCCCCGTTCGGAAAGGGCCAGAATGCATATCCTGGTCGTCGAGGATAAGTGAGTCCCAGGCAGCGAAAGCCATTACAGCTGACTGATTACTGACGTATATTACAGCCCGGTAAATCAGAAGATCGCTACCAAGACAATTGGCAAACTCGGTTTCCAAGTCACGGCGGCTTGGAACGGCAAAGAAGCTCTGGATTACCTATTAGGGGCCTCGCAAGGGCGCAATACGAAGCCCGACATTATTCTCATGGACGTGCAAATGCCCATCATCGACGGCTACAAATGCACACATCTACTGCGTCATCACATGCCATATAAGGCATTGCTGAATGACGTGCCCATTGTGGCAATGACGGCGTCCGCCATCCAGGGTGATCGTGAGAAATGTAAAAAGGCAGGCATGGACGATTATCTGGCGAAGCCAGTGACGATGAGTATTCTTGAAAAGATGTTGATCAGGTGGTGCACGTTGCGGCGGCGTGTCCCCAACTTGCGGGATTCAATGTTGGCTTCCGACTGCTCGGAGATGAGCGAGCATTGCGACAATGCCGATATTCCACTCATCTCCCTCGGGGCCGAGAATCTCGAGGGAACGGAACAAAACTCAGAAGAGTACCGTAATAGTCCGATCACGCCGCGGCCACTCACAAGCTTGAATGGCCAACCCGAGCCATCGCCTTTTGAATCCCCTGCGGCTGCCGAGCTGGTGCCGCAAATCAGACGTTCCGAAGGCGAGGAAGAATGGTCCACCATGCTCCAGGACACAAAATTAGTCGATGCCGCCGGCGGTGCCTCGAATTTCAGGAGCAACTCGTTTCAGGAACAGCAGGTCGGCGGAGAAGCGCTCACCGAGGAAAATGTCGAGAGGCTGAAGAGCGAAACGAGAAAGTCTGGTGGAGGGCAGCACTAAGATGCCTGCCACGCCACGACCCTGCATATATTGCTACTGTCTCCTTGCATTTCAAATCAACAACAAGCGTCTTTTCTCGGGCTGCTAAGCAAAAAGCTGGCCTTAATGTAGTTTATATTTATATGGTCAAGGGGGGCGCTGACTCGCTGCATCGCGTCACGAAGGGCAAAGGGAACGGGGGGTCTGGCGTTGGGACTGGCAAATGGGTGTTTTGTTTTCGAGCGTCTGCACGTCCAGCTTGAGTCACGGACACGGCGACACGGCTGCGTTGACGTCTTTTCCCCCCATCTTATCAACCTTACGAAAGTATCATTACATTCTTCGGGGGCGGAGAGCGTTCTAAGGGGTCCTTTGACAGGCCGAAAGATTGAGGAAGTGAAACAAGTCGTCGCGAGGGAAGAGAAGCCAGGCTACGGACAGGGACAGATTCTGCGAGCCCACCCGAGGCTTTCAAAGTTCTCGGTCCAGGGCCTGCTACAGATTCTCGGGGCAGAATTCAGGGCAGGCCCCCCCCTCATGAGCAAGGTCTTGTACGTAGAAAACCTTTCAAAAGGGGCGCGCCCATGTGACGGCATCGCGCTCCTGGGGTTTTGTCTTGTTGTCGTTCCCACGGGCCTCGTTCCGCACAGATATAGTCCTCACGCGAACACCGGCCTCGCAAGGAAATGGAAGAGAAATACACGCGCCTGCCGTTGGGCCGCAAATAATAAACAAGAAACCACTACTCGTCTGAAAAAGTCAAAAAAGACACCCGAACCCGCTTTGCGAGTGTCGTCGTCGTCGTCATCTGGTCTGCGCGTGCGTGAGGGCAACGTTTCAAGGAGAGATGGCGGCTTGCAAGTGGGCTCTTTGCCGTGGACGACGTGTGCGCGGCGCGCATTCGAGCATGCGTAGATGGAAAGACATCCTGTACTGATACTCGGATGCATAGAAACCACAGAAAAAGACTGGTCGTCTACGTTGCGGGCTTAGAACTCCCCTGTCGAACCTAGACATTCGCAATGACGGGGCAAAGCAACACATCTCAAAACACGGCCCATGCAATGTCAAATGTGAGTCGATTGCATACGCTTGTAATTTTCATGACATCTGGTATGGCATATACCACGTTCGTAAATGCTCCAGGCAAATATACTAAAAATGCTCCTTCCAAAATCGGAACCTGACTTCGGGCACCGTGGCCGACTTGCATGCTTGCTTGATATCACGAGCTGTAGAGGAAAAGGTCAGCAAGCTTGCTCTCCAACGTGCATCTGCGATGACGCCTATGAATGTGAGAGGGCTCTTACCTGCCGTCGACGGACCGCAAAAGTACACGCCGACCGTTGTTCGCATGCTTCCCTCGAGGCCGTTGAGGTATGTCCTGTCGAGGATGCCGTTACGCATAGTAGTAAAGAGTCGCTTAAAGTCTGGGCGACCGAATTGCGTACGTGACTGCAGCTCTGTCAAGGGGTCGAGCGCGGCACCGACGCTGTTGAGGACGATATTCTGAGTCGTATCCATGTCGAGTTTCTGAGTTAGATAGGTGTGAATCTTGAGGAATTCGACGCCCGATGAGCCGGGCAGCCGGGCAGCTTCCTTGGACTGTTCCTCAAGAGACGAGAGCAAAGTCTGGAACCACTCAAAAGAGCCAGTGTCCTTGGCGACCCAGATGAACTCGACTCGACGCAGACGGGTAGGTGGGTTTGGCGAATTGCGCAGATGCCAGATGTTCTTCAAGATGGAGGCCCAAGGGGTAACGCCGATACCGGTACCAATCAGGACAGCAATTTCGTTCTCGAATACGTCTTCCGCCGGAGCTCCATAGGGTCCATCAATGCGCAGGGCGGGCATCTGCTCGCCATTCTGCAGAGCAACCTCGTACATTCCCATGGGGTCGAAGCCGTCGTAGAGCTTGGCCTGAGCACCGCCAGCACCCGTAGCATCGCCGAGCGCGCGGGTGAAATCTCCGACTTGGCGCACATGTACCGACACGTAAGGGTCAAAGGGGCAGGAGGTGATGGTGAAGGGATGCCATTGGTACCGTGAGATTGACGGGATCTGGAGGAATAGCCACTGGCCGGCCTTGTATTTGAATGAGGGTTTGTTGAACTGCAGCTCGACAACGTCATACGGATGGCGGACGACGCGAGTAATGGATGTTGGACGACGGGCACGGATCTCGCGATAAAGACGTTCGAAGAGATAGAGACCACCGGTCCACAGCTCCCAACGCCAGCCAAGATAACCGATGCAGTGCGTCCAATAAGGGTCTCCCGCAAAAGGCGAAAAGCCCTCGGCGGTATCACGGACGAAACAGCCGACAGTGTGCGTATAAAGGGCCAGCAGGAATGGAATGAAGAGATGGTGTGTATACCAGAATGACTCGAAAGATTGCTGGCGGATTCGGGCATGGGCCGTTGTATACATGAATAGCATGCAAAGTAACATGACATGACCGGTGATGCCGCCGGGTTGGGCGTAGTGAATCTGGAGAGCGCTGACGGGGCGAATCTGCGTCTGCTCGACGTTATAGAAGTTGACGTAATGAGCGGAGACGTGCAGGATGGTGAAGAAGAGCAGCGCATAAGCGAGCTGGCGATGCATCCAGATGTTCTCGTCGAGAGGTAGAAAGCGGACTTTAGGTCTGATCCAGCGCATGAGGGTGCGGCAGACGGGTAGGAGAATCAGCATGCCATCAACGGAAAGTACCAATCCAGCACCTCGAGATATCCAGACGGAGAATTGCAGTGAGTTGAGGCCCTTGAGACGTATATCGGCGGCTTGCTTATACCTGCGCATTGGTTAGAAGAGACCGAATCGTGGGGCTGCATCTCCAAACAAAATGCCAGTAGGTTATCAAGACTTACCATCCGTACGCGAAGAGGCCAAAATGAAATGTCCAAAAGAGGAAGTGGAACAGCAGCTTGGGAGCCGTGAATTGCTTCCGTATAAGCTCGCCATATCCCATTTGCCCGCCCATTTTCGCGGTTAATTCTGAGAACCCCAAGACACGTAAAAACAATGTCAGATGCAACGCTTCTCGCGAAGATAATGTCCAAGATCTAGAAATTAGGAAGAGTCGACCGGCGACGAGTCTCGGCAGATAGGTTGAAGAAAAACCTGGGTATTATGCGAATGAGTGCAGATAGTCGTGGGCCGGCCGAGATGTACGGCGACTGATGGATGTTGCTGAGAGCCCACCTCGAGGATGGAGCAACGTGAAAGAACGCAAACAAAAGAGGGAATTGGACAACAAGAGAGTAAGGGCAAGGCAGGGACAGCCCTCAAAATGGGTAGCTACCGGAGAGGGACGAGTATATAGGTAATGAGAGAGAGAAGCGGGAGAGGAGCCGAAGGTTATGGGAGACTAGGCGTGGTGTGAAGAGGCCAGAGTGGTTTAGGTAAGGCTTGGATGCACAGAGGGAACGGGTGTGATGGATCCGTCCGACCTGGATCCCAGCAAGCCTTTGCTAAAAGAGCCCCCTTTGTTGGTGACAGGCGTCACATGGAACTTGTGGACTATGAAACCCTCGAGGCGGCTGTCGCGGTGACTCGACGTCGAGCGCCGAGTGTGCGCGGTGAGCGGAAGCCAAGGATTAGGAGTACAGCTTGTGTGTGGCCAGCTACTGCGCTTTTAGAGAGGACCAGGTGGGCGGCAAAGGATAAGGCTCGGAGCAGGGACGGTGAGACGTAGCAGATGTCCTGGAAGCGGTGCCGGGTAATGCGCAGACAGGGCACAAGTGCCGAGGAAGGGCAGAGGATGCGACGTCCGGCGTAACAAGACTCGAGGAAAGCCGTTGCGCTTGGGGTTTCATGTGGCCGTCGATGAGGGACGAAGAGACACCAGGGGCGGGGCCGTGGTGGGAATGCCCAAGAAGCGATAGGCGAGGGGGGCGCCGTCGAATCTTGATCGTCTCGTCTCTCGGGGCGTATTGCAGTGCCTCGATGGATGGATCCGTGTTTCGCTGGCCCGAGGAACGCTTGCCTGTTTCTGCCTGTGGTGAGAGTGGCGGCTCTGCTCGTCCGCGCCGGAGGTCCGGGGATTCGGCTGGCGGGAGGCAGGTCGGTTTAGACGGTCCGAATCACCATGCTTTGCCTTGCAGCGGTGAGCGAGTCGTTAATGTGATGCCGCTATTGGAGGCGATAGTGATGATGAAAAAAGAAACAAAAATGGCAAGATGAGGATGCAGGATGAGTCGAGCAAAGAATCAAGGGAAGGCGCCTTCTCGTCAGTGTTGCAGTGCTTTCCCTCTTTGGTGCCACCGCAACGGTACAGGAGCAGGAGCGCCTGCCTCAGGCCCCCCTGTCTATTGGACAATCGAGAGGCAAGTGCTCTTTTGGCTCGGCTACGGGCTCTGATTTGTCTGTGCTCAGGGTCGGCGAGGCTCTTTGGCGGTGGCCCACAGACCTATTTTGTTCTCCCGGACGACACTTGTATTATTTGGTGCACGCGCAGCAGCCTCTGGTCATTGGGCGTCCGAGGAGCGAGGGGGCTGGAACTGGGATATGCGAACTTCGAGGCCCGATACGTCACTTTTCTCATCCATTTGGCGTTCCTACCTACTGCCACGAGACTCACTCACCTCCACCCTAGGCTCGCAGGACTCGGCCACATCTTTACGGCCTCGAACCGCAATAGAGTCCTACGGCGATAACCATTGCTCTCCAACGGCGGCTTGAAATCAGCTCGACAACACGAGGTTCCGGCTAGTCTTTCACTCGTTAGCGGACAAGGGCTCGGGCCAACATTAGCGCATGCAAGTTGGGCGCTTAACAACAGCATACCGTTGGCCAACGACGTGTTATCCTTGGATCCAAGAGGCGCCAACGAGAGTGGCAGACATTGTGATATTTTTGACTGCACCAATCACGTATGAAGAATGCAATGCGCACCGCTCGGTTTACAAGGCACCGAGAATCCGTCCTTACTTTGTTGAGCCCTGTCGACCCGTCCATCACGCATCGTCAGCGAACGCGAGTATTGCATCTCGGAAGACGGAAATCATTTGAGCGGGAACGATGACACGCAGCTGAACCAAACTGCATGCTTCGGAGTCCCGAAAGTGCGCTTGACGCCGTCCGATTCACGACACTTAATCCCCGACCATGGTGAAACGGAAGGCCCCTTCCGAAACAGCACGCAACACGAGTCTCATCTCGAGCGCGTTACGTCGAGATCACCACGTCCGGATCGAGGCTTATCGTTTCTGTGTCGCGCGGCTACAATTAATATTCTTCTCTACTGCGTATACTAACACATTCGGAACTAGCCATTCGTACCGCCCGCCCGGTTCAAGGCTGCGTTCCGTGGCTCGTGTCGCCAGACGGACACCCGAATACTAGCTACCTAGTCTGCTGTATTCAACTCCAAGAGATACAAGATCAAGGATGGGCAACGTACGGCTGCTGTTCAAGACTCTATGAGCAAAGATCAGATCCGTCATTAATCTGATGTTTAAATAAATCCATTCCGAGTCACATTGGCAACCCAAGCTCATCCCTGCCAATCGCCCCGGCTGCCCGCCGTGGGGAATCGTACGATAACGACACACAGACAGCGTGTGGGCGACGAGAATAAGATTCCGTGGTCGACTTGTCTGCATTACTGCTAGATTGAACGTTTCCAGGCAGCACAATAAGACGAAGATAGACATTAGATGTCGATCTCCCATCCTTGCCAAGTTTTGATCCGTCTTGGCCATGATCGCGCAAAGGTTTGAGCTATGTCGGGCCATTCGATAAGGTCGCCCGTCTCGATGCGATTAGTAGAGGCGTTGTGGTAAGGTGTCGATGCAAGCTGTTCGAAGCCGTCATGAATTTGTCGAGATTGGTATTCTGTTGCTTCCCACAGTACGCTCCTCTCCGCTTGACGTATCCAACACCATCGTCAATTCCACCACATCAGTCCAAAACGCGCTGCTCCGCCCTGCCGACCGAGACACGGTTGGGCGATGCCGGCCCGAGACGCCGAACCGGCCTCGAGTCTGCTGGCTGGCCTTGCTCTGCCGTCACCCATCGACTCCTGTTGTGGGAGCAAAACGCATTTGAGGAACTGAATATGGTCGCGTTATAACTGGTAACAGGTACTTTGTTTCACGAAGATGGGCTGCACCTTGGCTTCCTTGAGTATACAGGAGCATGAGGTAGCCTGGCGGACTGTCGGCGGATGACGACGAGGCGTCTTCGCAAGGGATGCAGTGCTGTGGGCTAGATGGTCGACTCTGCCCGTTGCTACATCGCGTGGTATAACATGTCCATGGCTTGCTATGCTAAAGAAGGATCTGTGCTGTCCGGGCTATGCTGCCTCATTTGCGAGATGCCGCTCTGTCCGCGTTGACGAATCGTCCAGCTTCGCCGCCCTCCATCGGTACGTTGGGCGGATGGTGACAGCAGCGGATGCAACACAGCCACAAACATGAGAGACGGTTTGATGCTGCACTCAATCCTTGACAACAACTGCATCCTGTCATCTGGTTCCTTCCACTCGTCGAACATCAGAGGTGGGTAGTGGATACGATTATTCTGTGCCAAGAGTTCGGCCGAATGACGTAACTGGAGCGGGCGCACCACCCGCCTTTGAGCCTCGGCCGTCTCCTCTTCCACCTTTTCTTTTTTCTCCGGTCCGCGAACAAGCTCTAGAATCGTTGAGCAGATTCGGTGTTGAATCAGAAAGCCACGAATGGTGGCAGAGAACCATCGGCAAATGGGCTGATTGGAGCTCAAGACTCGTGGTTCTGCCATTCGAGCTTCCCCTATGCCACCATGTCGGGCAAGGACGACGTCGACGATGTGAGGCGCTATCATGCTCCATATAGCGCCTCGCGGCCCATTCCCACTATTTCGCGATACCGCGAGGCGAAAGCCGCTCGCCAGCAAGAAGCACTCCGCGACGGCGATCAAGAGCCGGAGGCCGAGGATGGCGGAGCTCCCTACTGGCAATGGGCACAGAGCAAGCCAGACGACCGGCCCTCCACGTCGAGCACCCATCGCAACGACACGGACGACAAGACGAGTGTCGAGGCACACGATGAAGAGATACCCAAAGACACCTCGCAGATGAATCAGGATACGACGGACCCGAAGCAGCGGAGGAAGCAGCTCAAACACAGAAAGAGGGAGCGAGCAGAGCGTGAAGTCACCGATCCAGTCACCCACCTACCCGTCACCATTCACGACTTTACCGACGAAGCCCTCGAGCAGCTCGACTTCAACTATCCACCCTATGGCTCGACTTGCGAGACGGCGACGGGTCTCGGCAACAAACGAAAGTCTAGCGAACAGCTGCTGCGCGAACAGTTCAATATGCAGAGGGATCACGACATGCTCATCAATCGCTTTCCACCTCCCGACTTTGACGTGCTCGGCCAGAATTTGGTGGCCATCAACAAGCGAGGCCTTACAGTCGGGCTTGCAGGAATAGCCATTGTCATCATGGCATCGCTGACCATTGAAAGGCTAACAATGGAGCGAATCGAGGTGAACAGGGCTCAAGATGGATCGAGTCACACGCAAGGCTCGTTTTGGGTCAAGACGATAATGGTAACGGCCGTTGCAATGGCGATTGTGGTGGTTGGAGTGGGCGACTACACATCCCGGAAGATCAAAAACATTTTTCAAGATGAGCTTTGGGATGCGCAGCGCCGCCAGATGGAGACACGGGCCAGTCAAAAGGAGGCAGAGTCGACGGCCTGGCTCAACTCGGTTCTCGGATCCGTCTGGCCTCTCATCAACCCCGACCTGTTTGCCAGTCTATGCGATACCCTCGAGGACGTCATGCAGGCTTCGCTTCCGAGGTTGGTCCGCATGGTCAGTGTTGAAGACATTGGACAAGGAAGCGAAGCGATTCGGATCCTTGGTATTCGTTGGCTTCCCACGGGTGCTGCGGCGCAATCCGTCACAGAAGATGGAAGCTTGACAAAGGAGGAGCGGTGCGATAACGATGTTGATGGGGACACCTCTGAGCGCAGCGATTCAGATGGGTCGCCATCAAGTCACAAGACGGAGAAGAAACCGGTTCTCGAAGGCATGAAAGGAGAGGAAGGGGACTTTATCAACCTCGAAGTGGCCTTTGCCTATCGTACGCGATCGAGCTCCAAGAGCCTCAAACATCGCACCAAGGATATGCACCTCTACCTTGCTTTCTACCTGCCTGGCAACATCAAGATACCGGTCTGGGTGGATTTGCAAGGAATCGTTGGCGTCATGCGCATGCGACTCCAGCTGACGCCAGATCCTCCCTTCTTCGCCCTCTGCACCGTGACGTTCCTGGGACAACCCAAAGTCGACTTGAGCTGCATGCCCTTGAGCCAGCAGGGCCTCAATATCATGGACGTTCCCCTCATCAGCAATTTCGTGCAATCGGCCGTCGACGCGGCTGTAGCCGAGTACGTTGCGCCAAAGAGTTTGACAATCAACCTCAAAGATATGCTCGCTGGTGAGGACTTTAAGAAGGACACCAACTCGGCGGGCGTACTCATGATCAACATCAAACGAGGCTATGACTTCAAGATGGGCGATGCCGGAATCCCCTTCATCAAGGAGGGTACTTCCGATCCTTATGTGTCTGTCGGCTGGGCCAAGTTTGGCAAGGTACTTTGGAGCACCCGTGTGCTCATCTCTGAAATGGAGCCCTGCTGGGATGAGACGTGCTTTGTACTTGTTACGCCCGAGGAGCTCAATATCGGCGAGCGACTCCGTGTGCAGCTCTGGGATTCGGACCGCTTTACCGCCGACGACGACTTGGGCCGGATCGAGGTGCCGCTCAGGGACCTCATGACGGACGAGCGATCGAGGGGAAACATGTGGGAACGTGTCGATGGGTTCAGGGCTCTCAAGGCTGGCGACAACATGCCGGGCAAACTCGAGTGGAGTGTGGGATACTTTGCAAAGACCAAGATGCAGCAATGTCAGCTTGATCGGCAGACGCATGACCCCGATATCCGCACCATGGAGCAGCTGAAAGAAATGGTGGATAAGAGCTGCGAAAGGAAGCTGCGCGAAATCATGTTGAAGGAGGGTGAGACGGAACGGGACGAGGAAGAACTCGAACAGCTCAAGGCGCAGGAGCTAAAGTCGGAAACCGACGCCATGATGATTTCGGCACCGCCTCCCGACGACTATCCCAGCGGGCTTCTTAGCCTGCAGATCCATAACATTACTGGACTCGAGCTCGATAAGCTAAGCAAGAGAGAGGCTGAGGATGATGACGAAGCGAGCGACGAGGAAGAGACGGGCGAGACACTTCCGAGCTCGTACTGCACCGTCGTAATTAATCACAGCAAAACGTTCAAGACGCGGACGAAGCCGCAGAATGCGAAGCCCTTTTTTAACGCCGGATGCGAGCGCTTCATCCGCGACTGGAGAGAGTGCGAAGTGTTCGTTACGGTGCGAGATGCCAGGCTGCACGAGGATAACCCTCTCTTGGGAATCGTGCACCTGCCTCTGGAGGATATTTTCAAGGAGCGATCGCAAGTCATGGGGTTCTGGCCCCTGACTGGCGGCATCGGTCATGGAAGGATACGGCTGTCCTTGGTCTGGCGAAGCGTCCAGCTGCAAGCACCGCGCAATCTCCTCGGCTGGAACTACGGCACGGTAGACCTTGACTCACTGGTCACCAGTTCAGATTGCCCAGATGATCTGAGATGGTGTAAGCTCAAGCTGAAGACGAATATCAGCATGGGCAAAATGTACCCACAAGACGGCGGCGAGGGCAAGTGGAAGGCCAAGAAGGGCCAGCATCTGAGCCTGGCGGTCCGCAGGCGATACAGCAGTTACTTCTCGATTGCCTTCAGGAACAAGGGCTTTTTGGGAGACAAGGTGGCGGCGTTTTGTGTACTGTGGCTCAAAGATATACCCGACGACGAGGAGCAGGACCTCGAGCTGCCAATTTGGAAAGGCGACTTTGACCGGGCGACGGCCTGCTGCCTGACAGAATGCGGAGAACGAGTCGGCACACTGAAAGTAAAATTGGGCTTCTGGTCTGGCCTGGTAAGTAGTCACCATATTGACGAGGGCCTCCATAGGCGAGTTGAGGCTAACCGTCGCGCAAGGGGAGCGCACACTCTCGATGGGCGTCTCGGATCCCGAATGTCCGAGACGTGGTCGAGGTCATTGACACGGCACGAGACAACGAAGAGATGGACAAGATGCACCGCGAGTCGGGCGTCTGGGACGACGAAGCGTCGAGCGACAGTGATAGCTCGGGCAGCGACGACGACGATAAAGACGGCGGCGCTTCGATCCCAGACGGCAGCGCAGAAGACAAGCAAGGCCCGCTCGACCGGCTGCGCGATTACAAGCGGCGCGACAAGGCGCTTCACCGTCAGCATCGCGGCATCATGCAGTGGAAGGTAAGCAGACGCCGATGCGCGTGCGACGATCCAGACAAGAGCTGACGGCTTGCCAGGTGCCACGAACGGCGCAATGGATGAAGCACAAGATGGGCAGGGTGAGCGACGGCGTGACGGGGCTCTTTGACCGGCACACGAAGCAAATCGGCATCGAGACGGAGGTATAGACGGCATGGTGTCGCCGAGCGTGTCCTACTAGAATGTCTCGATGGTGGAAAAGTAGAGCGGCCTGGAACGACGGCGACTCAAGGTCATGAGCGAACGCGTCGAGGGATCCGGGCGTTGGAAAAGGCGTCGAGGAGCAAGGCGTACATTTGGGGTGTCCAGCCAGCAGATACCAAAGCGTGTCATTGAGACTCATGAGTGCCGATGACCAGGCACCGGATGAGACGGCCGAGTAGACTATTCGTAATGGCAAATGTCACTGAAGCCACTTGGAGAAGATTCGAGGTCGTTGAAAGATGCTTTTCCCGTGCCCCCCTAGGATTGATGTCACGCCCAGCGGAAAGAAACGCCGCATAAGCACCTGCAGCGCGGCGGACAAGGATTTTCTCGTTTTCCGTCACCGCTGCAAGCTCCCAGCATCGTGGGTCAGTGGTCTGGGTTTAGAGCACGCGACACACAACCTTGGAAGTTCCGCTCGCTCGCCCCTTTTTACCCTTCACCGAGTACGAAGTACCTTTTGTACTCGTACAACGGGTGCTCCGGCTAAGCGAAATTTAACCAGTTTCCGCCGCCACCGGGTTTCATTGGTTTCGTCATGGTTGGGAGGAGGCCGTTATTTACGGGGGAAGCTCTGCATCTGAGACCTGGATCTAACCCCAAAACGCCGATTGAGACGGATTTTTTCCCATCTTTTGCCAACCGCAAACTCCTTTTTCTCGCTGCTTTGCCAATTGCCTCGATCGTTGACTTTTTGTTTTCAAAGCCTCCTTGCCATCTTTTCGACTTTGGCTTTCCTTCTCTCGCTCGAGCGTTTGCGTGTTCTTGGGTCCCTGTGGTTGTCTCCGAGATCGCTTCGTCGTTGCTTTTCCCCTTCGGCAAGGCCAGAAACGGACAGCTCCCTACGTAGTTGCCCAGCTCGAGCCCCAAAGAGAGCTAGCGTCGGCGGACTTGGCGACGCTCGTGGCTGCAAACAAGCAGGGAACAGCGGCGCCAGCTTGATTATCGCAAGTCACGACCGTCCCAGACCAAACGCTCATTGCCCATCATGGTCATCTCTCTGTTTCGCTGGTAAGAGCCCGTGTCGGTCGTCCACATCGCTCCCTCTACGAGAGTAGTCATTGCTGACATTCGTGTCTTTGGCGAACCTCCAGGTACAATGGCAAGTTGGCGTCCAGGCCGCTCCTCACGCAGAGCGTCACCACTGCCGTCCTGTTCGCCACAGGTGACATTACGGCTCAGCAGCTGGTCGAAAGGCGCGGGCTCAAGGCCCATGACCTGACGCGGACGGGGCGCATGGCCCTGTACGGCGGATGTGAGTTTGCAAGCCCCTGGCCTTTCCTTTGCGCTCCGGCGCATCAGTCTCGTGGTGGCTCTGACTTTATGCTAACGAAAACCAGGCGTCTTTGGTCCCGTGGCGACAACTTGGTTTGGCTTCCTGGCGCGCCGCGTCAACTTCTCCAACCGGCGCGTCGAGACGCTCGCGCGCGTGGCTTGCGACCAAACTCTCTTTGCGCCCGTCATGATTGGCGCCTTCCTCAGCAGCATGGCCACCATGGAGGGCGCCAGTGCCCGCGAGCGCCTCGAGAAGTCGTGGTGGCCCACCCTCCAGACCAACTGGATGGTCTGGCCCTTTGTCCAGGTCATCAACTTTACTTTTTTGCCTCTGCAGCACCGCGTCCTGTTTGCCAATGTCATTTCCATTGGCTGGAACAGCTACCTGAGCTGGGTCAACGGCCAGTCCAAGTAACGGTCGAGAAGACGCTGTGATGGTGTCTGGCTCCGAAGCGAGTGACAGCTTGCTAGTCTTTTCTTTGTCGCCATCGAGGGACGGATCGGACGGTAGAAGGGACATAGACGGTATAGGCCGCCAAACCTCGAGGCTACGGCAAGGTCTGGTCAATAACTTATAGAGAATCGAGCGTCTATCATTGCAGAGACGTAACGCCCGTTCGGCGTTTCCCTTGCCAAGGTTTGGAGCACCGAGTGCAGGGTAGGCTCTAGGCTGCGGATGGCGGCATCCTATGAACTGAGGACGCAGATAAAGAACTTGCAATGGTAATGAGGGCAGACGATTGTGTGCTGTAGGTAAAAGAGGCATTTGGATTTCTTGTGTTTGTGACAATGTCAGGTGCTAGTTGCCCGCGGTTGCCCTGCCCGATTAATGACACAAGTCAGTAAGCGAGTGAGGAGCACCTTCCTTTCCGCCCAGGCCCGTGACGGTGCAAAATATGACAGAGTACTTCTTGCATCCACCCAAAAGCTGAGGAATATTTTCCACGAAATTCTAGCCGTCAATCTCCTGTGATTGGTTTCGCATTCCATTTGATACTCTTCAGGGAAAATCTGCACCTTGAAGGCTCCCCCGTTTTTACTGTTCGATCCCTTCGTCAACGCATCATGCCAACGAACGCATCTACGCCTCATCCTCAGAAGAGAGACACCACTCGTCCCAACTGATTGATTTGCCGAGGATACAAAGGGAATGACAAGAAGAACAGTCGGGAGAAAAGACTGATGGTTTTGAGACATGTATCACTGGGAACTGACACCAGAACCTCGAGCGATTGAATAACTCTGCCCGACAGGGTGCCCTTTGGTCGTTTGTACCGGCCTGTTGAAGTGGCTTCGTGGCCAATATGACCTTTGAATCGGCTTTTAACCAGGAACAAAGCTTCCTCGTTATTTACGCAACATTTGTCAGGTCGTTGCTTAAACTTGGCAGATTGCTCGAAACAGCACGTCAATCATGACAAGATCTCGAAACTCCAAGTCAAATCCTACTCTCTGTCTATCGACACACGTCTGGCGTCTCATTCGCCAGAAGCGAGTATATGTGGAAACAAGGGGTCGCATCTCTGCTGCCGGGGTTGTGAGACAGGACGATAGCCGCGCATGGCAGCTTGTCTTGGCAGATTGTCCCATGTCGGCTTAGCAAGTCGGTAGGGATACACGGCACGCAACGACAGGATGTTTCGGTCACGAACACAGGACTCTACACGGCAGACCATAGAAACCAACGGAAACACCACCACGGCCTGACGACCAGCGTTGCTTGACTCAAGAGTGGTTGCAAAGCTCTCTTGTTCACGGCGACTGGAGAAAATGGCGCTCAATCGGCCTGCTTCAGATTCAACTGGGAAACCCATGCAGTCCTTTTTACCGGAGCAAAGTCATATCCAACCACGCGTCGCCTAAGCATGGGTGCCTATCACAGGCCGCGCCCGGTTTCCCCGGCCGGCCGGCAGCAACGTACGCAGACCGAGAGTGGGGGTAACTTCTGCAAAGGACTTGACAGGTTTCCTTGGCTCGGGATCTTGGCAATTGACGGCTAAGCCGACGACTGAATCACTCCTTGCCTTGCAACCCTTGGTGCTCAAAGTCGTCCTCGTTCGTCCTGGGGTTTGCCTCTGATAAGTTCTCTCACTTCTGGCCCTACTACCGTTCGTCACAGCTCCGTCACAGCTCCGTCACAGCTCCGTCACAGCTTATTGATCCCATTCTACTTCTTCCACCCAAGGATCAAAGGCCGAGATGGCTCAATAAGCCAAGCATCGGCAGCCCCTCTCATGTGTGAGTGGATCAGTTAGATCGCGTGGGGAGCCGGGCTATTGGCCGTGGATCAGCCTCTGGGGACCGCCATCCTCCGTGGGGGTCCTGCGAGACGAAGGAGAGCTCGTGGCGAGTCGACCGTACCATGCCTAAAGGAGCACGACCGTGGGGGCAGCATCGGGGGTCGAATAGCAGCGTTCCTTGACGCATGGCTCAACGTTCAAGTTGTGCACTCACGGTTCTCTCGGTTGAGATGCATGGGGCAGACCTTGCCGACTACGACTACAAAAGCTGCATCTCTCCGTTACTTCCGCAGCATCTTCTTTTACTGTCTCAGCATCCTTCATTACCTCCATTGCCGTGTTTGATCTCGCAACTCTTGAGGCAACTTACAGCTTTCAATACAACTACGCAATCCCATCTTGATCCGAGAAAGCACCTGCCAACATGACTGCACATGCCTCTGCTGGCTCGGCCACCAACGGCACCACAGCTTCTTCTGGAAATCTTTCCCAAACGCCCCTTGAACCTGGTGTTTACGTACCGACAGTGGCCTTCTTCACAGCACAAGACTTTGTCGACCTTGAAGCGACGGCGTCTCATGCCAAGCGTCTCGCCGAAGCTGGCGTGGCCGGTCTAGTGACGCACGGCTCCAACGGCGAGGCAGTCCACCTCGATGGCGACGAGAGGCGAGCCATCACTCGGGTTACCCGGTCAGCTCTTGATGCTGCCGGCAAGTCTCACCTTCCTCTGATTGTTGGATGCGGAGCGCAGTCCACACGTCAAACAATAGCTCTCTGCCGCGATGCCGCCGAATCTGGTGGTAGCCACGCCTTGATATTACCGCCGTCATACTACGGAAGTCTCCTGACGACGGAGCTCATCATTGAGCACTTCCAAACCGTGGCAGACTCTAGTCCCATCCCGATCCTCATTTACAACTTTCCAGCCCCCTGTGGTGGTCTCGACCTCAGCTCTGACAGCATTCTCAGACTGGCCAAACACCCCAACATTGTGGGCGTCAAATTGACTTGCGGCAATACCGGTAAGCTAGCTCGTATAGTGGCTGGCACCAAAGGCGCCGGCTTTCGAGCTTTTGGCGGTAGCGCCGACTTCACCATTCAGGCGCTCTCGGTAGGCGGTAATGGCGTCATTGCCGGCTTGGCCAACATCGCCCCTAGAGCGTGCAATGAGGTGATGCGACTTTGGAAGACTGGACGGTCAGAAGAAGCCGTTGAGCTGCAGGGTATCGTGGCACGGGGCGACTGGGCCGCCATCAAGGGCGGGTTCGTGTCAGTCAAGGCCGCACTGGAAAGGCATCACGGATATGGGGGACAGCCGCGGAAGCCATGCACGCTGCTTCAAGGCAAAGAACTCGAAGCGCAGATGGGCGAGTTTGCAGAGCTCGTGGAACTCGAGCGCAGGATTGGCGCGGCGACTGCATGACGGTGTTCCTGCATACGTGCGACACACCTGTAGGGTCGCCGGCTGCCGCACGCGACCAGTTTACTGCGTCGATGGCGTCCTGGAGCTTCGGACCTGATTTGTTGCAAGGGCTTGATACAATCATCTCTAATCGCTATCCTATCTCTGAAGGAGTCAAGCAGGCTTGTTTACAGACGAAGCTATGTCACGATGGAATCATTACAAGACGGCACCTCTTGTGGCTTGCCACCGCCTAGATATATGAACTTGGTATAGCAAGACGCCACTATTTGCCTTTTGGATTGTTGCAGACTTCTCGAAACGTCCATCACCCTCTTTGCATACAGCACATGTCCACGCTGGGAGGAGAAGCCGACTGCCAAACGTTACTGGCTGAGCACCTTCTTCGAAGAAGATGTGCAAGATGTGCAGCCATTCCTTGGCATGCCGCGGAGCAGCAAACGACAAGCACGACATGTGGCAGCGCACAGGAACAAGCCGCCGACGAGTTGACATATCAGGCTGGAAAACGCAACGCAAAAGGTCGAGAGGCGGGCGGGCTTGAAGACGGTCAAGTCTTGGCGGAGTCCTTCTCCGGCTCTCGCGCAAAAGGATGCGCAGCAGTGGCCTTCGATGAGCGATATCATGGTGCACGAGTCTCATGCAGCCCTCGGGGTCGAGATGATTACTCGGGTCTCGCGGCGGGAGTTGACTCGACCGGCCAGGAGTCCCAGTGCATGGTGGCGATGTGCCATGTCATGGCTTGAGATTGCGCCGTTGATGCTCGCGTCATGCTCGCTGCAGTCCTTACTGGACATGAGAATGTCGAGATACTACACTTTGCGTGAGGATGTAAGAATAAGACTAGGACAGTCATTCGCCCCATGGCTGGACATTTGTACGCGTTGGCTAATGGTTTGTGCCTTGCATACATACAATTTCACAATTCAAGATTGAGGTATTGTGAGTTTCCATTTGTGCTGGACATTTCGTGATATCCAAGTATGCAACCCAAACCATATCGTCTCGAAAGTATGCCAACTCTGATCCCAAACTACTCCCCCCAAGCTCAACAACCCGTGTCGACTCTTGCGTGGATCCAACTCAACGCCTTGCCATGCAACTCCCAAATTTCCAGAAACGCCAAATCCTGTCATCACATGTTTTCCCAATGCAGTAGTACATGACCGAAACTCATAATGTCGTTCTTCGCATCTTGGTCTCTTGCATGTCCAGCACTCAACTCTTGTTTTGCCAAAATCAAGCCATCGAGCACACTCGAACTCGCTCCCTTCTAGTCGCCTCCACAGGCAGGAACCGGATTCTCCTTGACAGGCCGCGGTGGAAGGGGAGGCGGGACGATTCCGCAGGTAGTCTTTGGCGGCAGCGGGGGTACAGTGAAGCCCGTGATGACCGGGGGAGGCAGCAGAGGAGGTAACCGCCTCCTGACGAGGGGCTTGACGGCCGCCAGGGCGGGCGTCTCGGTAGGCGCGTCGCCTTCGCAGGCAGGAACCACATTCCCCTTGACAGGCCGCGGTGGAAGGGGAGGAGGGACGATTCCGCCGGCGGCCTTTGGCGGCAGCGGGGGCGCTGTGAAGCCCGTGATGACCGGGGGAGGCAGCAGAGGAGGAAGCCGCCTCCTGATGAGGGGCTTGACGGCCGCCGGGGCGGGCTCCTTGGGTGGCGAGAAGGTGCTCGGGCTCTCGTCCCAGACACTGCCCTGAGATTGCGAGCGGGACGACGAGGCGGTGCCGGCGGCGGCCAGGGAGAAGCCCAGGCTCTCGACGCCGGCGAGCGAAAGCAGGCGGTCCGCGTCTTGCGGCTTGCGGGACGCCCGCTGGAGAGCGCGCGGCAGGGGGCGAGGCCAGGTCCGGGCTCGGAGATGGAGATGCCAGGGCGACGAGGGGCGAAAAGTCTGGCTGCTCGGTCGCGTCTGGCGCCTGGCGTCGGCCGGGGATGGGGATGGGCTGGGAGACGGCAAAGGGCGAGGGCCGCGACCGGTCCGTGTGTGAGGATTCGCCGAGGTGAGTAGCGGCTGTGCGATATGACTTGGATGTGGCCAGCGAGGAGCAGGCTTGGCTCTCGAGGTCCCCGGCCCAGTCGTCCTGTTTCGTCTGGTCGCTCCCTCTCTTGCCGGCGGGCGTTGGAGCGCGCTGCTCGTCGTCGTCCTCATCGCTCGACCAGCAGTCGCTGTACATGTCTGCGCCACCAGCCCGGCGGCGCTGCAGCTCCTCCATGAGGGCATTCTTTGCGCCCGCGTGCTCCTGCGCCTTCTTGCGAAGATTCGCCCCATGGTCCTCCGTGATGAGGGCCATGAAGCCTCTTGGCCCGGCGGCGCCCCTGTCTGCCGTGGTTTGGGCGGACGTGAAATCCGTGGAGAGAGCCAACGAACAGGTCAGCGCGGACGAAGCGACCTGGTCGTCCCGCCTCAGCGCAGGGACGGGCCGCTTGACAAAGTACTTTGCGGCAAACTCGGCCACCCTCTCCTCGTGCTCCTTCTTCATCTTCTCGCGGTGCCTCTGCTCCGCCTCCTGCTTGTGCTTGGCCACCCACGCGTCGTACTGCTTCTTGGCCTCCCACTTGGCCTTGGACGGGCACTTGTCGATCTGGGGGCAGCCCGAGAGGGAGCAGTTCTTGCGCTTGCGGCGGTAGTTGGCGCACGTCTTGGGGTCTGGCCTGGCCGACTCGGGCTCCTCGCCCCGGACGACGGCCGCCAGCGCGAGCCAGTAGATGCCGCAGCGGTCCCAGAGCATGAAGCGCTCGGCCTCGCAGTCGCCGCAGTACCAAAACACCTCGGAGCACATGGTGATTTGTGAGGCCGTGCCTCCTTGGCCGTTTGCTCAAGTGGGATGCGGATTATTTTTTGTGGCTGTTGTATAAGAGAGATGGAGGCATGGGCGGGACAGTGAAATGTGACTCGATGCGTCTGGCCTTGGGCCTTTGTTCAGAGTGCACAGGGGGGTTGAGGTGACTTTTCACTGACTGGCAGAGAGGTTGATCAGTGGTCGATTACAAGATGTTTGCAGGAAGCGACGGCAGAGAAAGCCAGTGAAAAGAAGGGACGGAGGATGAGAATGGCTCTGGGAGACTGACTGGTTGCGCGGTTGAGATGGAGAGTGGTAAACTGTAAGATCTTGTCGATGTGGACACAAGCAAAGAGATGAATAGAAAGGATGAAGGGCGAGGATGAATCGAGAGTCTGAATATGAACTCCTCCCAATCACTCAAATCACACGATCCACCTTGCGTGTCGAAAGCCACCGGCCTCCATGGAAAAGATATTCACGAACTCGGAAACTCTATTCGACGCGAGTGTTCGCGATGGCGTGGTAACTCGTCCAACCAGACTTCTTCTCCGAAAAGGCTTAATCCATTTGACTCCTCAATTTCTGGTCTCCTGGCAGCTTGGGTAACTTTCTTGCCGAGTGCCTGGCTTGCTCGCCCGACCCTTCTCCTTACCTCGTCCCTGACCCTTACCTGATGGAGATGCGCTCCCGTCAGCCACTTTTCCTCGCCTTCTTTGATTTTTTCCGCGACTCGGGAGCGGCCTCTTCGTAGACCTCTGCTGCCGTCGGCCCGGCCTTCCTCTTCTGCTTGCTCGACTTGACGCTGACGATGGCGCCTGCCTTGCCGTCCTTGGCTGCGTTGCGGACCTGCTTCTCAGCTTCGTCCCAACCTGGTGCGTCACCCTCAATCTCGAACCTAGAATGTCACGTGTAAACAAAACCTTGAACATGATTCATTGTGGCGTCTAGAGGCTTACTGGTCTAGTGGCAGAGAGTCAATCAGTTCTCGCTGCTTCTGCCTGAGGGTCTTGAGCGCGTCGTTGCCCCCTTCCTCTAGCTCTTCTTCCAGAGACGTGTCGAGCGGCACGAAGCGGTCGTCGACTATCTCGTCGTCATGGGCGCCGCTGGCGTTCTCGCGCGTAACCCCAAGCTTCTCGGCTTGAGGTAGCTCCGCGTCGACGGCCGCCGACACAAGCGACGCGAAATGCGTCGTGACCTTGCGCAGAACCTTGATGAACATGGCCAGGAGCTGGGTAGACGGTAGTGACAGCTCTTGACCAACCACGTCCATATCCTTGCGCTGCAGTCCTATAGCTAGCAGAATGCATTGCTGGACCCCTGTTAACTTAATATCCCCCTTTAGCTTTCCCGTAAAGTACAGGGTCGCAATCGTGGGAATCATGTCAAGGATGACGTGGTAATCCAGCATGTTATTCGCATACGACTCGAGGCGCTTCAAGTCAAATGGCGTAAAGTAGCGATCCAGCTCCGTCTTATCCAGAGGAGCAACTTCTACCGAGTCGAGTTTCGCACCAGCATTGGCTGATTCGTCGACGCCGAGCGCCGTGATTGCAGGGAAGGTTCGGAACTGGTAGGACAAAAGTGACAGGAAACGCTTCTGGAAATCTCTCGAGAACGCCCCCAGCCACGTCCGATCCTCGCTAATCTCGAGCGGCCGAAGCATGACACACGTGTGTTCTCCAGTCAGATCGTTGGCTGTTTGCCGCAGGTAGACCGGTGAGAAGGTCGACCTCTTCCAGAATTTATGCAAAGATGGAGTAAGACCGTAGCTGACGCCGAGATAATCAAGACCTTGTGGCTTCTTCTCTCTCAGTTTTGCAAACAGAGGCGGCATATGGGCCTGATCTCTGACGGCGATTTCCTCGTTTAGCAAAGATGCCTTTGACAATTCAGCATCCGTTTCCCGACGCATCGTCTCCTCCATGATTTGGTCTTCGTCCTCTGACAAGCTGGCGAAGCGACCTTCGTAGTAGTCAACTAGAAGCTGCAAGGCCTTTGTTCCGTAGCCCATGGAAACGTATTCGGGGTTCGTCGCTATCCTTACTACTCGGGCGCCCGAGAGGGAGGCAAAATCTTCGTCCTGGAACTGCTGGCTGACAAGCCAGGGTATCAGGTCGCCGTGCGGCCGCTGTCCACGACTCAGGCTGTTGAGCACGCTCTGCCGACTGATTTTGCCTTCCAGAGCGACCTGGATAACGCAGAGGGGCTCAGGAAGCTTTCCACTGCCCTCGACGTTGGGTGGTACCAAGACGAAGAGCTCATGCGCGGGTGCATCGCTCATGAGCTGGAGATCGTCTGGAGAGTTTTTGTAGTGACTGGCCACGTAAAGTGCGACCATTTGCTGTAAGAACGCTTCAGAGACAGGATGAAAGGAAAAGAGGGTATCACGGTTCACGGCAAGCAGCTCACACTGCGACGGGTCTGGACATCCATGGATATTCGACTTTGACTTGGGCAGCGTGGCGTCGAGACACAGCAGCTTGTTCAGCCATTTCTCCACGGCGTCCCCACGAGAATATCTGATGGGCTCGGCGAGCGTGGTTTCCCGCAGTTTCCTCGCCGCCTGGTATTCCTCGGACTTGGCTGCTTTGCCTGTCGACCGATCGGCCAGCTGGGTCTCGCCGTTGACGGAGGCGGAGCGCGACTGCTCTCGCAGTTGCTTGATGAGTTTCAAGGACAACGAGCGACCGGTGCCTTCATAGCCGTTGATGGTCGAGGCCATGAAGACGAGGTATGGACCCATGAGCTTTCGCACGAGCGGGAGGGGAATGGCGGCAGCTTCGTCAATGACAACCAGCTCCGCCTGACCAAGAACGTGAGCATCCTGTGGTCGTATGTACTGGATTGTCTGCCGATGTTGCCTGTGAATGTTGACGCGCACAATGGCCTTGTTGAAGTCGGGGTTCGTGCTCTGAATGATGGAGTAGTCGGCGTGGTCGGCATAGCCCAGCGCATCGAAGCCCTTGAAGATGAACTCAAAAAGCGTCTTCAAATTTTCGGGCGAGGGTGAGGTGATGAAGATGTTGCTGTAACCATGAGCTACAGCCGCCGCGACGGCCACGCCCATGGCCGCGGACTTGCCCCTACCTCTGGCCGCCGTCAAGGCCACGGTGCTCCTCAACGTCTTCTCGGCGATGGCGTCGGTGAAGGTAAGGAGAGCCTGCGCTTGGTCGACGGTCTTGGCGAGCGAGATAAGAGACCCGACTGGTTCCCTCTCTCGATGGTCGTCCTTGATGCCCTCCAGCTCGACCTGCTGCGGTGTCTTGGGTTGGTCCAGGTCCGGAGGGGGTAAGGCCTTGACATCCTTACCGCCCGAGATGGGCAGGACATTGAGCTCGTCGTCAATGACGAGACACGATTCGCAGCGGCCAAGCGACAAGAGGAAGCGCTCGTTGAATCTCGCGACAACATCAGTGTGCGCCTCGGTGCGGTATCTCGAGTGGACGTCCATGGAAAGGTTATAGAGCTGTCGCAGACTGTTCATGCCCTTGAGCAGCATCACCACCAGGCCGCCACCCTCAACCGTCTCGATGGTCCGCGCCAGGATATTTGGCGTCAGGGCTTCAAAGTCTTGCAGCACGCACATGCCAAACGTGTTTCCCAGGATCTTGTCCGTCTCCTTGTAGTATGTATAGCGGATGTTGTGCAGGGAGACGAAGAGTTCGAAGGGGTCCTCGGTGTTGGCTTCTCGAATGCCTCGCTTGATTTCCTTCTTGATTTTCGTCTCGCGCTTCTTTCGGTGGCTTGAGCGCATTGTCAGCCGACGTGTGCTCAGTCGCAGTGGCCGTCGCGGCATCTCACCTGGTGAACCCTAGCAGCTTGCTCTTGTAAGCCCACAGCACCGACTTGTTCTGCTTGATATCCATGCTGGACATGATGTAGTGCAAGTGCACAATGACATCCTTTGCGCGATCGCCGACGACGACGAAGAAGCTCCTCTTCTTTTCCTGAACGCCATTGCGGATGAGCGTCTGGATGCGCTGATCCCTGTAAAGAATTTAGTAGACACTCTACCGTGACCAGAACTCTAAATTTGGATAAAGATTCTTACACTTGTTTGCGCGACATGTTGTTGTTCTGGTCAGCGGACCAATTACACCTGAATGTCGTCAAATCGTCGCCTCACGCCGGCAGGTATCGGGACTGGTCACGGCGCATGAAAATTCCCAAAATTTTGGGCGCAAGTCTCGAATTATGCCGGGCGGTGAGGTTTGCAGGCTGGTAACGTGGGTCGGTATGGTGGGGTCAGACCGAACCACACCGAGCTTCACCTTGGCTCATCGTCAGCGGAGCCGCGAATGCAGATTACTGAGTTTCCGACACCACTGCGGGCATTCTGACTTAGGTTGAACGCGGTGATGAAAGCAATAACCTAACATGCCGATTAAAGTGATACAAATCGCAGTGATACAAATTGCACTCATCGACTATCTGCGCGTGAAAGCGTGCATGTTAAAGCAGCAGTTACTCAAATTGATTGAGAAAAGCTGCAAACACATTCGTTATAAAGTAGCCGTGGAAGTTCGGACGAGCAGAATCTACAGTACACGAGCTATGGCATAGACCATTTCCAGTCTGGCAGCTCGAATTGTCGGGTGGTTACCAGTTGCAAGGACAAGTAGTTGCTTGCGCAAGTCTATGAGATATGATAAAACTTTGATGCGTGATGCCCCAACCAAACAGACCTAGCCTTTCATCACCGCTCGCGACAGGTACGAGGGTGGCCTCTAGCCAGTCGAATGCGACGATGCAAAGCAGAGAAAAGCAGTCAGCGTCTATATGAGCGCCTCACGTCCGGTCGAGCTTGCGACGCAGGTTACGCGTGCGCTTCATGAGCTTCTTGTACTTCTTCTTCTTCATCTTGAGTTTCCGTTGTCTCTTGACACTAATGGCATGCAGGTCGCGGCGGGCCTGAGCATCCTCAAACTGGAGCTGGCGGCGGGCCATTCTTTCCAAAAATGAGGTAGGCTGGTCGTCGCAAAGGATGCGCGGGCTGTGAGCCACGACGCGAATCTGGCCGTCGGGCTGCACAAACTCCTCGATCATGACGGTGGCCTTGTAGACGCTTTTCCGCGCGCCCTCGTCGGCGCCCTCGAACTCGGCGGCCGTCTCATCGACCTCGGCGATGGTCTGCGGGCGAGGCAGCGGGGGCGGACGAAAAGGGAGGAAGTCGCCCGACATGTTGTCGACTTGCAGATAGATGCTCGATTCAGTGCCGTCTGGGTTGCGAAACTGAACTTTGCGCAGACCGTCGGCAGCCGCATGTGAGTCTTCGGGGTGGCCTATCGTCAATTGCGCCATGGGGCCTTCGAGCTGATCTATGGTGTCGGACAGGGTCGTCATGGCGTTGGCCATTTTGTTGGCTTTGGTCAAGGGTGCAAAAATGGAGGCAAAGTGTTCGTCGGTGACGGGTCTCGGCATCGTTTGCGTGACGGATATGGGCCGGTGGAGGGAAAAGAAGCTAGAGAGGCCGAGGGCTGACGCGCAAATCAGTTAGATGACTTGTTTTCTCATGAGATGGGCAGGCGGTCCGTACCTTCGTGAGACATGTGCTGAGTATTAGGGACAAAGGGGAGTTTCTTGAAGGCCGCGTTCCTCTCCGACGAGTCTTTGCGACTTCGCTTCTTCTTGTCGCTGCCCGACTTGCCGTCGGCGCGGGCCGAGGCCGACGAGGCCGGTACGGACTGACCAGACGCTACATCGCCGTTGTCGGGCCTTGAGGGCTTCGAGGACGAGAACCGCCGCTGGTGACCGCGAAGAAGCACTGGAGCCGAGGCGACACAGCCCGCGACGGTCTTTGGTGCGGCGGCGGCGGATAGGGACGAGGCGAGACTAGCAGCCTGGGGAGCCGCCGAGACGACGCGCCGCATCGACGTGGGCAACATGGTGTCGCCGGTGAGAGGCGCGCTGGGCTAGCGGCGACGACGAAACGAAGAGCGGCGAGATGTCGAGCAGAGGAGATGCGGGCGCGCTCGGGTCGTTGTGGGCGCCAGGCGAGGCGGACAGAGACTGGCGATGGTCGCGAATGCCAGCGGTCGTTGCCGGATTATGGCCTCCGGGACGGTAAAACGCTGTCGGGCGAACTGCGCTTGCACGACGGGGGAGCCAAGGAGCGGGGTTGGCCTGAGGCAGCAAGGATGGCTGGGTGGAAGAACGCTTATTAAGGCCAGGCCTTTGTCCCGCCTGGCGCCGCATTTCTGACGACGGGCGTCGGTGCTTCGACATGTCACGCGCGCCGACCTCCCTCTATTTACAGCTCGATGCATCTCATGGCCTTGATGAGCATTGGCGTCTCTGGCTTGGCGCTTCTAGGGCGTCATGCTGAGTCGCTCCATGTCATGTTGGAACTGTTGAATCATAGTCGCAACGACACTCCGTGAGGACTTTGTATATGGACTCCAAAATGCAGCATAGCTAAAACAAGAATCGCACTCTTCTTCGAGCCGCCAAGTAGTCGCATTGAAACCTATATTTGACGACGGCGCACCCAAGTATAATTTCCTCCCAAAACGTCAAGACACGATACACCAGATTGGCAAGCCAGTCCGTTCAGGGCTTGAACTCAGGGACCGCCCATCACTTCAAAGTCTCGATACTTGGCGCATGCCTTCCCAAAACTATATTAGCAAGTACAGCTACCTTGCCCCACGCGCGATTGTTCGCGTCCGGCCTGCATTTCTCGTGCCAATGTCCTCCGCCTTTCTCCTGTTGATATAGCCGCCTGTCCTTCATCACCACCCCCCTCCGTCGCTCGTTCAACGTTCCCTCCCTTTGAGGTTTGCTTTTTTCGTTCGAAGCGTGAGGTAGATTTCCGATTGAACCGGCTCGAATTCGTCTCCGCAAGACCCTAAACTCGG
Organism: Hirsutella minnesotensis 3608; assembly: GCA_000956045.1. Classification (NCBI taxonomy): domain Eukaryota; kingdom Fungi; phylum Ascomycota; class Sordariomycetes; order Hypocreales; family Ophiocordycipitaceae; genus Hirsutella; species Hirsutella minnesotensis. The sequence goes on along the minus strand of KQ030507.1, from coordinate 675,044 downwards.
CTGGCACACAACGTACAAGACGCTCGCTACCGCTTCTCCCCAGAGACGAGCTCCCAAGACACTCGCGATGCGTGACGGCGCGTCCATGCTGCTCCTCGCGGGGCTGGCCTTCGTCCGGACGGCCTCGGCGGGCGCAGCCATCCCGGCCGTGACACCGACGGCCACCCTCGCCGCCCGCGACCGCGGCGCCGCCGACACCGCGGCCTCGACCGTCGACTCGCTCGCGCCTTGGGTCACGCTCTGGCCCATGAGCCAGTCGCTGTCGGCCAAAACCATGACGCCCTCCGTGACGACGACGGCCGGCGGCAACACGTCCATCGTGGACGCGGCCCCCTACGAGCTCACGGGCTCCGTCTTCTCCTGGCGGAGCTGGGGCGTCGTCGGCACCAGCACCGGCCTGCCGCCGAACCCGACGGCCGCGAACCAGGCGACGGGCGAGGGCTTCTTTTCTCGCTGCGTCAACCGGGACGGTGCCTTTGCCCCGTTTTGCAGACCCTTGCTCAACTCGACCCTGATCGTCGGCAATACGTACTACAGTGCGCTGCCCCCTCCCTTGCCACTCGTCTAGAGGAGATGCCGTACATTGCCGATGTTATGGATGCTGACTCTCTCTCGCGCAGTCACTTGGGATCCCGACTACTTCAACCAGACCAAGTTCTCGAGCAATTCGACGCACGAGGTCGCCGTCCGCCTCGACAGGCTCGACCACGAGAGAAACAAGTGGATCGAGCTCAACACCTTCGACCGCGTGCCCGCCCAGGACGGCTACTGGCCCTTCAAGCTCGGCAAGGAGCACCTCATTGGGCCCGAGCCCCACAACGTTACCATCTCCCTCGTCTCGTCGCAGGATGGCAGCGACCAGCAAAACCGCACTGACGCCGTGCCCGTCGTCCTCGAGCGCCCCGACGCCCACCGCAAGGCCGCCACGCCCGCGCCCAAGAAGGAGGCCATCCTCATCGGCCTGCCCATCGCCCTCTGCGGCTTCGCCCTCATCCTCGTCGGCCTCTTCGTCTGGCACCGCAAGACCCGCCGCATCGAGCTCGGTAACATCATGAGCCGCACCCGTCGCGGCTACACCGGCCGCCGACAGCGCCGCATGTTCCGCTCCGCCAGCAAGGACCAGGGCATCCAGCTCGACACGTCTCCCGTCTCCCCGCCGCCCGTCGACTACCGCGACGAGCCTCCGCGCCCCCGTCGTGACAGTGATGGCCTCGGCAGCCTGGTGAATAGTCCGGTAAGCCCCAATTTCAATGCCTCTCGCTCAGGCAGGGGCAACGCCTTCCGAGACGAGGTCGACAGGCAAGAGCGTGAGAGGAAAGATGAGCGATGCTAGATGTTGCGGCGTGCCTGCTGCATCCCTTTATACGATCGTCGCAAATTCTTCCAGACAGAGCTTATTCGCTTTGCCGTATCGTTGAATTGGAACACGAGACGAAAGGGAGAACAAGCGAAGCCCGTAACTTCCCTACGCCATGTACGAGATCATGTATTAATGTAAGAAACCATGGTAGTGCGGCCGTCATGTCTTGGCCCGAAACATTCTTGATACATGGGATAGGGCGTAATAATAGTACATATAAGAATGCTCCTCCGCTCATGATCCGTTGTTTCCGGCCCTCCGTTTAGCAAATGCATCCCAATCCCAATCCCAGTCATGTTCCATGGATATTCCAGACATTCCTCATTCCATTTTCCGAGCCCAGATGTGTTCCTTTCTGACAATTGACGCCAAGTCCTCGCCTCGCCGGGGTATATCGCAAAGGGCATAGGACATCAGTCCGACTCCTCTGGTGTTGCGTCCAGATCCCGAGAGCGAGTATTGCGCAGAAGAAGTGAGAAACAGTAAAAAGCAAACTTAAATTCAACGATGACCCGGATCCGCCAGTCTCGACCGATGTCACTTGTAGTGCGCATCAGATCTTGATCCTTTTACCACCTCTATCATCGAGAGTCATTCCTGCAACATCCTCTGCTTTCTCCGCTCCCAATTGCTCCCCCGCACAAGGCTCGCCGCTAATATCGCCAGCTGCGCGCTTTTGCAGGGTCTCGAGCGGCAAGAGCCGCCCGTCATCGCCGTACGCTGCGCAGAGATCCAGCCTCACCTCGCCTTCAGTAAGAGGCCTCATGAGGGCCGCCGGTATAGCCGTTATTAGCCGACAGCTCGCTTGACATGGCTGGTAGGAGTCGGTGCTCCAATTCGCGTCGGCGTAGTTCTTGGCCTCTGCAATGGTATAACCAGTGCTAAATCCCTCATGATAGGCGTCTGGCAAGATGACAATCGTCTCGCCCGGTCGTTGATCGACGAATCGATACGGTATTCCGAGTTTGTCAAGTTTGTCCGGAAAGAAGAACTCACAACGATGACGCATAAACTGTGAACAGCCCTCGCCACGGCCAAGAGCTTTTTCGGCGATATCGACTGCGGTCGCGGGAATGACGATCCAGATTTTGCGTCCCTTGTATAGGTGGTTTAGGGAAGCCAAGCGAAAGTCCTCGGCATGAATCTGGAACGTGGCGCCAAAGTGTGGACCACTTTCGTAGACATAGGGCGTATGGATACCGGGGATGACGGCCTTGGTGAAATCTAGTTTATCACCCTTGAGAGGGTGAATGGGACTTTGCTCCGGTACTCCAGCCTCGAGCCTTTGCCTGGGGGTCCAAGCCGGCACATCCACTCTGTAACGGACACCACGCATCTGCCTGTCCTTGTTACTCCTGAATAGCCGCTTGAGGTTCTTCAGAGCACAATCGACGCTTTCGGAGAAATCGGGACCCGTCTTGGAAGAGCTAAACTCCCCGTCCGATGGCACTGTGCTTACTTGCCAGAATGTCGTCTTCTTGATCTGTTTCGCCTTGTACGCGTTGGCAGGTACTGTTTTGGTGGGCTTGTCGGGCAAAGGATCGTGCAAGCCATCAGGGATGGAAACCTTGAAGCAGCCGTCATCTTGGACGCCGAGCGTCTTCGCGAAGGCCAGTACTGCCGGAAAGTCTCCCCACTGTGATGATGTGGGTTTCAGACGTAAAATGCGATGGCCGTCAGCTTCATCGTACTCGTACTCAATATTATTCACCGGCAGTGACGGCGCAGTGACATCAATGGGGTCATTTGACGTTTCGATGGAGTGGCATTGGGCGAGATCAGACGACTCTGCTGGTTCCTTGGTATTACTTGTCTGTGTTGTCTGAGGGGCCTGCAGCGTTGACGGAGGGGCGACAGTTTCGGCATTCGCCGCTTCTATCCGGGGACTGTTTTCCGCGGAATGTTTGATTGCATTAGGAGAGGAGGGTATTGAACAAATAGCCGAGTGATCTTGCCATGGCGATGCAGTAACGGAGGTTGGTTCCTGAACTGGACCGGAGAAGGGTGTAGAGGTGGGTACTGCATGTATGATGGGTGCGGGTTCTTGAGCGACGGCCGGTGCGACATCCGTATATTGCCAAGGCGCTTCTTGGCTTGGAGACATGATGGACAAATCGTCCTTCTCTGGCGATTCGGGTTTGGAAAATTCGAGCTGATTGTCACTCAAGATCCGTGGGGTCGCCAATGTATCTTCGTGGCTGAAAATGGGATGGTGAGCGCCACCCGATTCGCGCGATTCGTTGGGCGGCACGGCCGCAAGTTGCACGTCTCCATTATCCTGAGGCGACGCCATCTCGACGGTTCTTCAGAAGCCGCGATTTGATGTCGAATGGTCCAAGTCGATGCTACCCAGGGCGCGGTGTGTTTGCGCAGCGCGACGCGAGGAAAACGGCCAACGTTACACCCAGGTCAAGACAGTCTCGACCTTGTCGCAAGGCGCCGCAAGCGTGCGCTCCAATGACCAGCGCCTCACGGCGATGCCGGTATAGAGTAATAGAGCAGTTCGCAATGATTGCGCGCGAGGTCTGGAGAGTCGGGGCGCGCAAGAGCGGTTAGCGAGCAATCTGGCAGCGCTGCAGAGGCCGGTGGCGACGACGAGATGGTCGGGGCGGGTGGTTGAGCCATGCGAGTCGAGGTTGATGCGCGTCGCAAAGACGCAGGCGGCAGGGGCAAGGGGAAGCAGCCTGCCCGGCACTCGAGAAGAGGAGGAATCAGCTGTGCGTGGAAACAAAGTTTGGTCGCGTAGAGGAGGCAGGCACCATGGAGGAGAAAGAAAAAATGTCGAAAAGAAAGTTTCCAGTTGCGGCTTCCTTTGTCGTTGCGCGGGTTGGACAGGCAGATCGGGAGACGTCGTTCGTTTACGTCGCAAGATGCAGGGCCAGCCCAAGACCAAACGTGGGGGCGGGTCCAAGGCCAGGCCTGGGCGCCCTTGGACGCCACTGTTAGTACTCGCTGTGTCGCAACGATCCCGAGAAGGAGGAAGGGAAATCCACAACCCACCTTCCGCGATCCCCCTCCCTCTCCCCTTCCGGTTTCGCCACTGCTCGGTCGCGCGCCGACGTCGGTCCGCCCGTCTCTCCTTCCTCCCCTTCTTTCTGTCCAGTCCATTGGTGCACGCCCTTTCCTTCTTCGGAAGCATGCGGATGAGCAGAGGACGCAGCAGGCGCCTAAGCGCGTTACAGTCGGTAGACTGGCGAGGAATGAACACGATGGGTTAAGCGAGTTGACGGGGCAAGCAGCAGCGTGCATGGCCAAGCGCTGCACGTGGAGGACCTGTGGCCTCGGATCCGACTTGCCGGAAACGGCACCTGGCCGACAATTTGTTTTACCTGCCCAGTCCGCCGGTATACTGGCACACATGCCCAGGCCAGGAACCAATTGCTTCCGCTAGTCCCCCCGTCGCGCGCCATATTGCCTCCCCTAACCCTCTCGGCAGCTGACCAGAGGTCAAAGCCGCGAAACTCAGCGCATGGTTCCTGGCGTCGTCTACTCCGTAGGTACCTACCTTCCTTGCTCTGGGGGCTCGCCTCATCTTTGACCGGTTCTGACCACGCCATGGTCCGTCCCCCGATTTCCGCCTTCCCCCCCTTTGCGGGAAGTCTAGACCCGGCCGAGTGCTCGGGACGCGCCTGTGCGAGAGGGACCAACAGCTTGCCATGCGGCCGGGGCAGCGCGACGACCCTGGCAGACCATCAGGACCGTTTGGTAGGACATTGTGGTTTGCCATTTTACGAGCCTGCCCGGTATCAATGCTTTGGATATCGCCTTTCTCGTTTGTCACGCTGTGATGCGGCATGTGCCGTCGTTCGTGTCGACACAGCTGGGACCAACGACGTGTCGAGGTATGAAGGCGCATGCCCTAGACTTTACATATTTTCAGAGGATCTATAAAATGAGGAAATATGCGAATTCTTGCAACAGCTCACGTCATCTGGGTCTCATTCAGAGCGGCTTTCGTCTGACCCCTTACCCAGCCAGCGCACTTCATTCCCTGATATAGCAGCCCGGCCATAATTGATTGCATGCAGGCCCCCCCGGTCCCGTCCCGTGGGGCCGGCCCGGCTTGAGCCTCAATCTACGGGCTGCCTCTCGAATCTCGATGCGATCGGTACCACAGCACCCTGGGCTTGCGGGTCCCAACTCCCTTGGCTGGCTGCTGCGCCGTGCGCCTACGGGGGTAGCACCGAGCCCACACGGCGCGGCGTCAATCCTCATTCCCAGACCATGGCACTAGCCTCTGTAAACTTCTTTGCAGAGCAGTCACATTATCCTTGAGCCGCCAGTTACGCAGGCTCCGTAATTCAAGTCGACGTGGATATAATGGAGTTAATTGTGCCGGGTCCTGGCGGCCACGGTATCCGAGTAATCTAGCAAAGCCAATCATGAATACTGGGTAGCCGAGTACTGCAATGCTGCCTCGCTCGCTCCTCCGTGACCTCGGGGCAGGTCCACATTGCCAGGCAATGCATTCACCTTGCCCCAACCACTGCCATCCTCCCATCGTGGACAAAACATGTTGCTGTTGAACGGCATCTCCAATCCAGACAGACGCTTGCCCAAGTCATCCAGGATACCCAACCTCGTCGTCACATCCAGACAGGTTGTCCGTCGCCGAAACTTTTCTTATTCTCGTCTCGAACCCCTCTCCTCTTGTCCATGAACCATGAGCGGCGGTACAAATCGACGCAAGACGTGACGTAAAGACAAATGCAAAAAACCGCAAAGGGAGGTAAAAATGATAACGTGGGGGTATCAAACAGTCATTCCAGCTCGAATCGCATAGAAAAAGAAGCCACAATGTAACGCGATAGAGGTTCCACGACGACCCGAGTTTCCGTCTCGCCCTTCGACACGACCTCGCGATGCCAATCTGGACATGCGTTACGAGAACTCGTCGTCGTCGTCGGCTGGGAAACGGCTTGCTCGCTGTGATATATCCTTGACCTCGCGAGTGATTTCGAAGGCAATGGGCGGCAATGCCTGCGCCCATGCCCGCCAGTCGGCGTCAACTTGAGACATGCCCGAGCCTGCCATGTCGCGGCCTCGTTGACTGGCCTGTATCAACCGCTGTCGACAATTGTCCAGCTGCAAGATTTCGTTGCCGTAACCGCTAGCCTTTGCCTCGGAAATAATATTGCTCACAGTCGTGCTGATGGCCTCGACGCTATCCGTAATCTGCCACGAGTCGACATCGCCGCGCACACGGTTCACCAGGCTCTGTACAGCCGAAACAAGCATTGCAGTCTGGTCGTCAAGGTAGATCTACACTACCGTCAGCTGCGCCGATGGGCGACCAGGAGCCATTCTTCATGTGCCGTAAGCGGGTACCTTGAAGTCGTCGGGTCGACCACCGCCGTAACCGCCTGCAACACCGTTGCTGAGACCCATGTATCCGAGGCCGTTTGTCATGCCGTTTGCTCCGTTTGGCGGGTATCTATCGGCGGAGCTCCGGGGTGAGCTGACGGGGCTGTAGGCGGAAGACTCTGCGCTAGCACGCATGCCGCCCATGCCTTGGAAAGGCCGAGGCGGAGGGAGGCTCTCCTGCGCAGAAGTCTGAGCGGTGCTGCGCGGGGAGAAGAAGCTGGCCGACTCGACTGGAGTGATTGACCCGTCGTCCTCCTCCTCCTCGAGCTCGCCCGCAGGGGTTTCGCGAATCTTGACGACGCGCAAGAGCTCAACAATGCTCGCGGTGAGATTCGAGGCAGCCGCGTCCAGGAGAGAGACGGGAGAGATGCCGGCGCTGGCGGCGAAGTTCTTGGATGCCGTTATGAGGCCGTTGGCAGTCGACGACACCTTTGCCTTGAGCCTGGTCTGTTGTTGTGCGAGGTCTTCGTCACCGGGTGTGGACTCGTCGAGGTCTCTCGTAATGCGCCGAACACTGAACACGACCAACTTCATGGCGTCGACGGCCTTGTCAGGCGTCTCCCGGCGAGCCGTCTGCAGCAGCTCGTCGACGGCGGTCTGGAACTTAACCACGTGCACATCCTTGACGAGTCCGTTGGTAGCCAGGTAGCCGTTCTCTCGGACGTATTTGGCAGCGTCTTGCTCCATAGGCAGCCCGAGCGACGACGCACGCATGCTTCTGAGCTGCGTCTTTGCGCGCGCATACCGGTTCCTCCACTCGCGAACTTCACGTTCAAGCTGCTCAATCGTCTTTTCCATTTCCGCCTGCTTCTCATACGTCGCATCGCTTTGCTGGGAAAGAGCTCGCATCTCAAGAAGAAATTCCTGCGCCTCTCGACGCACCTCATCGGTGACTTGTTGCTGCTGCCTCAACGATTCGCGTAGTTGATCGTTTTCCTGTTGCACATCAGCGCTCACGTCACCGGATCGACCGCCTCGCGATGACTGTGAGGCGGACAGTTCGTCCCGAAGCCGCCGCGTCTCGTCGTCGTGGTCATCGCGCATGCGTTCGAGCTCCTGCTTCATCGACTTATTCAAGTTCTGAGCCTCTGCCAGCTTGTTCTCGAGGTTGAGGCGAATGTCATTCCACTCCCTCTTCTCCATGCTGGCAGCGGTGGCCCGAGATCGTTCTCCGTCCAGGGCGCTGCTCATTTCGTCTTGCTGTTTTCTCCTCGCATCCTCGGCGTTATCAAGTCTCTCTTGGAGATCGCGAATCTGGGCTTGGTAGTCTTCGATGCGTCGCTTGTCCGCCTATCAATATGTCAGTCCCAGTCCCTTTGTACCCGGGAGAAGACGAGTCACAAACCTCTGAAGTTTCGCCGCCGCCGTTCCGTTGAGAGCCTCCACCACCAAAAGAGTTACCGGTAGCGTCATCGGCGGCGTTGTCGTCGTCCTCTTCCAGCATGGTGCTCTTGTTGGGCACGATGGTGTTGTTCTGATTAAGCTGCTTTTGCATCGGGCGCGCATAGTCGCCATTTGCGACAGCCGGGGACTGAGGCATGCTGTAAGGGTCATTCGACGGGGGACCGCGGGCGGAGCTGGCGTCCGAGGGCCTTCGCATGCGGCTCTGACCTCGCGGCGGATACATGTTGCCATTCGAAGGTGGACCCGGGCGACTCACTGGGCCGCCGCCACGCATCGACATGGCGCTGCCGATCCTGGGGATGTCACCGCCGGCAAACTGGGGAAACCTCCTCTCAATCTCGTGATAGACGTCTGCGGCGAGATCTCGGAATCGCGGGGGCCCCAGGGAGGATAGGCGCTGGCGGGCCTGATTCCGCTTGGGATGAAACGTCTTTTCCGGCAAGAGGAAGGAGGGCGGTGTGTTGGGGGCGTTGGGAGGAGTCCTCTGAAGGGCCTGGCGGCGCATGAGCTCGTCGTAGACATCGGTGCTCAGCTCGTAAAACTGGACCGAGGAGAGGCGGAGGAGCTTATCGCGGGCCTTGTTGGGCTGCTGACGGCTGTTGGCGTCGCGCGAGTTGAGATAGACCTTGAGGGCGAGATAGTGGTCGTTGAGGACGGAATCGTCAATGTCGGTGCGGGTACTGTTGCGGTTGCCTTCGCTCCGGGCCGAGTACATGTTTGTGCCGTTGCTGGAGCGGCCGATGGAAGGGGGAGGCGAAGGGCCTCCATTGCTCCGTGGCCCCGGGGGGAAGCCATTCATGCTCATGTTCCCGTTGTAGCCGCCAGAGGGGGGTGGCGAGACGAGGTTGCCGCGGCTGGTGGGATACGGGCCGCCTAGGTCGGGGGCTGGGAGCTTTGAGGGAAAAGACCATTCGCTTGCGCCAGTGAAGATGGGAGACAGCGGCGCATTGCGGCCACCGGCGCTCATGATCGGGGAGGGAGGGAAAAGGGCGGAGAGGGTGTTGCGCGAGGGAAGAAGTCGGCAGCCCGACAAAGAAGCCGCTGGTACCACGGCGGGTGCGTCCTGGTGTCCCGTACTGGACCCGGCAGGCGTGCACCACTGCACTGCCCCCTGTGGCTCGCAGATGCGGCCCCGGCCCAGGTGCTGGGGGAAGGGGATCAATGGGCCGTCAGCGAGGTGGACCCAAGGCCAGGTACCTCGGATGTGGTGCGGGAGTGGCCGTCAGCGAGGTACCTCTACCTTGCAGACTCGGGATTGCTTGGCTGCCCGCTTGCTTTTTGGGGGTGGACGGCGCGTCAGGCACCGGACAGGGCCGGGGAACCAAGGGAAAGTGAGCTGGCTTGGCCTGGGAATTAAGGGGATAACGAGATACCGGGAGGCCTTAGTAAGAGACGAAGCCGCGCGACGGGGTCCTTGACTCGGGTGGAGAGGGGCCGCGAGGATATTTTCGCTTCTGCGCAGCGTTGCAGGGTCTTTGTCTGCACAAAACGTGTCGGGGAGGCGCCAGTACCTATGTGTCGGCCAGAGATCCGCGACGACTGCAACGAAGCTTTTTGTGACAGGGACCGTGCGGGACAGCGCAAAGGTTGTTCGTCGCGGGCAGCCGACGCCCGACGGGTGATGGGCACGTTGCAGGGGCGCAGAACACCTACCAAGAGAGGGAGAGAAAAAGGGGGGCGTGGTGGTGAGAGGCCGGTTCGGTCTAGAGTCTAGACACACCAACGGCCCGGCGGCGGCCTCTGTCTCGTTGGCAGGCGCTGCGTTTCCGAGTACCTACGTACGCCCAACGGGAAATGAGCGCCTGGCCGTCCCCTGCTGTCGCTGCTGGCTGATAGGTCGGGTGAGCGGCGGATAATGTTATCGAGGAGGGGGAAGAGAAAGAGTCGGCTAATCTTTGTGCGCGCGAGAGATGGCGAATGGAACAAAAGAAGACCGGTCCGGCACGCGATCCAAAAGAAGAGAGGACGGGGTGCGTGAGGCCAGTGGTGGTGGGACTTTCGATGGCCTTGGGCTGCCAAACAAGACCAAGAAACGGGCAGCCAAAACGGGTCAAAGAACTGTTAGAAGGGAGAAGAGCACGAAACGCTCGGTTGGGGGGAGGAAGATAGTGGCGGCAAGGAAATAGAAAAGCGTCTCCAACGCTATGGGCCCCGAGGAGAGGGATGGACGGGAAAGTCGTCACCAGCCTCGACGTCGATAAAACGTCAGGTCGCGCGCATGCCCGAGGGAAACAACAAACCGGGGCAGCGGTCCGGGTTCTGCATATTGTTCACTGGATGATACTGCGCACTGCATTACCGTCGGTAGCCCTTTGCCCCAGTCAACTCGGGCATCTACCTACTGGTATCGAGGAAGTCTGGGGGCTCGAGGGAGTCGCACCGAGCGGGCCCCTGCTTGCGGGCTGTCGCCTGCCTTTCCTGTTGCCTTGGCCGCTAATAAGCTGCAGCATGTAGGCAGACCTCTAGGTACTGACTGAGTGCTTACCCAGTTTGGGGCTCCCTTTCCGCCCCGACAGCAATCAAGGCAGCTCATGCTGGCGGCCCCCGCGTTAGCCGGCATTGGTCGTGAGGCAATGCAACGCGGCGCGCTTCACGAGCTGCTAAGTGAAATGAGGGCCGCCAAATGCCATGGGGGCCATCAATGCAGACTGAAATGAGCCACTGCCGCGGCACCATGAGATAAAATCTCCTCGCACGAAATCACAAAATCCTTCTTCTCTGCACCTTCTCACGCCGACTATCCGCAGGGAGGGATTTATCTGGGAGCGGTAAACTCTCGCTATCCGCTTGCCTATCCAGTGGGCTTTTTGGCTTGGCTTTTCGCATGCGCAAAGGACGGGAACACGGACGCTGAAAGGGTCATTTGACCCCACCCCACTCGTTAGGTAGTCTCCATCTTTCCCCTGAATAAGCTCTTCCACCCGCCGTTCCCCCGCACACTCGGGCGCGTTGCCTCCACCGAATCGTCGTCGAGCCCCAATTCCCAAGCCGTGCCCTGCGCTAAAATGGCATACACGCACACACTCATGCGCTCGCTGACCTCTTTGCTCGACCGTGGTCCTCTCTCTCTGCGGCCCAACCCAGCAAAGCCTCGTCGTTCTGGGTCCGACGCAAGCCCGCCGTCCATCTTTCCAAGGCTGCGCCCAGGAGCGAACGGGTGGGCTATGCAACTCGCCGAAGAACCACCAAGGGCGGGCGGAGAATTTGGAAGAGATTCGACATCATGGAGTAGCCTATGCAGCTCAACCATGCCTTTTTCGCCTAGCAGAGTTGAACGTATCTACCCCCTCCTGTGCCTGCCTTTGCTGCCTCTGCCCTCCGTCCTTGTCCGGCAGCTTATTGCAGCTGCACAGTAGGCGCTGGAGACCTCGGGCCACATTGACCTACTCCTTGTTCGCTGGAAAAAAGAAGGAGTGCGCTTGACAATGAGGCCAAGATCTTTATGCTTGACCAGTCGCTGATCGGGGCTCAACCCAGTCGTCATCCACCAATATATCTCGATCTTGGGTTCGTCTTGTTAAATGTCAAGGCATTCGCCTCAGCTGTCATGGGGATCGCGGCTTCGCAATGTTGCCGGCACCGTGGCCGTGGCTGAGCCGCCGGGTTGGTTGGCACCGCCAACAAACGACTCCCAGGCTCAGCTGCGCGGCGAGTCCGGCCACGTCCAGCTCTCCACAACTCCACACATCAAAATGTCATGACTCTGGGTGCCAGACCGGCCAATGGAATGGCCACCGATCCCTCCAGGCGCCTCCATCCATGCACTCCATGTGCGCATCTGCAATGCCTCAGTCGTGCTACCCCACCCATCCCATCTGCAAATGCCCCCAAACCGTCCCAACTTGGCGCTCCGGACCCATTCATGCCCGTCGTTAACGGCTCTCCCGTGACTCGTGTCGAGGTGGGCGGTACGTCTCCAGGCTGGCCGACGCGTGTCATTTGATAGTCTGCGAGCTGGATGCAGGCCCGGATACTTTCTAGATCCCCCTCGTCAGGATTCGATGTCAGGTCAGCTCCCAGACCCATGCTCTCCATCTTAGCCGCCTGCTGCCTTGCGCTCCGTTTGCGAAATTCGGATCAGATTTCCGAATCGCGCACACCGATTTCGCATCATCTCCGCTATGCCTGCCCCCGGTTGGCCTTGCACAGCATCGCGCCTCTCTGCTGCAAGTACGCGGCTCATGGCTCCCGAGCGAGACAATGGAAATGAGCTGGCGTCCTCCCACAGATCTGAATCCCGGTCTTCCATTGGGCCCGGTAGCGGCCGCCTGAGCACACCAGGGCTGTGTCGTGGTTGGATATTCTAATTGCGCCTGCCGTGCATCGTCTTCACTTGAACGCGGTCAAGCAACGCCAGGAGACGGTGACTCGCCATTCTTCGTATCGTGAGCGGGCCAAGTCTTCGGCAAGATAGTACCTCGTACTGCATGGAACATAGTATCGTCGCCCAGGACCGTGATTGTTGTGGCGTCCGCGTCATTTTCAAACACACTCTGCTGTCTTGAATAACCGCATAAACGCCGACGCTCCGCACGTAGCCGCCTTCAAAGTGTGTTCTTGAAATAGCTCTACTCGATCGGAGCCCGTAGCGATCTCGGAACTGTCCCACTTGTAAATCCATGCAGTCCCTGATTTGGCGCCAAGCACACCGAAACGCCGACACTGCAATCGCAATGCCATGAAAGCAATTGCCGCCTTACTCCCAAGATGCAACGATTAGGGTATTTCATGTCAAGGAGGCATCTCAAAACCAAGCCAATGTCCACGTGGCAGGCAAGTTAGGCCACCTCTCTTGCCAGGCCCCAAGAATCTCGGGTACTCTCTCATCAAACGTGGCCCGGCTGGCGGCGCTTCCACTGTCAAACGCAGCCGAGCCGATTGCTTGGCGTTCTTCAGCAGCGGCCGCGTTGAGGGAGTTTGCCAAGTCAAGAATGCCCTGGCCGCCAATGTGGGCTTCTTCGTGGTTGTCCTTGATGTCGACGTTGATTACATGCACGGGGCGGTTCAGTGGAGATCCCCGGCTGAGGAGGTCGTCAATGACGGCGTCCCAGCACCGTTCCTCACACGTGAATACTACGTCGACTACGCCACCTTCAGTGCCTTCATGGCCGCGGTCTTTGACGTGTTGCAAGCGAGGGATGCCCACGGCCCAGTCCTGCCATCGCTCTGGACCCCACTTGACTTCCCTGTTTCTGTCCAGCATATTGAGGATGCCGTTATTCTTGTACAATCGCGGATCCTTGGACTCGAGCTCTTTATACATGCTGTCGTACGAGGTCTTGTTGAATTGGTAGACATTGGGCTGTGTGATGGTGGGCCCGGGCAAGCGCACGAGCGAGCCTGTCCCAAAGGAGATGACGGGATATTTGGCCTGCGACAGTCGTAAATGCGCTTCCATGGAGCTGTAGAGGCGTCAATGCCCTGAGGCGGCCATTGTGAGGATTGCAGCAACTGCTCACCGGTTCTGATTACTGGCGCAGACTGTGCAAAACTTGAGCTTGAATGGTTGTTGCTGCTCGCCGGCGCCATTCTGCACCGAGGCCGCCGCGGCCCCATTTGACGCCTCCATTGCGAGAATTATCGCACTGCGATTATCACGAGAAATCACCGGTATCCCTTGGGCACATCCTCGAGGGCGTTCAGCCGGCACGGGAACTATCTTGGGTCAGTATCCCACGACACAAATAGGCGGTGGAGTCAAGAAAGAGCAAGAGGAAATATCAGATATAAAAGCGTAAAATAAAGTGTCTTATCAACAGGGAGATTCAGACAGCTCCAATAATGAAATCATCATGTGTCGGTCGGAAGGGGAAAAGTGCGACTGTTGAAGCATACCTTTTGCGAATTGGCCGAATCAGTAGAAACCTGTCACGAGGCGAAGAGCGGCCTGCACGTCCTCAACACGTAGCGGGATGATGAACAGCAAATACGCGGGCACAGAGGCCTGTCCGCGCTCTGATGAATCAGTGGGAGATGGGATGGTTCTGCGGGTACGGGCGTAGCTGGAGATGGAAAATCTTGAGCTGTCAAGCGAGCGACGACGAGTCCACAGTTGCGGGTAAACATCGGATGACTAATCATACGAGAAGCAGTCGGCCCGGCGCTGTCAGAAAGGATCAGGCGAGTGAATGGTTCGTGCTGAATCAACAACAGCTGTCTCGGAGTTACGATTTCCATCCTGGCTTGAACGTGCACAATGAGTCGCATGTGCTGCGCCATAGACTCTTGGGCAGACGGGACTAATCGCTAACAGTTCAATCGCCGTATGAGCGAAGCGTCTGCCCGAATTACTCTAGGGAACTCCGTGAATCAGACTTGGCTAATTCTAAAAAGGTTGGACAACATGAAAGCCACATTGCGCACGACTCAAGCGTTTGGGTTGGCATTGCCCATGTCAAGTGGCGTGCTGGGCTTAGAATCGAACCAAGACTTTCGTCCGATGATAAGGGAGCCTTGAGGCTCATAACGCACCACTAGAGCTCACTCGAAAGTCGACAGGCAGTCTTGGCTCTACGAGGCCGAGGCAGAGGCCGTGATTGGAGGCCGATCGATTGGCTGAAAGCGAAGGCCGATAAACATGAAACACGCGATGACATAATCAACTTTTTGCAAGGATAAGAAAGCATCTGACATGGGCCTGGCAGCAGCAGTCAGCTCTCAACTGCACGCCCCTGGCGCCTTCTCCAACAGCGATGGGGCCTTGCCCCTGGCAGACTGGTGAGATGAAGCGAACACGCCTCTTGGAGATTGGTATTCACGTTGTCAATCATGTATGCGCGACAGCGACGTGGCGCAGCTTGACTTGAAGCGGCGCAGGAGCAGACAAGAGGTCAAAGTCCATGGCAGGAGCCAGCCCGCGACTTGATGCATGGAGAACCGGGGCAGCCAGGCAGGGCGAGAATGCAGCGACATTGCACAATCGCGGTGAGAGCTCACGGCAGGTGATGTGCAGTGTCCTTGACTCGGATCGAAGTTGTGAGCAAATGATTCAGTGGCCTCTCCCTGCTAGACATGGACCCTTGACGTTTCAGCATCCTCTGTCTGAAGAGCCAGACGTTGGATGAAAGGCATTGTCTCCACCAGCCGCACGTCAAAGGGGATCAGACGAGTCTGAGGCAGAGCGGCATCAAGCCGAGGACGGACGACTGGGAAGAGCCCGTCTGGAAGCAGACGAGGCGTCGCCGCGGGTTTCCAAGTCCCAGGACCCCGAAACCAAGGAAAAGGAAAGGTGGACGCCTCAGAGCCGATGCATGGTAGGCGCTGACATGTCATTGGCTCATTAATTGTCCGCAACATACCCATGCCCCCCTGCTGCGCACGCGAGTCCCCCCTCATGAACTGCTCGCGGATGGTTCTTATGCGCCGTCTTAACAGCCTCTGACGCGAAATGGCCGTCCATACGACAAACGTGCTGCCGTGTTATCATGCATGCTTGCTGGCCGCCACGCAGACAAACACGTGCACTCTGCGGCCTCGTCGCCAGATCAAACGAGCGTTACGGCGCAAAAGTCTGGTGTCTGTCGCGCGCATGAGTACATTGACGCACATGCAGCACTGTCGGCGGCAACGGAACCCCTTCTTCTGCGGGCTTCGCGGCGAGGTTATATTAAGAACACGGGGGCCCTTGCAAGCAGCCCCCCTTGCCTGGCCCGTCCCAAGAGGCGGACGGATAGCATCGTGAGCTGCGTCTTGTCGTCCGGCTCGGCTCCCTGCGTCGCCGTCTGACGGGCCTGGGGCGTGCCCGGGCAAGTAAGAAGAAGTAAGGGGCGCATTGCCAAGCGGCGGGAGACTGGAAGCTGGCCGCAATGGCTGGCTCACTCGCGGCTGATGGAGGCGCCCCGTGTAACTTTTGGGGAGTGGTATCTGGCGGTAAAGTTCCAACGTTGGATGGAGAGCAACAGGCAAGAAGGCTGCCAGGCTCCGTACATTGGGCCTAGCACGAGGGTCCAACCAGCCGAGGCGTGCGACAAGGGCCGGCGAGCCGTGCAGCCCATGGTCCCTCGCTGAGCTCCCCCACTGTGTCCCCCGCCAAGTACCGGTACCGGCTCCAGAGGTGCAAATCTCCGCCCTTGTCGGGTCACCACTGGGAGCCCCCCCCCTCTGGCCAACCAGTAGCATCAGTGCGCGACGCGCTGACTGGGGCCAAGGTTGCTCCGTTTTACCACTGCCGCCTCGACTTCACCACCACCTTGCGCCTCCGCTCCAACTCGACACGGCATCAGTCCTTCAGCCTCAGCCAAAAGCATTGCCTGTAGCCTGGGCCTGTTTTGCTGTCTCCCACCAGGCGCCTCAATCAGTCGCAGCACAACCTCGCTCTCGACTGTTCTGTCCTGTTTGCGCGTCCGCCGTCTCCAGTCTCGTTGGATGCCCCGCCGCCGCCGCCGCCGCCGCCGCCTCTTCTCTCCTCCCGACCGTCTGCGGTCCTGGAGCTCAAGCTTCGGGCGCCGCATCTTGCCTTGCATCGAATTCACCAGGCGCAATATCGCTGGCGACAGTCGACTGCACGCATCCCTTGAAATATTTCCCGATTGCTCAACGTCGTTGCGACGTCTCGCAATCGACAGGCTTGCCGCTCGCAAGGCGGCGACAGTCGAAGCCCGTTCCCCGCCCGCGGGGTTACGAATTGCGGCTCACGGCCAACACCGTAGCCTCGCGTGCACTCGAAGCTCGACTGCATCTTGCTCAAACGTCGTGCTTGCACGCTCTGCGCCTCTTGGGTGGAATTGCTCACTACTCAGCCTCTAAATCTCAAACGACCACTCGCGCCGCAGCCGATTGGAATGGCCTTGACGGCCATGACAAAAACCTCTTCCACACCCGCCTCGGCTCCGGATTCTTCTTCGACGCCGGACTTCGACCAAAACATGTCTGCCATATCCTCGACAACATCTCCGCCGTCGCAGCGGAGCAACCTCCCGCGTCCCATGTCGCACGCTTCCAAAAACAGGCTGTCGCAATACTCGGTCGGGTCCATTCCCTCACGATCGCGCCCGCAGTCTCACGCCTTTCCAATGTTTCCATCAAGTCTCCCATATGCTCTCGTGCGCGACTTTGCCTATCCCACGTCCCATCCGCTACATTATGGTGCCCCGCCGGAGCCACCATCTGGCTTCACGACGCCCGCTAGTGAGCAAAGGAGGCTCTCCGATCCCCCTGTCTCATGGGAGCAGCGGATGCCTTGGGATTCATGGACGGCGGACGCTCTCAGTCGCGGCAACGATATCCCACCGATTCATTTTGGAGATGGGCCCCCATATAGCGAGGACGAAGATCTGCAGAGTCCAGTTGTTGCGACTCGCCACCGCAAGCACAAGTCGAGTTCCGGCCCCCTAAACGCGGGAAGACTCAAGACTGGCAACGAGTCTGAAGAGCCAAACTCTTCTCTTGTCAACCGCTCTAGCTACGATACACAGAGAGGGTACTTTATCGGAAGACGTGGAGATGGCAGCGAGCAATACTACGTCAATGAAGGCGGGGAGGCCAATGGACCGGGCGGGGAGCTCGTCACCTATCCAGCCGGCCAGACAAGGCAGGGCTCTGCATATAGACATGCGCGCGAACCACATGCGGGCGGGCAAGGCGATTATGCGTCTGGCGATTCAAGCTGTCCCTCGTCGCCCGGCCATCATGACGAGGATGAGTCACGCTACTCCAGGGACTACCAATTCACCATCACATCGCCCGACGAGGAGTTCCACGGAAAAGCTGTTGCGCTATTTGACTTTGAGCGAGAAAACGAAAACGAACTGCCGTTAGTGGAAGGCCAAATCATCTGGGTCTCGTACCGTCATGGCCAGGGTTGGCTAGTTGCGGAGGATCCCAAGACGCAAGAAAGCGGCCTTGTGCCTGAGGAATATGTTCGGTTACTAAGGGACATTGAGGGTGGGATGAATAGCCTGACGGGTCATGTTGGTGAAGGCTTCACGTCACCCAACGAAGCCGGCACGCCTACTCAAGCTGAGCACAGCGGCCAAGAGGGTCCTCGGCCGCCCTCTGCTCACGCGTCCAACGGATATCACCAGCCGGTTGTGTCCATGTTTTCGACATCCAGCAAGGATCTGAATCCTTACCCGACAGAGCAGTTGGGCATTCAAGTAGGCCAAACGCCTCCCCAGGTCGTCCATTATCACGGACAGCGCGGTGGCAGCCAGGCAAATACCCCGACCCTCGCGCAATACAACGAAGGCGGCGTAGCAAGGAGAGAGAGTCAAGATTCGGGGCAGAAAGGTGATGCGGATGCAGCGCAGGCGCAAGCTCCGAAGAGTACGACGGCTTCTTCTCCAGTCCAGGAGGGTGTCGAGACGGGCCGGTGACGATGTCGTTTCGGTATCTCGCCTCCACTCATGAATACGCAGACCTCATGAACACGCAGACATGTCGTGTGCGTGTCAAAGATAGCCCGGTGTCTTAACGAGCAAGAAGCCAGCCCGCGCTTCGTGCATTCACTGCCGCAAAGATTTCCGAACTAGCAACGCTCAAAGAGGACTGCAGCAGACTACATGTCAAGCTGCGCAAGCTATAACCGAGCCGCGCACGTGAATCCTGCGCCAAATCCGCTCTTCGCTCCGTGCCGCCTTAGGAAAACAACGGATTGGAAACGAGAACACCGGGAAAGAGACGGTAAACCAAAAATGGGTACTGGATGGGCGTTTAATGGCTGAGAATAAGGGAGGTGGGCCGCAGTGCGCACCAGTGATTGGTGGCATCCGGAAGGATCACGGCGTCGACAAGGAGTGCTGGAGTGCATCATTTTGGGGCATCGGAGATACGGGATACCGATTTCAAGTTGGAACTTGTATATATGCAGATATGCCCTCGAGGACTCGTTGCCTCTCGGCGGAACGGCCTCTTGACGAGTGCGCATAAACACGCAGGACGGCGTGATCGTTCTAATGGCTCGAATGTACACATGCAGCATATGTCTTTTACACGTCTTTATGTGAGACTGTGCCACCTTGTTGCGAATTCCGATTCTATAGCCATGTTGCCGATAAAGCGCCTCAGCATGGGGGATCAACTCGGCTACCGAGGGCGTGGTCGGCTTGCTGAGCAGTGAGGTTGATCCGGATTATGAATCAAGAACGGGGGCTTGCCCAGGTTGCGTCATTACAGAGTCACGTGCCGTCGCGATTGCTCTCTCCCTACAGCTTGATTGAGCTTCCCGGACGTATCCGAGCTATCGGCAAAGTGAGACTTGCTGGCGTCGAATTTTGCCAGTTTGCATTACTTCGCACCCGTTTCGAGGCCAGGTTCCCTCGATTCCTTCAATTGACCCGTACCAAGTCAGAGTCGGCAGCCACAATGTTTGCCCGGTCTGCCTTTCGAGCGGCTCAGCCGTTGAAGATGGTAAGCTTATCTCGGGCTCTGCAGATGCTCTTCCTTCCAGGCTATTACTTTGCCCCGACAGAGGGCGCTCAAAGATTTTCTGGGCAACCATGCTAACGGTATTCTCAGCATGCCCGGCGATATGCCACCGAGTCCGGCTCACAGAAAGGCTCCAACACGGTGCTCTTCGCCGCGGTCGGCGCTGTGCTGGCAGGCGCGGGCTACTGGTTCATGGGCGGTACGCCCGCTGCGCAGCAAGCCAGCGCAAAGGTCAAGGAAGCGATGGGTGCCTCTTCCAAGCCGACCTTCACCGGCGGCGACCAGGGTTTCGTCTCTCTGAAGCTGGCCGAGGTCGAGACTGTCAACCACAACACCAAGCGATTTCGCTTCGAACTCCCCGAGGGCGACATGGTCTCGGGCCTACAGGTTGCCAGCGCTCTCCTCACCAAGTACAAGGGACCGAATGACGAGAAGGCCACTCTGCGACCGTATACTCCCATTAGCGACGAAAGTGAGTTCACCCAGCTCCGGCTCACCATTCATTTGACAGGCCTAACCACATTCGTGACAGATCAACAGGGCTTCATTGATCTCTTGGTGAAGAAATACACCGACGGACCCATGAGCACGCACCTGCACAACTTGGCCCCCGGCCAGCGTCTCGACTTCAAGGGACCCCTACCCAAGTACCCGTGGACCAAGAACAAGCACGAGCACGTCGGTCTGATTGCCGGCGGCACCGGCATCACGCCCATGTACCAGCTGTTGCGCGCCATCTTCAACAACCCCAACGAAAAGACCAAGGTGACTCTGGTGTTTGGCAACGTTAGCGAGGAAGACATTCTGCTCAAGAAGGAACTGGCCGAGCTCGAGAACACGTATCCTCAGCGATTCCGCGCCTTCTACGTCTTGGACAAGGCACCCAAGGGTTGGACCGGCGGCAGCGGCTTCATCACCAAAGATCTTCTCAAGACTGTGTTGCCGGAGCCCAAGGATGGCAACATCAAGCTCCTTGTCTGTGGACCCCCCGGCCTGATGAATGCCATTTCTGGAAGTAAGGTCAGCCCCAAGGATCAGGGTGAGCTGGCCGGTGCGCTCAAAGATCTCGGCTACTCCAAGGAGCAGGTGTATAAGTTTTAGAAGAGGTCAAGTAATGTGTTAGAGGAGACCCGACTCTAGAGACAAAGAGGAGCGGTGTATGTACGAAGCTCTGGCCATAGAAGAATAGACCAGATTATGTACTAGGGGTCTGCCAAAGCTGTGCTCGGCGCTCAACGTCCGGCCATGATACGGAAAGGTTTTACCGATTGACCAAATCCAACAATCTTTATCAGAGGCTGATGAGCGGACTATCAACGGGAAAGCCCATTGAGTCGAAAGCTGGATTGTGTTGATCAAAAAGTGCATTCGTATAGGCAAGATTGTGCAATGAACTGTGGCGAGGAATGTCTATTTCGAGTCTGGTCTGGGCTCCTCTGTCACTGTTCTCTAGCCCGTTCTGCTTCTTTTCTGATTCTTTCTGCCTTCTTCCTAGCCTCTTCGCCCTCCTTCCAGGCCTCTTCTCCCTCCTTCTTGGCCCGCTGTCCCTCTCTGAAGTCCTCATAGGCCTGCTTCTTTTCCTCCGGAGTACACTTTCTGTTCTTTCCGTCCTCAAGCGCCTGGCATTTGCCTGCGCGGTTGGTCGTGATGATGTCCCCTTGGTCACCGCCCCATTGAAGTCAAGCGTTTCTCCTGTGCCGACCTGGATGTTCTCCTGTTCATGTAGATGGCTCGCCTCGTCGCCACTCGGTTGCAGAGCTCGGTGATGAGTTGAAGCCCCTGGGTAAGCCAAGCTGAGAGGGCTCATTGCGGCCACCTACCCTGCGGATAGGTTAGTCACTGAAATTTTACAAAGGGTAGAAAGACCAACAGAGCAGGACAGAAGGACTGATTTGAATCATTGTTGATATTGCGTTTTGAAGTTGTGGAAAATGACGCGTGTGAGCGATGAGTTTGCGTTGTAATGAGCTTCCGAACCACAGGTGCGATGCCACAAGGGATTTGTACTTCATAAGAAGCATTGGGGAATGCTCTTCAGATGTCAGAATCAAGCGTTAGTATCATTGATGAGCGACTCGCGTAGCAGACACTGCCAGCTGTTGATGCTTTGTTTGGGCCAAAAATGACTCACTGACGAAAGCATCCCCAGACGCGCCAAAAGTTCAAGAGAGATAGCAGCTGGTTTGCTACCAACTAGTACTATAACGAGACTCAGACATACTTTCCGAGCCTTGTGACTATCGAGAGCTATGTGAACGGGGCTGTGCAAACGAAAAATGAGGCGATAGTTAAACACAGCCATATAACTGACCGGCATGGTGACGGCTGTTTACGCCATTGATGTCTTGCTGCCTTACCCTTGACTACAAGTATGTTGCTTGGTAATTATGGACTTTTGGCGAAAACATACTGCAATATTTCTGCATTTGGGCCTGTTCTCGCGTATGGCATTGCTTCACTGTAAACCTGGCAGTCAGTAACTTTCTGGAGGACCGGACCCTCCTTGGTCTCTGAGGTATCGATTCTCAGTAACGTCGCTTTTAACTCGCCGCATGCCTTGTCAAACAATAATTTCACATTTGAAATACCCGGCCTATATCCTAAACAACTGCCCGAATGCTAACAAACTTGTCAGATTTTTACTCGTCGTGTTGACTTTTAGATTTGTGGGTAGGACTAGATAATTTGCCGTTAATATTTCATGTCCTGACTATTGCCGTATAGTAAACCTCGCAAGCGCTCCGTCGGCCCAGTGTCCTGCCATCATAGCCACGTGGGGCGCTGCTCGTGGCCGTGCTGGTGTGCCACTATCTGCAAGAAGCCAAATGCTCTATATCAAACAAGGGTCGCCGTGCTCAGGATCACACATTTGACAGTTTGAGGTTGCGTGTCGAGTTGAATAAGAACTTTACTCTCAGCGATGACCGGGAATCGAAATCTCATCTGATTGCGCTCCTCCCGAGGAGGGAACAGCGTCCTCGAGCGGCTGCTCCTGAGAAACACAGCACCATTGAAATGAGTTTCGGAATATCTCAGGTGACGGAACTGTTCAATACTGCCGGCAGGAGCTCGATATTCGACGACGTTGTTGACTTGCCGCATATTTTCGGCACGGCTGAGGAACCTTTAAACATCAATAATGGCATTATTGAGAAACACAGTTCTTTCTTTGCCCGGTTCCACAATCTCTGAAATATTCCCCCATTCGTCTGGTCAATACTCAACCTTAACTATGATGTATGAGAACGATGGGCCAAGCCATCAAGTAAGGAACCTGCTCCAAGATATCAACAGGCGGTTTGGGCCCGTGGTTGTGCATCTATAACGATGATGGCACAACGCAAGAGGCGCGTAGTCACGCTCTAGCATACCGTTACGAAGTAGATGGCTGCGACATACACCACTCAAGAGGACAATATGAAGCGGACGTAGTCTTTTGCTATAAAGTTTCCCAAAAGGTGATGCTGGGCATCTCGTCACTTATCCCCCACTGCAGGGAACAATCGTGTCTGAAGATCGTGTTTCCGGACATGATCAAAATCATGGCTCAGCTCGCGAGATTGTATGAGCGATCCGCTTGCCACCGACAATCTGAAAGGAGCAGGATGCATAGGAGGCCGCTTAAATGCGGGTCGCCGCTCGGCTCCAGTGCCGAGTCTCGGGACCATTCGACGCCGAGGGCGGCTAACGAAACAAGCATATACTGTACACTAACTATTAACCGCATTACATCAGCTAACGCTATGCCGAGTCCTGTAATAAATATGCATAAGCGCGAACTGGCGGAAAGAAAGCATATGTTCAAGGTTGCTTCAGCGAAAGCAAATCGTCTACAAAACTACATGTATCGGTTCAGCGTTTTCTAGGTAGTTTCAACACAAAGGTACAGCTTGCGCTTGCATGGCGACATCAACATATCTCTGGCTCAAACAAATACAAAAAAAAAGCCAAGGGTATTTGGCTAGCAAGCGCCAATTGTCACATATAAAGCTGAACATTCCCTGCCATGCTTTGCAAACGACTCGTCTGTGGAGCAGTAATCAAGCCTCGACGGAAAGGGCCTGAGCCTGCATAGTGAATTCAGCTTCACCGGAGCGAGGCGTATTTTGAGTCATGATCTCTCTTCTTGCTTCTTGCTTCGTGCTGATGAAGCTCATGCGTGATAATCCTCTATATATACCTACCGTCAATCTCAAATATCTCCCAACTTCATTCCACCTCATCATCTTCTACACTGCCGCTTGCCCCTCTATCCATCTCATTATTCACTGCAAAAGATTACTTTTGAGCTCCTCGCCAAGATGAAGTTCCTCTACCTCACCGCTTGCTGCATTTCTCTCGCCGTTGCGGTCCCCTCTCCACAGTTCGCCGCCAACCCGTCCAATCCATTGGAAGTCAACCCGAACACCATCGAACATAACAAGCACACGGAACCGGGAAATGCCAATCCTAATGGCAGCGCAAACCCTAGCAGCTTGGTGAGTGTTTCTTCGATCCTGTTGAAGACTAACACTAATCTGATTTTGATCTAGAATGCCTGTGGTGTGAGTATCTCGATATGAAACAGCAAACACCAAGTATAATACTAATCCGTGTTGATGGATAGAGCTGCGATGCCGGCAGAGTCTGCTGTGTGAACAACCTTAACAAGAATGACTCTCATCCGGTCAAAACTTGCAATTACTCTTCGGACGTAAGTTCACATGATTTACCAATTTCACCGATTGAGACTAATTTTCATCAGTGCGCTACCTGAGAGTATTTTCTGGGCATGGCTGGAGACAGTGTGAGCCATTTCTGTTAGGACCGATTTTGCAAATCCCGTTGCTTTTGTTCTTTTGTCGAAACACTGCACCGACAGATTCAAATCTTCAGTCCTTACCTAAGCCAGACTCAATCGAACATTCATGATGCTTATCTTTAACAGAATGCACTGTCGTCGTCAGACGGAAGAAATGCCTTATAACCTGCTATTGTCTGACATTGGCTGAAGTTTTCCACTCTTGCCTTTGACAGCTTTACGGAGTTCCTGATCTCTTCGTACATAATAATTTCGTGAAAAGAGCCTACATGTGAGAATGGTTTCATGGTTTACGTTTGAGTACAAATGGTTCACGTTCTATGGTTACAGGCACGGGATGCCTGTAAATTGCATTGCTTACTCAATGTCGACTCGGCACTATAAGTAGGCGAGTAGTATTCTCGAAGACTTACTCAAGTTAGAAACTAAACGCCACGTTCACGCTAAACGATGATATGACGCTAAACTCATTTATCGATTACAACCAGAGTCAAGAAGCCTATTTGTACGCGGGGTTGGACATGAAACGAATGGAGAGCGCGCCGACCAGACTAGCAAACCACTCCATCCTAGCAACCGGTTACTCAGTCCAGTTAAGCAACCCAGAACAAGACCCTGCTTTAGTGAGGTATCAACTCTAGGTCCCGTCCGGCTGCCCTCTGATTAGTCGACGTTGCCAACCTCTTTACCTTGAAGAACGAAGTTGCGAGAGGACTTTATGCCAAACGAGCCCGTGGGGTTACTGTTGGCCGCCACCATCGTTCTGCAAAACGGGTAGTCACTGTAGCTAGCTCGCGAGTTACCGCTTCGAAAAAGTACACGGCTCCTCGCCTGGCTAAGACAGGCACCCTTAACAGCTCGGCATTTCCTCCTTCCCGATGCTATCGTAACGAAACTCCTTACACTGTTCACACAGTAGCTTGCTTATACCTTGGACAACTCAATTGAGCATTTCAGTGTTCGGGAAATTGTCCTGAGCGAATGAGGGAGCACCATTTCTAAATGAACTAAGCGAGCCATGTTCTTGAAATTTGATTCAGGATTCGCAGAAGGTTCGCGGACCATTTGTGAACCGACTGCGACAAAAGGGACTGCAGAAATCTGCACCGTGTATAGCAGTAGCACTTCCTCACTCGCGTACGGCCTTTCCTTTGCGTCCGCCGGCCGTAATGCTGCCGAAGGAGCCTTTGGAGCACAATCGCCAACGAATATTCACCGGTATCGTTTTGAGAAATCAATGACGGATGATCTTACTTCAATAGTCGTGTGGCTGTGCCTCGACTTTGTCTTGGCTGAAGTCGGGAAGAACTAATGGTGAATGAATACGCTCGATCGAACGCAACGTGCATGGCAAAACGTAAGCACGAGCAGCCTATAGGGCCATGCGGTGCAATGATAATTTCACGGCTATATTGAGTTGGTTCGTGTACATTGAAATTCCTGAATTGGAAGACCAAGAGGATTGGAGATATGTTTGTCGAGAATAGCCACACCATCCTAGAACCTTGGATGTCTAGCCAGACACGCAACATTACTCTGTCCGTTCAAAGTAAACCTTGACGCTACAACATGAAGCCTGTTGTGCTCTGTCTACGCTGGAGGCTTTTTGCACACATTCTAATATAGAGTTGATGCAAGGACCAAAATCGAGCTGACAATCTAATACCAACGCCACATCTTGACATATATAAACGACAATGACTGCGGTATCGTAACGGGAATCAAAGCCGTCTGGGAATGGCTGAGGGCAACGACGCTCCTCGCCATAGGCCAGCGACGTGAAAAGAGTTTATTGCCGGACAATCCTCATTGGCTATCTTTTGTGAGACAAGTCAACGTCGGCATTATCGCTAGCCCCAGAAGCCCCTGAAATTCGGACGAAAGAATCTTGGCAACCACAAACCATCAGCGTCGCGCTCCTTTACGCGAGCGTTGGAGGGGCACTTGAAGCCGTTCCGGATCGACAACTACGAAGCTTATAATCCTCAGAAGTCTCATGTGCGAATGGGAAAGACACGCTTTTCAGGCTTGTTCATTGAGTAATACGGTGACAAAGCGAGGTACACCATTACCAAGAAGGAGTGCCGGAGAGCTGGGTGAAATCGTCCGTCTTTCAACGCTTTGACACCGGCATCTTTGGCGGCATAACTGGCTTACTACCATATTATCCTTGAGAGCGTGCCTTTATTCCCGTGTAAAGTGGCGGCAAGGGCGCCGAAACCCTGGCGAGCCATCCCTCTCTGTGTCTGTGCGTCGGGGCATTGGCCCGCCCTCCTGGAGGCTGAAACCTCTCCGAGTGTCCCTCGCTGAACTCTGGGCCCCCAGGCACGGCAAACCGGCGGGCGATGAGACGCTGATCAGCTAGAAGAGGAAGGAGGTTGGCAAAGTCGGCGGGTTGCATGGCTGTTTCAAAGGACACCAGTGCTGCCCAGCGCTATCGGAACCCGGCAAGGCAAGAGGCTTGTAACGCCGTCGACTCTTTGCCGTCGAGTTACAGCCCCTAAAGCTTCAGTTTTACGGTGCTTTTGGCCAGCTACCACGCACCTACGTAACACTATGAAGCTGAGCGGTTCCAAGGCGCCCGGCATCGTCTCATTCCAAGATCCAGTCCTGCTGATAAAGGTCCGTTCCCCAGGATGCCTTGCCAGCGAGCCTGGGCTTTCATATCCTGCATACCAATGAATAGTAGCTTTAATACGTGAAGCGCACATCTTTAGCACCAGCTCATTCCGTAACGTCGAAACGTACGCATCATGGACACGTTTTCCAAAGGCGACTACCAAAAGGTAGCGCACGACGCCGAGGCCCAATTTATCCAACAGGGTCCACCCAGCCGATTAAAGACTACCCAGAAGTGGTCATGGTTTTCTTTGACCCTGCTGTTTCTCTTCACCATGATGGGTCTTCTCACGATCGTGTACATTACGCTTGACCGAACGCAAGCCGAGATGTTCCCGCCGCGATGTGAGAGCCTCCGTCCCGAACCCGATTTCTACCGAGATGATATATGGCTGACAGAAATCCAAACTTAGTGAGTCGGTCATCAGTCGTATTCCAGAAGAGTCCTCTGTTTGGCTCGAAGCCAAGCCCAAACAGCGACGCGGCTTGGAATAGCTTACTTCCCAGTGAGTCCAACCAATTTCATTGATGAGTTAGGCGAGAATTCGTGTGTTCTAACAGCTATAAGATGGCGGGGGCTATGTCCGAGTCGAATCCCCTGAGCGCTTTGGGTTAAATCGTGGAGTCCCGACGGAGGATGGAGGCGATCAATATTGGGTATCCATGTTTCATCAGCTCCACTGCCTGGTATGTCGACTGCACACTATCTTGGTTTCTCGACGTCCAATGATGGGCATATACCAAAGCAGCTCGTTTCTCTAACACGGTCCTTCAGAAAATAATACGAGAAAATTACTTCGGAGTAGTGCAAGGCCAAGCGTCTGGAGCCGATACCAGCTCTCCGGAAGCGCAACAGCAACTATCGAAGCAAATCGCCCACGTAAATCACTGCTTCGACTACCTGCGCCAGGCCGTCATGTGTAACGGTGACATGACGCTGGAGTGGGCGACTCCAGAGGGAAAGTCGATGGACGGCTGGAACATTGACCATCAGTGCCGAAGCTGGGACCAGGCAGTTGACTGGACGCTACGCCACAAGGCTCCCGACAACGGGACGACTTCTGCTTAATTGATTCGATTCCGTCTAGAAATGATTGGCGAAAGAGCAAAATAGGGTCTGGAACCCTTCAATAATGATCTTGGGCTACGGGCCTGTTTCGATGTATATAGCAGGCGCGGAAAGTGGCGAACTGAATCACGGAAACGATCATGAATATAAACATAATGAATTGTCAAGAAGAAGAGCATAAAAAGGGCCGGTACGATGTTCAGGGAGGCGAATCTTTGACCATGTCGGACTGGTATCGAAACCAATCAGGCTGCCCTCTGAAAATGATGGATTTCTTGTTGACGAGATGTGAAGATGAACAGCGCCTCCGTCGTAACCATTCAACTTTGCAAGAATGATCTACAAAGCAGGTCCTTGAGGAAGACTAATGGAATGAAGCGTGATTGCTAAAGCCCGACTTAACTCATCGTTACGGATGTACAAAATCCGCTCGCACACGTCGTCGACGCAGCGCTTGATGTAGGGGCAACTCGGCGCCGGATCGTCTCGCCCATCTTCTCAAGGTCAGCTTCACCTTTAGAAAGTCGACAGCTGGTGGAAAGACGCCAACCAGGAAACTCGGAGCTGCACGAGAGAGCCCGTGATGCTTTTATCCCTTTCGACACTTTGATGCTCACGCAGGACTTTCCATAGAGTGGTGAGCGAATTGATCACGCTCGCAGCGCCTGATTGCACGGTTATATCATGAAGTCAGTACGCTCAATATCATCGACGGCTTCGCCATGCCGCTCTTGACAATGCTGCTGCAGCCTGTCTCGCGCCATCTTTAGCCCTCGATCGGAGCCGTGCCGAGATCTGAGACTTTTTCGACTCACTTGTCAAAAGCAAGTCTAGCCTAGGGATCCAGTGCCTGGCGGTTTTTCCCATGAGTATCTCGAGCCTCGAGCATCACACTGGGCGACGGAGCGCGTGCAAAGGTCTACGGGGAGCGTGCAAAGTCTACAAG
The DNA here is from genome assembly GCA_000956045.1 of Hirsutella minnesotensis 3608. Lineage (NCBI taxonomy): Eukaryota > Fungi > Ascomycota > Sordariomycetes > Hypocreales > Ophiocordycipitaceae > Hirsutella > Hirsutella minnesotensis. The sequence goes on along the minus strand of KQ030507.1, from coordinate 646,117 downwards.
GAGCATGCAAATCTAGGGTCTCGGAAACCGCCTTTGAAGAAGGTAATTAACCCTTTCCGGGCCGTCATCATACGATGACATCGACCAATTTCTTTACAGCACGTTGTTATAAGAACCACGGCATAATTGCTGCCTTGGCTTCGACGTACATTAGGGCGGGACCGCAACTTTTAGCTTTTCGCGTGGCAGCCTAACTAAATGGATATCTTGGGCACTTGGGCAAGAGCCGGCCGTTGCCCTGCGCCGACGACAGCACCGCAGCCAATCAACGCCCGCCCTCGACAGGGCTGAGCCTCGGACCCGCCCGGCAGCAGGGGTCCCCCCAGTCGGCAGCAAAGTGCCAAGGCAGGCAGGGCCGAGTGGTCCCTTCCATCTCATCCCGTCTCCATGCCGCCATTGCCAGCGCTTTCTCCCCAAGTTTTTCCTTCTTGGTTTCTCAGCCAGGGGACTCTGGTTTCTGGGGGTCCCACTCCCGCCGGGTCTTGTTCCTTCTCCCCACCGCGGCATCGCGTGAGCAGTGGATGTGGGAAACGAATGGCCGAGGAACCAAGATGGGGCGGGCTGCAGATGAAAAGAAATGAGTCGAATGGATACTCTACAGGAAAAACAAAACACGTAATAGTCAAGACTACGACTTTGGACCACGGCTACTTTACAAACTCCTTTTTTTTCTTTCATTTTTTCACCCGTGTCGACTGCCGTCTCGACTGCCGTCCAGCCCGTTGCGAAACACCCCGACACTCGGCACTCAACCCAGTCTCGTCGGCCTCACGAGAAAGCCAGCGACCATGAGCAGAACCCCCTCTGCCCACCGCGAGCCCGGGCGCGAGCACATCCCCGCCTTCCCCAAGGGCTGGGTCGTCCTGCGCTTCTTCCAGCTCGCCTTTGCCGTCGTGTCCATCGGTCCGCTCGCCTACGTGCTCTCGGTGCAGCCCATTCTCGGCGCCTTTATCGCCATCTTCTTCGTAAGGCCCTCCCTCCACTGTGCCCGGCGCGCCTTGTTTCGCCGACTGGGCTACGCTTATGGTTTTACCGACTGACACGCAAATACTCGCAGACTGTCGCGACCCTCGTCGTCGCCTCCTGGCTCGTCGTCGCGCACTTGCGCGCCCCCAAGGCCTACAACTACTGGGCCTCGCTCGCCCTCGACCTCGTTCTCTGGGTCGCGTGGACAGGCATCGCCGGGTGGTGCATCCTGGAAGCCATCGCCCTCGGCTTCCTCCGCGAGTACCAGTGCCACCGGCGCACCTTCGACGAAGACTTTCACTACTATCACGACGGCGTGCGTCCGAGCTGTGACGGTGGCTACTTGAGCGCGGCCTATGTTGCCGTCTACATCGCCATCGCCTTCCTCCTGACCAGCCAATTGTAAGTTTTCGCATCTTGTCGACTTGGCCTTGCGGCTACTGACCCAATGTCCTGCAGCGTCTTCTTCCTAGTTGCTTGGATCGGCGATGCCGTTGTCATTAGTCGCCACCGCAGAGCCGGCCTGGGAAACCATCCCGTTGTCCCCGGATCCGCAGCCGACCCCATCCCCGTCCAGGTCCAGGCTCACACCAAGGGCGACCCCGAGGCGGCTCTCCCGCCGCACCCGGCTACCTTGCCCCAGCATGGTGAGGTTGTCGTCTAAGATCTTGGTCAGGAATTTGTAACGAGGCCAGTGGTATGAATGGGTAGTTTGGGCTAAAATCTCGCTCTTATAGAATCGTAATGTTAATAGAATAATGTCACTTTACCGATGTGAGGCCACATAAATAAAGTTGATTATATCGACTCATATCACGTATATACAATTGCTGGTGTTATGTTCAGGATGGCCATCCTTATAGACTTATTGCAAAGCGTTGATGGCCCGCAGGACACAATGGTTGATAATGCCAGCCCACCGCAAGCCGTTATTGTAGTCTTTGGCATCAATACTCTCCATCAAGCCGGGGTAAACGGCTACAGTAAAATGGATTAGCACATACACTGGCTGGAAGATGCACGGCGAAGACCAGTACTCACCTCCCGCATAACCCGTCCAGAGACCTGGCGCAAACACAACGTGCTTGAACCAGCTCCGACCATCAAGCCCGCCCTCGAACAAGAAGTTGCGCTCCATGTACTTGTACTGAGCATTGATGTTGGCAATCGTGAGCCACAGCTTGATTTTGCCAATGATGTTCCACCACGGTAGCCCTTCTTCTAGCTTTCGATTGGCCAAGGCAGCGGCCTCATCTAGGCCGTTTGCTAGAACTTGGAGTTCGCCGAGGGACTTATTCAGGGCGTCTAGGCTAGTCTCAAAGGCATCTTTGTTGCCCCGTATTTCATCGGACGAGGAGTCCGCCGATTCCGTGCTCCTGCTAGATTTGAGCTTCTCTTTGACCTGATCAAGGTAGTCACCCAGGACTCGGGCGTATTGCCCAGCGCCGAAGGGAATGACAATCGTGTCACTCAGCTCAGCAATCAGCACACCCAGCAACTTGGCCATGGCTTCGTGGTACTTGAATCCAGGGTCGCCGTATGTTTCCATCCAGTGGAAGCTGTCATAATTGCTGTGGTAGTGATAGATGGGGTCCGATGGACCAGACTTGAAACCCATGTCGATGCAAGGCACGCCGGCAAAGTCTTGAAATGCCGTAAAGTCGCTACCGCTTCCCATGGTCCTGATCCTGCCATCCCAGACATCCCCGATGGTCTGACCTGGAACGGTCTGGTTCGGAGACTGGACGAGCTTGGTGGCGTCTCGTAGAACTTGATGGAGCAGCGGGGCTGCCGCTGTCAGGAAATTGGGACCTGACGTACCGACATCGACGTTGATGTAGGCCACGTTGGCCTTGGACAGCCACGGAATGTACTCTTCAACCCACTCGGTGCTGCCTAGGAGAGCGTATTCCTCGCCGTCCCAGCTTGCAAAGACAATGGTACGGAGCGGTTTCCAGCCGGCATCCAGAGCCTTGCTGATGCCGCGAATAACCTCATTCATAACTGCGGATCCGCTATTGGGATCACCGGCGCCGCCGGCAATCCAAGCGTCACGGTGGTTCCCAATCACAAGAACCTCATCGGGTATCGTACCGTTGACGATACCAATGACGTTCCAAATGGGCGTTATCTTGTAGCTTTGCTCGTTGGTCATGTTGATAACGACACTACTTGGGGACGGCCCAATGTTGTAGTCAACGCCTTTGCGAGTCAGTCCCAAGTCCCGATCCCAGGCGCTGCCGAAATCAGTAGCTTTCGGCCCATGCCCATTGAGCGCCTTGAGGATAGGGATAGCATCAGCGTATGAGATCGGGATAGAAGGGATGGATGGGGTGGCATCATGGACAGGCGCACGGGGGGCTCCGGGCTTGGAAGGGTAGCCGGGAGTGGATCTGAAGGCATGTCAATACGGCGACGTCACAACGTTCGGTTAGAGATGGACACTTACGGGTCGCCGGGACGGATGCTGAGAAACTGAACGCTGCCTCGCTGCACACTGCTCGGGTTTCGTGCGGGGCCTTTGGGGTAAGGATCGTAGCCGTTTTCCTCGGTCACTTCGCCGTCGTCGCCCGGGTCGCTGTAGATGACGACGGCCACCATGCCCAACTCCTGAGCTCGCTTGACCTTGAGACCTCTGAAAATGTTGCCGTATCGGGCAATGGCAATCTTGCCCTTGAGATCGACGCCGGCATTGACCAAGTCTTCAAAGTCGACATAGCTGCCGTAGTTGACATAGACGAAGGATGCCGTGGCATTGCCGCTGGCAGAGTAGCCGTGGAAAGTGGGCACGCTGGAGTCGAGCGCCGTGGTGGGGTCCTCGTCCAAGACGTCTTCGACGAGGGATGCCTCAAAGGTGCGTTCCCATGAGTCGGAATCGTCAGGCTTTTGAAGCAGCGAAAGGCTGTGGTCTACATGATAATTCATGTAGATATCATACGGGACGATGCTAGCTTCCAAGCCCCAGTTTTGCCACTTGTTCATGGTCCATTCTGCCTGCATGAAACTGTTAGATGTAGCTCACGAAGAAGTCAAAGCGGGAAAAGGGATGGAGGGAAGATACTTGAGAGTAGTTTTTGCCGGCCAGATGAGCTCCAGAAGTATAGTAGCGGCTCCATTTCCGGGCGCTCTCTGCAGAGGGAGTGTTGAGCAGGATGGACCTCAGCCTGTCATGTGTCACGATGCTGGTCCTGCTGCCGGATAGCGAATAACGACTATTAGGACCATGGTGATGATGGTAAGGCCAGACGAAAAAGACGTGCGCTAGAAAGGAGACGAAGCCGCAGATGAGGATCGAGACACTGGCAATGGTACAGAAGCGACGGCAAGTATGATGGGGATATCTGGTCCGGGGCGGGGCGATGCGGACCGTCTGGATGAGCGGCGTACGCTCGGAAAAGCGACTCATTTTGGATGAAACGAGTCGCACATTCGGATCGACGAGTTGGGAGCTCCAGAGGATGCGTGGGAGCTTAGAGGAGAAGAATGCAAGCAGCCGGCTGCGGGTGGGAAAGCTCGGAGCATATGTACATGCCTAGAGGTAAAGTGCCTCAGGCTGATGGGGAGGTCCTGCTCCGGCGCCATCATGTGACGCAGCCGCTCGTCACTGGTGACTCCACCAGCGCCAGGAGGCTCTGATTGGTGGAAGGGTGGCGAGAGGAGATCCATCTAGTTTTGCACCACGCCTTGGGTTGCACTGCATTTCTTGATGTTGCAAACAGGCTGCAGCTTGGACGGGTCTGCTCGCACGCCGAACCGTGCCTACCCGTGTCGCGCAGGCACAGGGGCAGTCGCAGAAAGATGTGGCATCTATAACGGGATCCCCTTTGGTCATTGGAACTTCGTCTGGGAGGATGCGTTACGAAGTACAGTACTATCTAGAAAGTATTGATCGTCTACGGGGGCACATTAGTGCCACCCCGCAAACTATGCAAATGGCAGATTTTGTTAAACCGTCAAACCGCTAGACCGTCAGGCCGTATAAATACACATCTGCGAGGGGGAAAAGGGTAAAAAGGCCAGCTTCTTGCAAGCAATTGCAAAGGCTTGCAATAGTAGGAGAACCGCTTATTTAACGGTTTAAACTTTATAGCCTTACGTATTCGTATTCTTTGCAAAGTAAGAAGCCTAATTATAAGCTGCCTTTATAACCGCTACCTTTGTAATTGCTGCCTTTGCAATTGCTTGCAAGACGGTCTAAGGTTCTAACGGTCTGATAGGTTAACGAATCTAATAAATCTGCCATTTGCATAGTATGCGGAGTGTCACTAATGTGCCGCCGTAGCCGTCGGCCACCTGCATCTCCATCTCTACTATTCGTACAGCATCGCAACCGATTTGCCCCTGAACGCTGCCGAGGCAAGCAATCCGGCGACAACGTGCGGGGATTCCTTCCATCATCCTCCTTCGTTCTCCACTCCCCCCGTATAGTATTATTGGCGTTGGCAACCGAGGAGCATGGGGCAAGACGGCCCCTGCCCCATTGTCGCGTGAGAAGATGCATCCGCCCGGTTCTGGCCCAGGGTCCACGCACGGCGGCGGCTCATCGGATTGTGCATCGTCGACCGAGTCGGTGCTACCGGAGATCGGCGGCGGATCGTGACCCGGCAATGCCCCACTTCGGCGCCGATGCCGGCCCTGGATGAGCAGCGCGGCGCCATGACGACAGATGCATTTTTACATAAACCAGACCCTGGCCACTTGCAATGATTTTCGTGCGACACGGCGATGATTGGGCTGAAGCTAGGCCAGCCACCGGCCGTTAAATCCGCCCTTGTCCCGGCCGCTCCCGTGTAAACAGTCAAGCTAACCTACCTACCCCCCTTCCCCCTCTAGCCTGACGTAACCCACCAACCTCAGGCTCGGCCGACCCTATGCGAGAGCTCGGCTGACCGTGTGTGGAACCTCGCCTGACCCTATGCGAAAGCTCGCCCGGCCTTTCGCCGCGCGTCTCGGCGAAGCACCTTTTCCCTTGCCCTTTACGCCGCTCTTTGCAACACCCTACTCTTTCGTGTAGGCCCGTAGGGTCAGCCGAGGTTCCGCACACGGTCAGCCGAGCTCTCGCATAGGGTCGGCCAGCCTGAATTTGGTAGGGCTAAGTGTCCGTCTCGCATGTCTTGTTTAGGCATCTACGAGGGGTGCATCGACCCTTAATAGCGCCCGGCCCTCATTGGCCCGCCGAATCGGGTGTGCCGGCACCCTCCTGCCGGCGTCCGTCGCGCATGTACTTGGAGCCCTAGAGTACAAGTCACCCGCAGCCCGCCACCTCGTACTCTTTTGCTGCACCAAGCCTCCCGGGCGACTTTGCGAGGGACTCGTGGGGCGCCGGCGGCAGGCTGAAACGGTGCCGACTGCGGAGCCGGCGCAAACCACACCAAGGCCAGCCATCACGTCATGGACGACACCAAGTAGGCCTACCCACTCTCACTCACTCACGCCTTCACTCACTCACTTGACGCTGCTCTTGGTCTCCTGACGCATGGCCATGTCGCTTCTTCTCTTCTCTTCCTAGACTCGCCCTACACGACAATGTCTCTGCATCGGCAGGTCCTGCAATAGACTTAAATTCTTAATTGCCCTCATCCGTCCCCTCTTGCTTGAGCCCAACCATCCCGTCCCCGTTTGGCCTCGTCCGGCGACTCAGCCCATCCTTACCCCCTTTTTCGTCCCATCTTGTTGCGGTCCTCTCGCGGACACCATCGCCAATCATGACGGAAAGGTCGCCCAAGGCACGGCCGAAGTTGCCGGTCCAGCAACTTTCCATTCTAGGTAGGCCATGGCAGCGGCATGGAGTCGTTGGCCTCTCGGACTGCCCGTCTTGAAGTCCAACTACTGACGCAATAATAAGTCGTCGCTCGTCTTGCGGAGCCGCTGGCATACACGTCCATCTATCCATATCTGCCCGAGATGATTCGCGACTTTGGCGTGCCCCAGGACGAGGTCGCCAAGTGGGCCGGCATCACCACCGCCATCTTCGCCGTCTCCCAAGGCTGCGTCGCCCTCCCATGGGGCCGAGCCTCGGATCGCTACGGCCGCAAGCCCATTCTCATCTGCGGCCTCATCAGCACAATGGTCTGCTTCCTCGTCTGGGGCGTTGCCACCAGTCTCCCCATGGCAATGGCCGCCCGTGCCATTCAGGGCGCCGGCAACGGCAATGGTGAGGTCTACTCAGGGAAGAAGCGGGTGGAAAAGGCTGACCCTGCCTCTTAGTTGCCATTATCCGTACCATTGTCGCTGAAATCGTCCCTGAGAGAGAACTTCAGCCGCGCGCCTTTTCCATCATGCCTCTCATCTGGTCCCTCGGCTCCGTCATAGGCCCGGCCTTTGGCGGTTTTCTAGCCCAGCCTGCCCGCAAGTATCCCGACTTCTTCGGCCGCATCGACTTCTTTGTCCGCTTCCCCTATGCCCTGCCAAACCTCGTCGCCACCCTCTTCTTCCTCAACTCGGCCGCCATGGCCTTTCTCTTCCTTAAGGTGAGAGCTCCCCTCGCCCCCTTTCTCAGGATGAAACCTCCTCACCCTTACCCCTAGGAATCGCTTCCCGCGAAACGTGGTCAGCCGGATTGGGGCCTCGAGCTCGGCAAGCGTCTTTCCCGGGCCTTTCGACTATCGAAAAAGCCGGCCCCGGGCCGATACGCTCAGGATCCGTACTCGACCGATAGCCCGGATGACGGCACAGATAACACGCACAAGGAGATTGCTCCGGCAATCAAGGCGTCACCGGGCATGCTCGAAGTCCTCACTCCGCAAGTCGTTGTCAACCTCGTCACATACTCCATCCTTTCGCTACACTCGGTCGCCTTTGATCAAAACATTACCGCCTTCCTCAACTACCCCGTCATCAAACGGACTCCCGAAAACACGCGTCTGCCGTTTTACTTCAACGGCGGATTCGGCCTCCGCTCCAGCGAAATCGGCACCATCTTTGCCATATACGGCATCACCTGCGGCGTCATTCAGTTCACCTTTTATCCCGCCCTCGTCAGGCGTTTCGGCATCCTACGCTGCTGGCACGTCTGCTGTCAGTCTTTCCACCCCGTTTTCTCACTCAAATGTTCATCACCCTCCCAAAAGCTAACGCTGTCACAGCCATTCTCATGCCCGTAACCTACGCCATCACGCCGTACGCGTCCCTCCTTCCCACCGACACCTCGCGCCTCCTCGCCATCATCGTCGTACTTATGGTCAAGGGCTTCGTCGGCATCGTCGCTTTCCCCTGCATCACCATCCTCCTCACAAACTCGTGCCCCTCGACCCATGTCCTCGGCACCGTCAACGGCGTCGCGACGGCCTTTGGCGGCTTCGCCCGCGCCATCGGCCCGGCCTCCACCGGCCTCGCCTTCTCCTGGGGAGCGCGCCACGGGTACATGGTCACGGCGTACTTTTTCCTCGCCGTGGCCGCGGCCGTCGGGGCCGTTCCGGGCTTCTTCATCGAGGAGGGCGACGGGCCATCGGTCGGTTCGGGGCCCGATTCCGAGCCTACGCGCTCTCCTACCGCCAACGGTGTCTTTTCCGTACCCAGCGAAGCCAGTCCCTCGGATGTTGACGGAGATACGGAGGAGCCGGATGCGACTTCCCCATTGCTGCGCAAGAACAAGAGTCAAACTCCATCCTATCGGACCACCGACACCCGTCACAGGTAGACATTTGCGAACCCCTTGACGGGGCGAGGCCCGCGGCGTCAGAGTTGGGAAAGCCGACGGCAGATGAGTGATTTCAGGCACCCTCCAAATCAGATCAACGAACGGCATGCACATGACTTCACTTATCCCGGTCGATTCGTCATCGCTTCAACTATATTCCGTTATCAAAGCCTTTCCAATACAGCATTAAATGGAGTTGGCGTTCACAGGGGCTTCTCATCGGTCGCATTAATATCCGGAAGAGGCGTTTGGGCTCTATAAAAACGAGAGACGAGCTGCAGGGAACTGGGCCTGTAATGAATACACAGAACGTACATAAGCCCGATTTAAATCTCACATGAACCTTTGCCAGTCGAGTCGCCCGTAGTCGGAATAGCCCAGCAGTCTTCAGCTGCATCTCCCTCTGCCTGCCATCGTCAGAATACAGAGTCTCCTACTTAGGCAGCCATCCGTGGATACCATGCAGGAACATTATCTATACCTTATCCCTGCCGTGATGCCCGTATCTAGTATCATGTCCCACTAACTCCTGCACTGACTTGAATCTCCCACAAACACCTCCACCTTTTGACCCGATGCGTTGATGATCCAAGAATGCTTATACAAGGGAACGATTCATATTTAGACATTTCGAGACCTGCAGACCACCAGCTGTCAAAAAAACAGAAGATCGAATATTTCGCAAGCAAGCGCGATGCCAAGGTCGTAACTCGTCACTCGTGGGAGCACTTCGTTGGTCCGTTGACCTGGAGTTTAATAAACATACGGCGGATCTGATGTGTGCGTTGTCCGCGCGCCAAAGTCTTCCTGACCATACCACTGCCAATCACCACCACTCCAGTCGCCTCTGGTATGGGACGAATAGGGCGATGTCACGGCAGCATGGTGGTGATGCTGATGATGCTGAATGCCAGGCTGCGCACGCGACCACTCGCGTGGGTCCACGACATCCATGCCGTTGCCATCGGTACTGTCCCCTCCACGGTGAGCGCTGATGCCCTCATTATGCTGGTCCTGCAAAGGATGCGGGGCATGAGGGAATGCAGCCCTTGAACAGTGTGTCTGACGAGGAAAGTCGGTGCCTCCACGAAAGCGCTCCAGGTTGGCCTCCATGTCGCTGAGCCGTAGGAAATCCCGGCCCACCCATTCGTCAATCATGGCGGCAATCTGACGGAATCCTTCGGTATGTCCACCGTCGTGGCCTGCTTTGAGACCGCACATGACGAACATGAAGCTGTGGATCATTTCATGGAGGAAAGTGGAGATTAGCAATCGGCGATTGTACTTTGTGTCGCGTAAGATGGGCGAAGATAGCACGATGAGCGTCTCCCATCCGCCCAGTCGGGCGCAACGGCGCAAGGCCGTGGTTCCAACGATGTGACTCTCGTACTGGCCGCATTCTGGATGGCTCCAGTCCCAAGCTACGCGTTGAGATAGTCTGCTCGCGAAGAAGAGGTCATTTGCAGCGGAGAATATGCTACCCAGGGCGTCATTATCAAGAGGAAAGTCGGCACCCCGTGATTTGGGAGAGATGAGAGAGCGCAGAATACGCTCGGACTGAGAGTCGGCACAGCGCCTTCGGAAAGAAGCTAGATGGTTACGCACAAAGTGAGCGGCGGCCAAGTCAGTGAAAACCAGACCGGTGGCAATGTCGTCGTGGTCGTCGTTGATCAGTGAAGAGAGAGCATCGTGAGGCGACGACGCCGAGGTCATGGGCAAGCCCGATTCAGTGCGCTCCATGGGAAGACAAGGGGGCGCTGATGCTGAGCCAAGACCATGGGCGAAGCCGGGGGGAGGGCAGTCATTGTGGCGGATGGCATCTGAGCTGGGAACAGGAGATATCAGAGCAGCGGTGGAGGACACAATTGGTGGCTCTGGAGAGGGAGAGGGTGAAGGCGACGAACAGTGTTGGCCACGGCCTTCGCGAATGACGAGGAAGGACAAATTCCGCACCGGGATCGAGTCTGGCCGTTGTTGGCGGGAATGCGAGCGGTTTTCCAGGTCGACGGAAGTATCGGGGCTGTCGAAGCCACGCCAGGGCACCATGCCCATTTGCTGATACAATTCGCGAGACTCGGGTGCGGATAAGGCTTCTACATGGCCATGAGGGGAGGCACTCGTGGTTCTTCTGCTGCTAAAGTATGAACAGCCAGTGGCGACATCATCATCGACTGGCGTATGAAGCGGATTGGCACCGCCTCCCAGTACCCAAAAGGCCATTGACCATGCTCAAACCTTGAAACAGGCTCCCGGGAGCTGGACCGTCGCGAGCGATTGCAGACGGCCGGACGTAAAAGATTGCGTGTTCACGAACTGAGAAGTTTGCTGTCGAATCCCGGTGAGAGCAAGGCGAGGGATTGGTCGGAGTTGCCAAGGACCAGTGATGAGAGTGCGGAGGAAACGGGCGGGGGCGAAGCGGGGAGCTGGACGACGAAAGTAGACAGGAGATGAAGCAGCGCCCGCGGCTGCGCTAGATCGGAACGGCGAGACGATATTAAGAGGATATATATTCAAAGATCGAAGGCGCAAGGACCAGCCGAGGAAAGCGAATAGAAGGCAGCTGGTCGGGGGTAGGCGAGGCTGTCGAGACGAGTGAGAGACGAGAGTAAGATGGAGGGAGACGGGGAGTGAGCAGGCGGATGGGTGGCGGGCTTAAGTTGTGGAGGCGGCCCAGACGCAGGGCCAGCACAACGCAGGAACAACGACGACGCAAGCCACGTTGATCCCGACGTGGGCGAGTGAGTCGCCGGCGGAGGGGATGGTGATGGTGATGCAAATCGATAAACAATAACGGGCGCCGTTGATGGGAGTATTATTTGGGTGAGAAAAAGGAAGGAGGCGACAAAAGAGGCAACGAAGACGACAGATGTGGATGGGAGTGTGAAATGCCGAATACCTGTGCTTAGCCTCGATGAGCCCGTCGGCCGAAAACGGGGCCCGTACTTGCTTGTGCCAGATGATCGTGGGCGGGAAGGATTTGATGAGCATCTTTGCATGACAGAAAATTGGCCTAGCCCTGCGCAGTCAAGTCGAGTTACCTGGTTGACCGACAGTCTACCCGGAGGATACTCGCCGCCCTCGGCATGCATCGCCGTTTGTCAGCGGCGCGCGACTAGAGACGCTACTTGGCTCCGGTGTAGATGTGGCGGCACGGGCAGGTAGCGATTCCTCAGAAAGAGGTACCGTCTTAGCCTATCCGCCAAGATGTTGGCAAGGTCAAGCTCGGCGTGGCGGACCTGCCGGTGAGGAAATGCACGCCGTCACCGCAACCTCACCCCATCGCACCTTCTGTAGGCCTGCTTCGTACTTTCTGTGGTGACGCCATCCATCCTTGCTTTGCGGAAGGAGCAGTTGGCCCTGCTTGCCATTGCAAATACATCCTCGAGGCAAATCGCCATCGTCATCATCCTCACCTCGCGTGCTGGGTTCTCTCCGTCACACGCACGCACACACGCAGACAGCGAGCAAATATCCCGAACCCATGTCCTGCTCCTCGAGACCGGTGGCACATCATCAGCCGCACGGCTTTCCTCGTGCGAGCACGCACTACGCAGTACGAGCCAAGTGCCCAAAGGATTCAAACACATCTCACGTACATATGCAGCATATCGTATCCTTTCAAAGGCCCGGGACTGTCCACCGGCAGTGGATCCGCAACAAACCGGTGCTCAGATGACTCTCGGCACTCGTTGAGTTGCCGTCTCTCTCCAGTCGCGAATCACGATGGGCCATGATCCTTCACCTTCAAGACCCGCAATGGATCCTTGTCGCACATGGGCCTATAGGCAAGCTCCCGGTCAATAACGAAGCTCTGCATGGGACCACTCACTCGCCCAAGGCCCCGGGTACTTCGTTCGCGCAATGTATGCAGGCATCATTCACCTGCTCGGCTCGGCGAAACTATCACCACTGTGCAGTATCAAATGTATGGGTAGCTGAATGGCCGCCTGCGGATGCTGCATCTAGACGTGTTTGGGGACGCCCAGGCTCGTCTACTCGGTAAAGGCGGCCACCTCGAGGCCCTCGTCGGACTAGAACCAGATGCTCCCACTCCATCAAAAGTATTCGCGCTCCTTTACTGTTTGCCTCTTGCCTCTAGGGGAATCCCGCGCGTCGCAACGAGTCGCCGCGTCGACGCCGGGTAATTAATCGAGATTGTCAACACGAGACGCCGTCTGCCATTTACCACATCGGCTCGCATGCCAAGCAGTCTCCAGTCCTGTTTCGTCCCGTCATGTCGTCGACTGCTATCGAAACATTGGGGCGAGCATGGCAGTAAATAAGACCCAGTCTTATCATGGCTCTCTCTTGCGCTCTTTCACGCATGATGCAATCACCAAATTGCGCATGCACTCAAATGCGACGTACTCAACCTACAAGCACCGTTCCCGCGCTGCAACGCCGATACGCCTCGCCGATGCGCCATGCCGGCGTCAACTTGAGGCCACGTCCTTAAGCCACCCGGTCCGGCCCCTCTTTGACTCAATGGCCAGTTTGATCAAGACGCAAATGCTGGGGCTTGACGTAAGACGCCTTCTCATGTCTCGCTGACCAGACGGAAAGCGGTGTGGCCCAGCTCCCTGATCGTCGACATGGAGCCGTGTTCGACCTCACCTCCATCATCAACTGCGCGGCCTTACCGTGGCAACAATCTGAAACGCGCTCTAACAGCAAAGGGGATAGCCAATGGATCACAGTTGGACACTGCAAGGTAGGTCCGTGTCTTCATTTATCTGCATGCCCATGATCTTCTGCTGCGTCCCCATTCGGTAGGCAACGTCACTGGCCTACCCCTCTTTGCCGCCAAACGAGACGTACGCCGATTGCCATTGATACGCACCCCGTTTTCATTTTCCTCCTCACTCGGTAGTCCAGCCTTCCTCTCCGCAACTCTTCTATCAGGCATGAGCGATGCGAAGCCATGCGCATGCGTTTGAATGCGTTTCCTGTATGACAACCTGGTCGGCCCATTCTCATCCTTGGCCAATGGGGGGAGCGGAACGGCCCACCTCCGGGCGGCAGCCGAGACGCTCTTCCGCTGTCATCTCCTCATTCGAAGGGAAATGGCTCTCGCTAGCGCGCCATCATGGACCTGACGTGATACAGTACGGTACCAAAAGTGTGTACGAAGCCTGAGAAGAAGTGCACACAGTAGTTGCGTACAGCGCTGAAGGAGGGGTGTGAAAGCGGAGACGGCCGGCATGGCATGACATGACATGGCATGAGTATGAGCATGAGGAGGACCAAAACGAGGGAAAGCAGCACAAGGTCCAGAACCCATCAAGAGTCAACAATCCCCCAAGACTCTTGCGCCAGTCGCGGCTGATTGTCGTTTGCCTGCACTGATGTGCTCAGGGTACTCGCCGCCGCCTGGCGCCTCCTTTATCTCGACTCCTCTTCTCAATTTCCGGCACTCCGGCCGGCGTCATCTTTGTAGTGACGCACATGTTCTTCAGGTTTGCTGTAGTCCGTTAAGACTTCATCCAGCCCGTACCATATCTACTGGCTACCAATTCGCGCCTCGCAGTTGAGCCATGAGACGCAGCGCATCGCTTGGCTGAAAAGAGAGACTTGGCGACAAGAGGCGGACCGCCCCGTCTCACCGGGCCGAGTCCCGTGCCGGCACCGGAATGTCGGACTGCCTGTCTTTTGTCGCATTGTCAAGGGCAGTGTTGGGTATGTCAATCGCGAATGAAGTGTTTCTGACACCGGGAAGGCTCTAGGTCAACTATTGCTCGTGACGTTTCGGTGCATTCCCGAGTATCCTTGGCGTACATCCTCGACGGCCCTGCGTGGTCCGTTCTCACCTGGGTCCATACTGGCTTGCCATTTTCACTGTGTAGAACTGTTGACTTTGAGCATGTCTAATGGAGGAGGCTTCGAAAAACGCACTCGTTGAGCGGCCGTTGTGCGTGCCTTCACGGCTATCGCGCCCCTTGGGAGAGGAGGCTACCTTTCCTGCTTGGAGACACGGCTTGGTTGTTGACCAGTTCTACTTGCCGCCTCGCCGCCTCGCCGTCCCCGCCCATCAACGCTCGCCCTCTCACCACCCGTCGTGCATATTCAACGTAACCCTACCCTGCGCCTGGACGGTGACGCTCGAGGTCGTACCTACTGCGTTGGCGGATCCCGGAACCTGGCTGCATCGCCTGCACTATTCCGTGAAGGTTGGCCTCGTCATTTGCACCGGGCCCTGACTTTGGCTCTTCTGCCTTTGCCAACTTCATATATATTTGCGTTGTGCAAAACTATCTGCGAGTCGAGGTAGGGAGAAGTTGACGTTTTTCTCCCTAATTCCTACTCGTTACAGCGAATCCTCTCATACATGAAGCCTCAAGCACTAAAAGGTTGGTCTGGCTCAAGTCCGATTTCTTGGTAATTGCTAATGGGTGGAAAACTCGTTCCCAGTCATCACTGCTCCCCATGGCTTCCTACTCAGCATGCGTGCGCGCCGACTCATGAAGATCCAAGTTGCTCGAGAGCTAGACGCTGCATTCATCAAGAGACGTCGGGGCTCGAGCCCTGCAACAATCAACTACTTGCTACCCAAAGAAGGGGGGCAAAATGCTTCATATTCATTCGCTCGTGCGGACATATGCATATGCCGCTGTCCAGATCGCTCTGGGATATCCTGCCCAACGCCATGCTACCCAGATTCCATGCCCATGCCCAGATTGCCCATGAACCTGACCTCGTCTGCCTGTCGTTCTAGCGCCCTGCGCATGCGAGTCGTGTACAGTTGCCTCCTCTCGTCGTGGGCTGTCGATTCCACGCCCGGGAACCCAAGGTCCTGCGCCTCGAACAACGGCGCGGCCGTGAAGCTCACCATCCCTAACTTTTCCCCGGTCCAAAATATGATATTATCGTCCGTCGGCCGCTCCTGGCCCGGTCTCGGCCGGGTCGATAGGATTTTGCGGGCCAAGTCGTCCGTCGCTGGCCCCGGCGCGAACAAAGTCGATGACTCCTCTGCATCGCTGTGCCCAATCTTGATGCGGCGACACTCGGTTGTGCCGTCGCGCTCAAACCATTTCAAAACTCCTGCCCCGTCGGAGAAGACGATTCGAGTTCCGTGGTTAATGACGGACAATATGGTCGCCGAGGCCGCCGTCTGCCGGTTCTTCATGGCCGAGTTTTGCAGCATCCCGTGGCCGGCCGACTCGGCACCTGTGCTGAGGCCGTATATCTCGAGCGACCCCTTTGTGTTGTAGCCCCCTCCAGCAATCAATGTCTGTCCTCGGCCAGACGTCTTCATTTGCGCCACGCGTTCGGGGCTTAGCTCGCCGCGCCTCCTCAGCTCCGCCTCAACGGTGGAGAAGTGGAAGGGCAAGCTCGTGAGGCTCTTGATAAGCGCCCCAGAGTAAATGGAGCCGGCGATTGAGGGAAATTTGCGCCGGTCATAATGCAGAATATTAGAAAACCGCCCAGACACGTAGATATCGTCGGAAGCCTGGTCGGGCCATCCTTGCCGGGGAAGGTGCAGTATGCTAATGGGTGTGGGTTGGGACAGGGGCGCGTAAGGGGGCAACGGTTTCGGATCGAAAATGGCCTTGAGCACGTCAAGATCGTCCGATGAAGGACCATCAAGGCGTTCAACGACTAGATCGTGCGGTACCCTCGCTCTTGCTCGAAAGTCATGAAGGTGGATTCCGAGCGATGTGCCCACGGTTAGAGGAATACCATCTTGCACCGTTGACAGGGTTGTGATGGACCATTCAAACGACTCTCGGCTGACCACATCTAGGCGGTTAAGATCGACCTCGACGAGATCTGTTTTGAAGTTAGACAGGCAATGAAAATACGACGTCAGCAGTTGCACTCACGGCTTCGGACAGCGAAAAATGCTCGGTGGTCATTGTTATTGACAGTGACGCACTCGGTAGCCCCGCTGTCAACTTTTCTTGATCTGGGTGATCTTTGGCTTCGCGGGCCATCAACAGACAAGGTCCCTTGTCTGCTTCTTGCGACGATACCGCCTCGTCTGCCCCTTGTGCCTCTCACATCCCACAGGCAGACCGAGCCGTCTTCCAGGGGGGATACCGCAAGCATGGTCCCAAGCCCGTCGTCTCCTCCAAAGGGGGCATAGAGCGCCACGCCTCGGGCCTCTACCATTGTCCCCAAGTTTCCGTCGTGTATTCGAGGAGTCTGCATCCAGTTGACACTGACGGGGCCGTTGCGTTGGATGTACTCGTGGTACCAAGAGACTCGTTCGCTGGGGTAGGCAGGATCCCAGTTGGTCATGTCCTGCAACCCTCTCCATCGGGGGTATTCGGGAATGTCGTCGTTGCTATTGGAGCTTTTCCTCGAGGGCAATCCGTCAATGGTCCGGCCATCGATCCCAGTTATTTCGGGTGGGCCATGAGTAGCATCCGAAGTCACCATGAAGCCGCGACGGCTACGAAGCGAGTGATACCAAGGCGAATCTTCAAAGCAGAGGCGTTTCCAGAGCTCATTGTCGAGGCAGAACTTGCGCAGCTTGCGTGATACAAGCTGTAGCTTGGTGATGTGCCGGGGTTCGAGATCTAGCACGACCATCCGGATCAGCGCCGTAGGGACGGCAGTCGGGACAACCATGAGGCCGTCATCCGTGTTGTTGGAAACTTACAGCACAGTATCTGGAGGAGGATCTCGTCTGGGAGTTCGTCCCATCGCAGGAGCCAGCCATTTGAGGCCATCGCGCATGGTGGCGCCGGCGTATTCGGACCCCGATCAGGCGGTAACAAAATCGTCGAGGCAGTCAACACCAGGACGAAGCATGTGCTGTCGAAGCCGCAGGAGATTAGGAGAAAGGAAGAGGAGCGGACAAAGGTGGACGGGGCGTCAGAGCGTGGATGGGCTTATGCTGGAGGGGCCCGGGTCTGTCTGGCGTCCGGATTCTGCTGGGCGGAGAGGCTTGTACTAGTACCAAGCCGGGTGTAGGGATGGAGGAGAGGGACCGTCTGGGGCTGAAGGTATCTCGGGCGGGGCAAGGACCTCGATGGCGGTGCCGACGGCGCGGTGGGACGACGTAGGCGGGTACATGGAGATGGGGGAGGTCGAGAACGTGGGGGCACCCAGTTATATCCGGATCCCCGTACCGGCTACATGGCGCCAGTGATTAGTCGACAAGTCCAGGCACAGATAGATACAGAAAGTGGTGCTCTCGCTCGGTACTTGGGCGTGGTCTGCACGTCCCCAGATGAAGAATAGGAGCAGAGGCGGCCCGGGCGAGCCGACAGGGATGAGGACGGGAAGCGTCCTTAGCCAAGCATACTCTCGGATGCATGGCATCTTCGCAGCGGCCTTGGTGGTGGGCGGCACAGCCAAGACATGGCCAGACCGAGGGCGCGCGCGCCCGGCCCCTGGTTGAATGAACCCCAAGCAACAAGGCGACGGAGCGGCGTCGAATCAGGCGAGCCGAACTCCGGCCCCGAAGCTTGGGCAGCTGGCGATGCACCGGCTGACTGGATAAGCCTCTAGAATCGGTTTGCGGCGCGGCCACTCTAGAGCGGGCCTCGTTTTTCCTTATGCTTTTCTTTCCCATTCTTGTTTCCCATGTTAAGCATCGTCAGCAACTCAATCAATCGCATTGTGGCTCCAATGGCCTAGCCCATTCCGGAATGCCCGCCGTCGATCATGGTTTGACCCCATCCCGGTACGGTCGAGCTGCATGCGGTCGGCTCTTTAAACCTCGCAAGACGTCGTATTAATAAACGGCTGCTCAGGTGCCGGGGAGGAGAGTGTAGTCGTGGATTCTCGTATGTTTTGCGCGTGTCGTGGCCGAACAGGCGCATGTGGCTTCGTATTCCGCCAAGAACCTCGATGCTGGTTAACTATTGCACAAGCCGACTGCGTTTGTGCCAGGACCGGCCTGCTGGCCTTCGGGGTCCTCCTGCACGGCTGGAGGACTCGCAAGGGAAATGACCTGGAGGCACATGCATGCAACCTGGAAGTCTTGGCGCGGCCCAAGTCCCCGTGCGTGGGATGTCCCCTCGCTGCCTCCATCCTGGACGCCGAGTGTGGGTTCCGAGGGCTCCTGCATGAACGTACATGTTTGCAGGCGATATACCATTCGCCACTTTGCCTGCGGCTCTGGAGAAACACGTCGATGCCGTCGGCCAGTTTCGGCGGTATACTACTATACCGTAAGAAGACGGGCTGCAGCGTCCTCGTCAATCTCAGCGGCACGATGGGTGGATTTGGTAGCTGCGAGCCGAGCTCAGACAAACAATGTTCCTACGTAACTTGCTGGATGCTGACGAGTATAAGACGCTCTCTCCGTGTTGGTGTATCCTTCAAGTGTGCGGTGCGCGATAAGCAATATAATTCAATCTCAATGATACAGGGGGAGGCTGTTCGGTAGACTGGCAAAATTTCTTGTCATCGGGTCGAGTTGCCTTGATGCCTTGGTGCCTTGGTGCTTTCACCCAATGTCCTCGCTGATAACGCACGTGTTCATTCTGCCTCAGGCCCCAAACCCCAACCACGCGCCTAGCCCTCGGCTACCAAGCAGGCTTTTGTTATGTTCAGATGGATGGATCGCATCGTCCAAACGATTGACGAATCGCCGACGGGCACGCACGCGTTTCGCGTCACGGGACTTCCCCCTCGGTGTATAGCAGGAACTTTTTCACCGCTCGCCTTCTATTTTCTCTCACAACTCTTCTTCATCCCATCTCTTTTTCCGTCAGTCTGCAACACCAACGAGCTTCCTTCAGTCCGATGTACGTTTGTTTATCAATAAGTCTGCTCCGGATCTCCTGTTTCTTACATGTGCAGTTGCCTTTTTTTTTCAGGATCAATCACCTTTGGCAGTGTTCCTTCGACCTGGATAACACTTCTGAACCGATCCACACCGAGTAACGCAACATAGAGGCATCGCCAAGATTGACCTTCTCTTACATCACGACGCGCTCCTTGCTATAGCTTTGTGTGTTGTTGCCTGCGCTTTGCAATCGCCATTCGCGGTCTCGCTACATACTCCGCAGTGCAAGTCAGGTAACGGTTTCTCGCGTTGCATCTTGGTCTTTCATCACGCTGACTTTGAGCAGAGACATCTTCCATCTTACATCTCAATACTTATCGCCCTTGGCCATTGACTATCGTCTGGAGAAAACGGTGACGCTCTGGAGAGACAATCATTTGAGGCTTGCCCCGTCAGACCGCGTCGTGTGTCTCTGCCAAGACGGTGATCTTTAGCATCGAGGTGGATACATGCCCGGCTCTATAAGTTCAGAGCACTCTCGCCGCAATTCAAATGCCGTAGTCGAGATGTCCCATTCGCCCGGTCATAAATCAACAACATCCAAATCATCTGTTGTGTCGGGTCTTAAGAGTCCCTCAGAATACCCTCAATCTCACGGAAGCGTCGATAGCGCCGTTCATATGAATAAGTCGCCTTCAGATGACGACAGAGCGGTCTCTGACTGGGAAACGGTGGCAGGGGATGATGAGTGCATCCGGCCGCCAGTCCCCGTACTCGCGGTGGATTTTCAGACTGGGGTGGCTCAAGTGACAGTCACTCCTGAAAGCGAGCTGGATAATTTCCTGGAGTTCAACTCATCCAAACGACAACCTGCAATGGTTCTGTTTTCAACCGAGAACTCCCGTCAAAACTTCGCCCGCAGTCCGGAGCTACTTTCAGTCCGAGCTTTCGAGGACCCGGCACGCTTTGCCTCCAGTGTTTACAGTGACGGGTTCCAGCAGGAATGCGTTGTTGGAGGCTCATTAAATCGGCTTCATGGCGTCGAAGAACAGTTTGTTGCGAATCAGCAGCATCCAGCGATCTTGCAGTTGCAGAAGGCCGGTGAAGGCGACATCACGGCGAGATGCTCAAGGACCTCGAGTAGTCTGAGCATGGAACGCTTTAAGTACGATGCCGGAGTCTACTCTGTTTTCCTCAACTCATCAAATGAGCGACAGGTATTGTTCCCTGAGCACTTAAGTAATCTGTCGCGTAAGCTAATTGAAAGTAGCCTTGTAAGACCGGCGCAAAGGGCGTCGCAGCACCCGGCCATGACGCTTTCTATGATCCTACTGCCATCAAATCAGCTTAGAAAGTTGATGATGCGGTCAAGGTACCTGTGATCAGAGATGAGGCCGTGTCGACTCGGGTTCCCAGCGATACAGTCACCCTCGAGCAGCATGGACGTTATCCTATGCTGCCAAGAGTAACCACAAAACAAGATACCGACGGGGATTGGCAAACAGTAACTACAGACCGGTACCATGATCCGATTCGCGAAATCGAGTTGAACTTCGTCAGAGAGGCGGGTAGCAGCCTTGCAGACATGTCAGACGACTTCTCCATGGACGTTGTTCCGACGAACAAATCGAAAAGGTCCAACAATGCGCGTGGAGGTTCCTCGGGGGGTGAGAAATGCGCCAGAGGCCAGTTGATGAACCGATTCATGAAGCGCTACAAAGCGGATGAGGCACTTCTCAAGACGAACAACACCATTCACCCGGGCCAAGTACTTAGGATGCCTCAGTTTCCTGCTCGAGCTGCCAGTGCAATTCGCCAATTCTCGAATCCGTTTCGCCAGGACCATGCCAACATTCGGGATAAATCCTCTGGGGCATACGAGATGGACGACTTCAACAACAGCTACGAAAGCCTCGAGTCTGAGCCGAAACATCTCACTTCTAATGCGGCGCACAAGACAGCCACGCGTTCACAGGACAAACCATTTGCTGGACCAGACCCGCCAAAGCTACCCTTGGCCATCATTGATGATCGTTCAAGTGGCCCTGTCGGTGGACTCCAGGGAAGCTTACAGGACCTCCCATTCTCACTCATCAGCCTGCCAGAGGCGGCCGTGCTGCAGTATTTTCGACGCGAGCGCGGCGAGGAGGA
The DNA here is from genome assembly GCA_000956045.1 of Hirsutella minnesotensis 3608. NCBI lineage: Eukaryota > Fungi > Ascomycota > Sordariomycetes > Hypocreales > Ophiocordycipitaceae > Hirsutella > Hirsutella minnesotensis. The sequence goes on along the minus strand of KQ030507.1, from coordinate 624,680 downwards.
CCACACTGATCTACCAGAGTCCTTTGCAGCCAGAGCGCGGACTACACGGCCAGGGACTATCAGCACCTTGTCTTCCACCTACGGTCCGATGACGCCTCTGTCCGCATTTCACGACTCGCACTTGCGCGATTCGACAATGGGCCAGCACAAGCCACCACCCGCATACCAGAGCCATTTCTCGCGAAGGCAGCAAACTCGTAAGATCCCCCATGTTCCGAAAGTGACTCAGAAGCTAATTTGTGAATTGCAGTGAGTTTTGACACCGTGGAAACGCCTCTTTGCTTTTCGTCCTTGGTGGGCAGCTCCCCAGCAACAGCCTCTTATCCACTATCTGGATACTCCGGTCGCGACTCGGGCTTCCGCGCAACGCCCCCAATGCTCGGTAGCAAGGCCTTGAAGGCTCGTGGCTTTTCATCGAACACGACACAGCGACAAGCAAAGGGCATGCACAGTTTCGAGCTCTTTACCCGTTCAGAGGCAAATCTCATTCGCTCTGCAAGAGAAAAGGCGCTCTATCGCCGCAGCCTTGCTAATGACGACGACAAGCAGCCAAGACTTTTGTTTCCTGGCATCATGATTGTAACCGTCTTGTTCCCCCTCATTGGAATTTTGGCGCTTTGCGGCCGCTTCGATTCGACAATCTCGTGGTACTCGCAGGGCGAGGCTCACTCGCTCACCAAGAGCCAGCGCGAGATTCTCAAGCAGCAACTGATGGCCGAGGGCGCGCTTTATATCGCGCTGATAACGGGCTTGTCTGTCTACTACTCGGTCCATGGGCTTTGAACAAAGAAGGTGCGGCCGTCAAGGCATATCGCGAGGCAGGTCATGTCCACCAAGAACAACTGGATAAAGGTTTGGGAACGAAAACGTGGATATAAGCGCAGGAGGTTGATGTTAGGTATCGGCAAGGCAGGAGATTGGGCCCGAGGTTGCGGGATTGATTTGCGGGTGGACCGCATTTGGTGAGTGTGCATGTTTCGGCGCAGGGACGCCGGCAGCTATCACTTGGGGATGATGCGGCAGAAAAGTGTATGGTGATGAATACATTACATCAAAAAAAAGCTGAGCTGAACCTACACATTCACCCGCCGGTCTTGTGATTGTACCTCAATGACGAAGGAGGGCACCAGGCAGAAAGCGGGTTCAGGGGCAGCAAGGGGCTCCGACGGCGTTTTTACCAGCAAACTACTTGCTGTCCTTGCTTCCCCCGTTGCCATAGCCCGAGCTGTTGCCAAAGCCCGAGCTGTTGCCATAGCCCGAGCTGATTCGCTCGCCGCTGGGCGAGGTGTAGGTGCTACCGCCATTGCCGTTGTTGTAGTAGGTGCTGCCATTGGGGTTGGAATAGTAGTACGAGCCGTCCCTGGTGCCCCGACACGTCAGTCAAGGCCCAGAAACCACATCACAGGAGATAAAGGCGCAGTACTGGTTGGAGTAGTGGTAACAGTTGGAATTGGCGGCGCCGCTGCCATAGTCACGGGAGCAGTAATGGTTGCCCTGGTCACGACGAGCAAGTGAGCATGCGGCACGATGAGAATGGGGTTCCTCTGGAGAGGAGAGGCTACGTACCTGGCTGTTGGTGCCAGAGCTCTTGTACTCGTAAGGCATGGTTGGGTTGGTAGTGAAGAGACGTGAAGCTGAGAAGAAGTCGGCGAGTCTGGGGGGGTTCAAGTTATATTGTGTTTGAGCGGCTTCGAGTTGCTCTTTACCTAGCGAGCATATGCTGGTCCGCGGTGTCGTGATTGGTTGCTCCTTTCGTGCAGGACCTCAGGCCATCGTAAGTGGGTTGGAATTTCCTGTGAATGGCTTGGCAATCGCGGGCGGGGAGACGGCAAAGTTAATCTTCTGATCTGTAGGTTGATGGATGCCGTGACGAGAAGGCGAGGACCCCGGCTCTTATCACATGCACGGTGCGAAAAGGCGTCGTCAACTCGGTTCAAAGGAAGCCACGAGTGCCCTGCCAATGTCACCTGCCAGCTTGACTTGGGATTCGAGATGCTGAGGCTTGCCTTGGTTCCATTACTGGGAGCAGAGTTTCAATGGGATACGCCTCGACGGCGGCAGTCGAAGAATCCCCCGCCAAAGGTGGGCCCTTCAAGACGCGATGCGGCCGTCGAAAGAAACGCGATGAATGGAAAAAGCATAGGAAGCGAAGGTGCTCGGAAATTAAATTCGGAAATGGATTCCGCGCTGTCGTCTCGAAAGTCGGGATGGTTACCGTCCGACCCGGTGAAAGATGAGGTTGCAAAACGGCGACTTGGAATGTTGGGCAAGATGCTATTGCAGTCTACAAATAGCAAATGGTTTCGAGGCGTGCATATGCAACTGACGGAAAACGGCGGCCGGAATCCATGTCTACCGAATCATGTCGGCCTAAATCCTTTGGGGGCGCGGTACCTCGAGCACGGCAGAATGGTCGCGGGCCATATGCAGCTATAAGCACCAGCCGGCGTTCGTTGCAAACTGATGTCATCGTGATGGGCGAAGGATGGCTTACTAATCGTCCTGCACGCTTCCCCGCCCGGATGGCAACAAAGGGCTCCCTTGGCTGAATCGGACTTAAAATGGCCTTGCATGGGCAGTCTTTGATTCATCTCTCAAGGTCAGCATCGAGCATTGTCGACCAAGTGACGCTGCGCATTGAAAGAGTTTCGAAAAACGAGCGGCCAGTCTCTTTTGCCACGCAACATGGCCGTCAAAGTATTTCTGTAAGTGTCTCTCGGGTCACAGACAGCTCGGCGGCTGACTGTGGTTGTCCATGATTCGGCATCGTCAAGAACTGGTGCCACGGGTAAGGTGCTCGCTCATTTCCGCCGGCCTCTGGCTCACGGCACGTCTCGCAGGGTATATCGGCGGCAGTGCATTGGACTTCATCGCCAAGGCACATGCCGACTATGAATTCACTCTCCTCGTCCGCGACGAGAGCCGCGTCGGGCCCATCAAGGCCAGGTACCCCAACGTCAAGTTTGTCTACGGACGTCTCGAAGACTCGGCCGTGCTGGAAAAGGCCGCGGCAGAGGCTGACGTCGTCGTTCGTAAGCGTCCTGCCAGGATGGTTGCAGATTGAATCTCGGTGGCGCTGACACGAGCCCAATCAGACACGGCCGATTCGTCAGATAACCTCGAGGGGGCTGTGGCCATTGCCAAGGGTCTCAAGGACGGGCACACTGCCGACAGGCCCGGCTACTGGATCCACACGTCCGGGACCGGGATCCTGACGTGGTACGACGTAGAGCACAAGCGTTACGGCGAAGGTCCTCTTGCCGATCAAAAATACGACGACGTCGACGACATTGAGCGAATCGTCAACTTCCCCGATGCTGCTATCCATCGTAATGTGGACAAGGTCGTCATAGCCGCCAATTCAGACGTCGTCAAGGTCGCCATTGTATGTCCTCCCACCATTTACGGAGTGGGCGCTGGCCCGGTCAACACGGGCAGCATTCAGGTCCCCGGTCTCGTCAAGGCCACGCTCGAAAAGGGCTTCGCGCCCATCGTCGGACATGGCAAGACGGAATGGGACCACGTTCACGTACAGGACCTGGGAAACCTGTACGTCAAGCTCGTCGAAGCAACTCAGGACTCGTCCAAGAGGGATAACGCAGCAATCTTTGGTCCACACGCCTACTTCTTCGCAGAGAACGGGTCGCATGTGTGGGCAGACGTAGCGCGATGGGTTGCCGATGAGGCGAGTCGACAGGGCTACCTGCCCGAGGGCCTGACCAAGTCCATCACGTATAGAGAGGCCGAGCTGGTGCCAGGCGTGACTTGGGCAATCAACTCAAAGGGCAGAGCGCAGAGAGCAAGGAAGTATCTCGACTGGCAGCCAAAAGGCGCACCGCTCAAGGACACTATTGGTGAACTGGTAACCAAGGAGGCCAAGGCTCTGGGCCTTACGCCAAAGGAGACGAAGGGATGAAGTTGGATGGGACGCCCTGGAAAGTAACAGCAGTCTGTCTTCGAATTAGCGTGATTTATTTATGGATGACTTGTTCGAACTCGGTCGATTCTGGAACGCCATCATGGCATTCATGACATTAATGGACAGGTTGGAAATCGCCGGAGGTTGAGTCGCCAAAGCAGCTCAACGAACCGCCAGGGCCCTGCCTGACCGACTCTTGATGAAATGTTACCCGGGCGCGAGTAGTCCAGTGACCCACAGACGGGCAGTTCGAGTTTGGTTGCTAGGGCCACTCGTCGTCGAGGAGCCTCTGGAAGCTCTGGCGGTGGCATCAATCAAGCAACAGACCGGGAGTTGGATGCGAAAAAAAGGCGGACCCTGTTGTTAGTGGCCGACCCTGCGGGACAAAAAATTGTGCGGACCTGAAATGTCAGGCCACACACAGCTAGCCAGATTAGGCTTAGCCCAGCAAAGGGATCTCTGCCGGTCCACCCAATTAGCGACCGCGGCAGGCCAGGGAGAGGCAAGAGCAAAAAAAAAGTTCGCAAGGCGGCCCCGAAAATCACAAAAATTTTGGTCGGCCGGGAGAAATTCTGCACCACCAACCCCACGTCCCATTTTCCGCCTTTTCCCTCTTCTTTTCCCTCATCGCTCCCCTCCCTCTCTCCTTCTCCCATCAACTGTTCGTCCTTGACACCGACGACTATTCATCACATAACCCATCATAATGGCGCAAGAAGTTTACGACGGTGCCATTGGCATCGATCTGGGTACGTTTTCCTCCGTCATCAAGGAACAGTGACCATGGCCGGCTTGGTTGCCGCCGTCCGCTTCAACGCCACCATCGTCTTCAACCATCAAAGCTGACCAGATTTCCGCTCCTCTCAGGTACCACCTACTCGTGCGTTGCCACCTACGAGGGTACCAATGTCGAGATCATTGCCAACGAGCAGGGTTCCTTCACCACACCCTCCTTCGTCTCTTTCACCGACAAGGAGCGCCTCATCGGTGAGGCGGCCAAGAACAATGCCGCCATGAACCCCCGCAACACCGTCTTCGATGCCAAGTGAGTAGAGTCTACGGTCACTCGTCGGCCTCGACTGCGCCGGCAGTTCTTTCAGTGCTGACTGTCGGCCACCCCAAAGGCGTCTGATTGGCCGTCGCTTCGACGACCCTACCGTCAAGAAGGACATTGAGTCCTGGCCCTTCAAGGTCGTTGACGATGGTACTCAGCCCAAGATTGAGGTTGACTACCTTGGCGAGAAGAAGACCTTCTCTGCCCAGGAGATTTCCTCAATGGTCCTCCTCAAGGTACATTTAGCCACTTCTTCGCGCCCGCACGCCACGCTGGCTGCAAACATGATGGAATCGCCCTAACAACCTTATAGATGAAGGAGATTGCCGAGACCAAGCTCGGCAAGAAGGTTGAGAAGGCCGTCATCACTGTGCCTGCCTACTTCAACGACAACCAGCGTCAGGCCACCAAGGACGCCGGTGCCATTGCTGGCCTCAACGTTCTCCGCATCATCAACGAGCCTACCGCCGCTGCCATTGCCTACGGTCTTGGCTCCGGCAAGTCTGACAAGGAGCGCAACGTCCTTATCTACGATCTGGGCGGTGGTACTTTCGATGTCTCCCTCCTAAACATCCAGGGTGGTGTCTTCACCGTCAAGGCCACCGCTGGTGACACCCATCTTGGTGGTCAGGACTTCGACACCAACCTTTTGGACCACTGCAAGAAGGAGTTCACTCGCAAGTCTAAGAAGGACCCCAGCAACGACCCCCGTGCTCTGCGTCGTCTCCGCACTGCTTGCGAGCGTGCCAAGCGTACCCTGTCCAGCGGTGCCCAGGCCACCATTGAGATTGACTCCTTGTTTGACGGCGAGGACTTCACCATGACCATTACCCGTGCCCGTTTCGAGGAGCTCAACGCCAAGGCCTTCTCTGGCACCCTCGAGCCCGTTGGCCAGGTCCTCAAGGACTCTGGCATCGAGAAGAGCGCCGTCGACGAGATCGTCCTTGTCGGTGGTTCTACCCGTATCCCCCGTATCCAGAAGCTGCTGTCCGACTTCTTCGACGGCAAGAAGCTCGAGAAGAGCATCAACCCCGACGAGGCCGTCGCATACGGTGCCGCCGTTCAGGCCGGTATCCTCTCTGGCAAGGCCACCTCTGCTGAGACCGCCGACCTGCTCCTGCTCGACGTCGTTCCTCTGTCTCTCGGTGTCGCCATGGAGGGCAACATCTTTGCCCCGGTCGTCCCCCGCGGCCAGAGCGTTCCCTGCCTGAAGAAGCGCACCTTCACCACTGTCGCCGACAACCAGCAGACTGTCCAGTTCCCCGTCTACCAGGGTGAGCGTGTCAACTGCGAGGACAACACCTCCCTGGGTGAATTCACCCTTGCTCCCATCCCTCCCATGAGGGCCGGCGAGGCCGTCCTCGAGTGTGTCTTCGAGGTCGACGTCAACGGTATCCTCAAGGTCACCGCCACCGAGAAGACCTCTGGCCGCAGCGCCAACATCACCATCAGCAACTCTGTCGGCAAGCTGTCGACTGACGAGATTGAGAAGATGATTACCGACGCCGAGAAGTTCAAGACCAACGACGAGGCCTTCAGCAAGAAGTTCGAGGCCAAGCAGCAGCTCGAGTCTTACATTGGCCGTGTCGAGGAGATTGTCTCTGACCCGACCCTGTCTCTGAAGCTGAAGCGCGGCCAGAAGGAGAAGATTGAGAGCACCATCAGCGACGCCATGGCCGCTCTGGAGCTCAATGAGAGCACCGCCGACGACCTCCGGAAGCAGGAGCTCGCCCTGAAGCGCCTTGTCACCAAGGCCATGTCCTCCCGATAAATGTCCCATGGGGACAGTTGATGTGGTTGGCGGGAGTGACATGATGCATGAAGATGAGGCTCCTAGGAGCTAGAATACCCACCTCGCGCGTCCCGGAGGCAAGGAACGGGAAGGGCAGAGGGGGAGCGTAGCAGATGAGCAGGCCGAGGCGGGATGCTATTTTTGCAATGGTTTTCGGTTTTCTCATTTTTCCGGATCTGCAGTCATTTGGGCATCGGGATGACGAGAGACATACAAAAGTTCTACATTTCCCTGTTCGACTGAGCCTCGGGCTGTCAGGCCTTGACGCCCAGAAAGCTCAGTGATAGGTGTGAAGGCTGCCTGCCATTCGCCGCGGCTCCCAGGCGGCCGAGTGATGCGCGTGGGCAATGTGTGGCAGGCGCATAGACTTGGTAGAAAGAATGACGATGATGCTCTTGATGAAGCAAAGATATTTGATGGGTTCTGCCGCCAACTCGTGTCGTGATTTGGAATAACTTGAGCGGTTTTTACTGTTGAGTGCAACGCGGCCCGTGGCGTGCTTTGTCAGAACGCTAACCTAGCGTCGCCGCGCACTTTGATGAAGGGTGGACACACATCCGCCGCAAACTCTCAGCGCTGTCTCCTTTTAGCCGCCTCACAGTATTCGGATGACCTCGAGGCGGTACATCAATGGGGCTGAATCTGCTGGACCTGCCCGTCGACATATTGTACCTGATTCTTCGGCCGCTGGTGGTGTCGCGGGCCCCCATCCCGCTCTGCCCCTGCGCTGGTGCACCGAGCGACATTCGGCCGCTGCCCGTGCTGCTGTCGCACCCGGCGGTGCACGCCGTAGCCTGCCCGCTTCTATACGAGGGCAACATTTTCGTGCTCGACGTGCGCGGGGACCACGGGCCTCATGTGCGGCGGTGCCTGGAGGAAGCGCGGGCGGCGGCCGAGGACAAAGACGGCGAGGGCCGGCAGGGCCTGGCCACCGCCTCAGACCTGGACGATGACGGGGAAGACGACGCCATGGCGGCCAAGAGAGGGCCGCTGCTGCTGCAGAGAGGCGCGCTGCGGAGAATGAGCCGGGTCGAGGTGCGCATCGCCAAGCTCCGGGCGTGGCTGCAGTCGCTGGCGGTGCCGGTGCTGGCGGACATGGCCATGGGCGGGACGCTGTCGGAGCTGCTCGTCTACGTGCACGACTCGAGCGGGGCCGGCCACGGCCGGAACAACCCGACGGGCGGCAGCTAGTGGTGGGCCTGGAGCCGGACGTGCGGGCCGCGAGAGGCTTTTCCTCTGCGGGATAGAAGGAGACGACGAGGCGGGTTTCGTCTAGTTTCTAAAGTGCTTCTAGTCGTTGTCCGTGTTCAGTACATTAAAACAAGTGGCATTGCGAGCCTGGGGTGACGCCACTGTCTGTATCGTCCTTCCCCTTCCTCGTTTCCTTGCCGAAACGAACTGGCGGTCTCGAGCGTGAGGTAACCCCTTTTGGCGACGACCGGCGACCTGGTCGGCCCTCCGGCCTTTGCCATGGCGTCCTCCGTGTCCGCATAGCCCGCGGGAGCCTTGACTCGGTTGTGCCAAGCTGCTGGCGTCGTTGGGAAATCCCTGGTGCAAACACGCCCTTGTCGGTCCACTGCATGTAAAGCAAGGCAAGGGCTGGCGGACCGACGCGATGCAGACATGCTCGTGGAGAGCAGCAGTCGCTGGCGTCACGTCTCACATGATATTCGTAAAACATGCATGAATATCGTGCAATAACTTGTTGGTCAGTTTCGAATAGCACGCGGCGACGGGACGCTTGCCTCGGGGACTCTTGGCGAGCCGCCGAGCCACCCTCATTGCTCGCTTTCCCGGTATCCAGGACCGTGATGGAGACTGAACTCAAGCCCTTCTTCACGGACGACTCGCCCGGCCATCCACACCTGAAGGAGAGCAATCAGGGCAAGCGAGTCGGGGACTTGCACAGATACGGCGGTGTCGGACACCATCGCACGGCCGCTCCCCCTTGTCGTCGTATCCTGAGACGACAGAGAGCGGAAAAAGCACAGGCTCTTGGCACTCTTCCTTTCTTTTTCCTTGCGTGTCTCGTGTCTGACAGACAAGCTTAAATCGTAAGCATGTTTTTCTCGGTGGCTTCTCAACTCGCATCCAGCCACTTTTTCCCCCTTTCCGCCGAAAGCGGAAAACGAGGGCTGACAAGACGGGCAAAGCGGTGGGAAAAAAGCAAAAAGGTGAACCTGGCAGAGCACATGACCCGTGCAGGCCCCGGTGGTTCGGTGGGTTTCTACTTGTGCGACGACGAGGCGCGCGGACGGACATCCACCGATGATGGTCTTGGATGTGCAGGTACCTTGCACAGGTTGTAGGGGGCGCGGTACTTGGTCCCTGGATGGCGATGGATTTGATGCTCGAGGTGTGTATCTATCTGCAAGGGGACATAATCGACGATGGCGAGAGCTCATGCGGTGCACAAGGACCGAGAAGCTGCAAGTGTTTCCGACATTCATGCTGCCAGAGCGTCGTTTCGGTCTAGACCACGGTCTCGTCTGAAGCCGAGCATGTTTTACTGGCACAATCAATCTATTCACTCTATTTTGTACTTCGTGCACACACAAGCAACAGGGATACGTACTCAAAACAGCCGCGGGTAACCAGTCGACGGGAGGTGGGGGGACAAAAGGCCCCGTGAAACATCGACCCAAAAGAAACTCGTGAGATGAGCCCTCGGCGTTTGACTTGGCAGTGGCAGATGTCCTGACTAAGTCACTTCCCCTGATTGTACTTCGCAGGTACGTACATGGCAGAAAGGGGACGTGTTATCCCCAGAAGCCGGGGTCCCCCGTCGCCGCATGAACGCATTTGCCGCCCGGATCCCGACAAGGTCACGGGGCGTTTCCTGTGGCGTCTTGGCGCAGTCACGTCCCAAGGCATGTACTTTGAGCTACATTTTCCCATACCTCTGCAGTGTCTGCTGTTTGCTCGGCGATCAAACGACGAGTACGACTTCAGTGAATGGTCGCTCTACATCGCAGCTTGCACGTGTCAACGAAACGAATACTGACGCTGATATTTGTGTTTTCCATTCATGTGCTCGCGTGAGCAAAAATGCTACAGTAGACAAACTCGCCTGACCCATTGTACCAAAGATCCCACAAAAATTAACCATGCCAAATACAAAAACACACAATGCCGAATTCATGATGCCGTATCCCCTTTGCCTCGGTTGCTTCTTTTTGGGCGGTGATTCAAAATTCATGTCATGTCGCCATGCTCGCCCACGTTTTTTTGTATGCGTAACTTTGCTATAAATCGCTCAACTCATCATGATTTGGTGCTTTTGCCGTGACGCCCTGGAACCAGCCATAGGGATTAAGATTGGAGATGGAGACGCTGGAGACGCCCTCTGACGGATATGCTTCATGGACGGATTCCGCAACAGGCTCTAAGGGGAAGCCTTGCTGTTGTCCACGGGCTCCTCAACCGTGTAGTAGTCCTCCTTGTGCTCGCCGAGGTGCTCGCCCCAGTGGACGGGACCGAGCTTGAGGACGCGCGGGCCGGTGGAGGTGCTGGCGGTCGAGGACCGCCGCGACGACAGGGAGCCCTCGTTGCTGCCGGAGCGCGCGCGGGAAACGGGCTGCTGTGGGAACGACGGCGACGTGACGGGCGCCAGGGTCAGGAAGCCCGAGGGGAGGCGGGCAAAGGCCTTGTTGCGGAGGCTGGTCTCGTTGATGGAAGACATGTTGACGTAGGTGATGTGTAAGAGGGCAAGGTCTGCTTGTGTTTGGAGGATGAAGGAGATGACCGAAATGGGCGGACGGGCGACTGGCTTTATACGCAAACACAGTTCAGGGAAGTGGTCTGATGGCTGGAATCAAACTTTTGAGAGACGGAATGGCGTTCCAAGGCGGGATGATGTGGAAAAGAGACTTTTCTTGCGGGCTTGTTGTCTGCTCGATGGGGAAAAATTGCAACGGCAGGCCCTTTTTATGTCCGACCCTTGGTGGGAAGGAGCAAAGTCCGAGAGTCCATCCTCAACGAGTTGCAGCCAGGTACAGTACTTGCCGGGTACGTACCTCGGAGACTTGCTGGTACAAGCCCTGCGCGTCCCTTGACAGCGGGGACCCGCGTGCGTTTCACGGCTCCATTGCAAGAGACTTGTCTCACCCGAGTCCCTCCCCCTCCCCTCCATTCCAGAAGCGTCGCCTCCTCTGGCCCGGCGGCGATGGCGTCTTCTTTTTTGTTCGTCTGGACTCGAGCACATCTCCAAGGCACGCACCCACTCGACCCATCCGGCCCGCCGCACCTCTATGCGGAAACCCAAAAGCCCCGGCTTGGCACTTTTTCATGTACCTTGCTCTGCGTGCCCCCCTTCGCACGGACGCCGACACATGCCAAGAGGCGACGGGAAGCCTCCAGGCAAGAAGAAACTCGTCGCCCAACGTCGATCCCCTTGACCGAGCTGCGGCAGCAGTATGTACCGACCCCCCGTCGTCGCTTGGCCGCGACTTGCCGGAACTCGATGGCCCTAGTCAGTTGGTTCCTAGTGCACGAGTAAAAGGGGAAAAGGGGGGGGTTGAATGGTACTGTACGGGGACAAGATGGATGGCGTGTCCTCGCAGTAGCCGCATCCATCCCATCCAGGTTCCCATGCAGAAACGGTCCATCACAAGCCGGCCGTCTCGAGACCAATGCCCTCATACACTGGCCTCGCCTGCTTATCAAAACGCACATGTCAACCGGGCAATCGACGCAAATTGTCGAGACCGTTCCGCTCATTCACTGATAGATTGCCGGACATCCATCTCTGATGCCTCTCCTTCACCCTCTTCGGATCGACAAAAACTCCGCCAAGTCACATTAACCAGCGCCCTAGAAAAAGAAACGCAAGGAACCGCCGGGTTGTTGCCGTCTGCGTGGCCTCGTGCGTCGATGCTTCCTTGGTCTCGGCCGCCGAGCAGAGGATTTCTCGGAGCCGAGCCAAGCCAACAGCCAACCGCCTTGCTTCGGGGCTCTCCCCTCTTCCTCCCAACTCGCTCTCGACCTTGCGCGGCCATCGTTGGAGAGAAGCTTCCCCAAGGATATGCAATGCCACGGCATGTGGCAGCCGAGTGCGGGGAAGGACGGCATGTCGATGGCCACAGCTCTGGGCCTTCAGCCTCCCGCGCCCCCAATAGTCGGCCACTTGCTTTTTTGGATCTTGATGTCCCATTCTATTGTCATTGTCCAATTCTCGTGAGGAAGATGCGCCGAGAGTAGCCGCGCCTTGACGTCTACGTTGCCGCGTAGACTACTTCCACGCAACCTCGGCAGTGAGAACCACGTCTTTGAAACAGATACAAATCAGTCTCATCGCCATATACCTCAAAGGCACTCTTGAGATTGCGGATTCATCGAATCGACTTCAGGCTCATATCTGTACCTCCATCTTGACCCTTGTCTTATCCATCGGCGCCCAAGCTGAGACGGTGTCATCATTGGCACCACGTTGCAAGATACGCCCTCCACGGAGAAAAGCAATCGAGTTCCGTTTGTCATGACATGACCTGGAGTTCACCGAGGCTGTACGAAGGCTGGCGAGAATTTTCCTTGCGCCCTAGTAAGGAGCGCTACACTCAGACAACTCTCTGGTCTCCTTGATCAAGACTCTCGGATGCCGCACACAGTTGCAAAGCATAACAACAAGGGCCCCATTTCAATGCCTCGCAAAGAGCCGCTCCTAGCGCTGAGGCCTGGTCCGACTATTCATTTCTCCAATCGACCCGGCGCTGGCGAATGACCGGGATCAGGATAGGCCTTCCCCGGGTGCTTGCTGCCGTGCTGACGCGTCGGGGAAGACGCCATTTGCCATGACTACTATCAGGCACCGCGACTTTGTGCGATTCGATGCAAGGACCGGCCTGACATGTCTCCAAGCGCGTTCGAGGTGGCGGCGTCCAGGTGACGAACAACATTGACACCCGCAAACGGATCGTCCGGGACAGATTCAGTGCTTGCGGCTGTCTCAATTGTGACACTCTAATCTAGTGGACATGGACAGCGCCTGCGATCGCCGCTCGATAGGATGCCGCGATGGCGAGGTGCACTGCCAATCACCGACTGACGAGCTACACGTGCCAGTCTCTTTGCCCCCGTTGGCGTGTGTAGAAACACTAACTATACCCATTCACCGGCAGCTTTACCAATCACCAGCCCGGTAGCCTCGTCCGTGGTGGATAAACGTTTTCTTATTCCGCTGAATCAGACCTTGTTGTCCCATGGTACCGAGCAGGTCGCTAGACATTCCCAGCAGCGCGCTGCCATTTGTCATTTCTGACGTTTCTAGGTCATGTGAGCCGAGTCTGCGGTGCGGGCGTCTAGACAGGGCGTTCGAGACACGGGCCCTTTATGGTGTGATCGAGACAATGACGACGGCAAGGTCCAAGGAATGCAGCGCAAGTCGAGACCCTGCGCACAGAGGGACCAGGGGCATTCCAACGGTCTAATGGCTGCTCCAAATCCGGTGATTCTTCTTCTTGTACTGCATGTGCCTTGAGGCAAATCGTGCGAGATGATGCAAAAGCACGCAAGCGACTGGCCCCAAAAGTGCCGATAGTCAGTCGGCGCTATTCGCAGCTGCAGCCGACGACGAGTCGTCCTCCCGCTACTGTAAGCAAAAACGAGCTCCCCGGTGGAGGCGAGAATCCTCTCCAAGACCCCGGCCCCATCTAAGCCCTACGCCGGCCGGCTCTTCCCCAGATGCGGCAATAGCGGCGCGCCGCGGGTATCGGGCCGTGATTGGCCTCGGGTCCTCGACGTTCCAGCCCTACGGCTCGTCTGCCTCGCCATGGCGTCATAGGGGTACCAGGCTAGCAGGCTCTCGTAATTACCGCCGGCACGCGTCCGACGCTAGATTTCCGTCTGCGAGATCCGGCCCGCCCTGCGAGATTCGGGTTTTGCGATGTGGACGGCTGCCCGTAATCTCCGGGTTCCACACTCGGGCCCCCTTCGGAGTTGCATAACTCGGCACTTGAGCGGCGGGGTTTTGGCGATGTAAGTCCGCTCGGGGTTGCATCGATGGGATTTGTCAGACTGACGGGTCGAGCCGGCGGATAGATGCAAGACCCTTTCAATAGTCTTTGTGAGACGCGTTCGCTTAGTTCCGTGGTTGCACTCATACTACTTGCAAACGGCGCGTCTAGTTGAAGTAGTTTCAACATAGCCATCTGCGTATGCGAGGACAACTACTGCTTTTGGCCCAGCGATCGAGGCAGTTTCTTTTCCGGCTTGGGATCAACGAGCCTGAAGCTCGAATAAGCCTTTCTTGGCTTTGGCGGGTTTCATTGCGGTTCGGAGGGAAGGACATTGGTCGATTAGGGCACTCATGGCTGAGCATAATTACTCGACGTTGCCCCGAGTCTCGACTTGCGCCTGGATAGAAATGCGTCACCGCAGTGACGAATGGCCTGATGAATTCCAGCCATCTGCTTGAGCTCGCTCGATAAAGGTTCGTGTGCCGTCGAGGGACGAAATTGATGCACATGCCTCTTCGACATTACCAGACTGGCATCAACATGATAAAAACGTCTCTTTGAGACGTATTTAGTCCCTTGGAGTTGACCTGCGTGCAAATTGCGCATGTCATCATATCCACAACCTACTGTCGGATCAATGGAATCAACCGGTAGACGATCTGGAGCAGAGGGTGTCATGATGACAAGGGTTTTTGGTCAACACAAGACGTGCGTTCATTGCCTCGCAAAGAGACATTAGCCCAGGGCGGTGAGGAAGACAAACTGCAGACTGAAGGCAGAGTCGATCTCGCAATCTGGCCAGCGGTGCCCTTACGTAGCACACTGTTCTTTTCCTGCGAGAAGCAAAGTTGAGGATGGTCGAGGGGGGGCTTGGTACACTACTGCTCGTAGCGTCGACTGGGCCAAGAATCGCGTCCCTCAAGCCGCTGCAAGGGTGACCAAAGGCCATGGTCGACGAGGCGATGGCTTCACTTCACGCCTACGGAGCTTTTTTGCAAAACATGGACGCGGCTGATCAGAGGGGGATGGATCGTCAAGACATGATGGCGGACAAGAAGATGCCGTGCTCGCATATCAAGGACTAGCAGGCTGGTGCAGACACGTTCACAACCAAGGAGCCTTGCGAGGAGCGTCAAGGTTGATGACTCTAGAGCGAATAGGCCGTCAGCGGAAAGGTCAAGATGAAAGGCGCCATGCAGCGCTGCGGCCATCCGAGAAGGTGCACGTCTTCCAAACTCCACGGCGAAGCTCGTGGTTGTCAAAGCTCTTTTCCCTAGCCCTGGAGAGCTCACAGCACCAGATGAGGAAGACGACTGCAACTGGATGCCGGCCTGTGTCACCGCTTGCCAGGGAGCGACCTCGGACAAGGCCGCCTTGGTGAGGCGCGCGCGCCTCTGACGCAGTGAATCGACAACAGCCCTGCGGTGCAAAGCCGAGAGCCTGACGGAGTTGTTGCATTTGACGAAGCGGGTCGCCCCGTCGGTTCGAGAGGGAGTCACTGCTCGGGGCCGAGTAGCGGCACAGACAGCAGCAGCCAAATGCTCGCGCTCGCCGTGACGCAGCACCCAGTGGATTCTCCTGCGCAGCTCCACTGCATCATGGGTAGACTCGTGACTCGCCGCGGCGTGGATCTCGGCTGGGGAGCAACGCGGTTCCAGGACGGTGGTTGAAGTCGGACAAGCCCAGGGGGGGAAGACGAAGTCCCCAAGGCAGACATCCAGGGTCCTGGCAAGGGTGGGGGGCGGGGCCAACATGTACCCAGAACCTGCAGCCGAAGGCGGCTCTGCGCTGGGCCGCGCTCGCTGCACCAAGTCGGCCGATGCGACGAGTAACAATGTGACTCGAACCGAGCTTCACGGGCGCCGGGTGCGCCGGGCAAGGCGTAGCGAAAGGCAGACGGGACGAGGGGATTTCGTTCCATGTCTACCTACAACGACATGCTGCGCTGGAGGGAAAAGGATCAAGAAAAAGGTTGGACCCGTGAGGTGTAAACGTTGCCCAAGTATCGTGTACAAGGCGAATGACCAAAACCCCCCACCTTGCAAAACACGCCCGCCCCGAGAGAGAGTTTGGTACCTGCAGCATATGAGGTAATTGGCAGCCTTGGGAACTTGCCAGTTGTCGGTGCCTGGCCCAGGCAGGAATCGGAAAGAAAGATGCAATGGCCCCATTGGATCTGGATGCCTCAAGAGCAAGCCATTGGTCAGTCGCCTGGCGATTCTGTTTTGCAATCTGGGGCTAAATCGTGCCCTCTACGGTTCCAAATATAGATCATGGCCAATGAAGCCCTTTTGTCCGCCTTCTTCTTGTCTCCTTTCCACCGAGGCAGGCCATGTTCACCAATGGCCGCTCGTTCCCATTGATTTCTGTGTGCACACCGAGCAACACGGTGCTGCCTAGGTATTCTGCCTGCCGTCTCTGCAGTCCCGGATGGCCTCATGTCGACAGACTGCATCTCTGAGTGCGTGAGTCACTCGCCTGTCCGCTGCCACTCTCCACGGCCATTCGTCCACATTCTTCCTTCTTCTCCTCGCCCCAATCTCTCCCTTGATCCATTCCCCTGGCGATTATCCATTTCTCTGGCGACTTGTTGCCTCTCCCATTCTCCGCCGCCCAGTCACTGCCGTTGCAGGAGACGTCCGGCCCTCGCTCATCAACTGTATGCAGCATCTTGGCATCGCGGTCCCAACTCCACAGAGATGCGCACACGACCCAGCGCACCTCCGCTGCTATCCTCGGAATCTGCCTCGACCCAGCTCTGGCGCATGCACTCTGGTCCACCGTCGGGTTTCCTTGCCCCGCGAGAAGCCTCGAGCCACCGGCCCCGTCATCGACTGGCTGTGCTTCTTCCTGACCCTCGGTGACTCTCCCCCTCGCCCTCGCCCGCATGACGGGCATCCCAGAGCGCAGCCAAACTCCTTGCCGAATTCACACCGCCGCTACTGTCGTTGGGTGCTCGATCCGTTCCAACTTTTGGCGCAGAGAGGGAAAGGGCCGGTGGTAATGTGATGATTGAAGGCCGCATCCGCGGCCACCTCGTCTTCGCGCAGCTCCAACAGACGCGGGCCCTCCGGGGAACAAGACCCAATCCCCTCCCCGATTACTTGCAGAGTGACAGACATGCTTGGCCTCTCTTTTTCTCTTCTTTGCCCTTTTCGAGCTGCGGATCGGCAGCATTCACTCAGGTCGAACCCCGTCTCCGTCCCGACCCATCCCGCCTCTCTTCATCACTCGACCTTTTCTGCGGCCCAGCGGCTGTTGGTCGTCGAGTTTGCCGACGGCCGCCGCGCGCATAAGCCCCGGCCAGTTGCCTTCTCTCTGTGCGCGTGTCTTTTGATCGTCTCTGCTGTGCCCTTGTGAATGCTTCCGCGTCTCTCCCGCAGGTCCTTTTGCCGCGATGCCGAAGCCGTTGCTCGAGTGGTTCCTGCTGTTGCTGCCGCTGCCAACGTCCCACCATTGCTGCTGCGCCGAGGCCCGGCCTGCGGGACCTTATCCTCCTGTCCATCCACCCACCTGGGGCTTTGCGCTGCTCAATGCAGATGGGGCGGCGCGGAAGCGAGAAGCGCGATATATCGGGTCTGGCGCAGATGCAGACCAACTACAATCATCCAGTCGACCGTCATGCGCTGGACGGTCGACGGAATTTGGAGAATTGCTCCTCCTCTTGCTCTGCTAACCGTTTGAATTTCCACTTTGGGACTTTGTCCCCCTTTTCTCCACTCGGGCCCGCGAACTACGCCCGGATCCGCCGAGCACGCGGAGATGGAGCAGGCAGCGGCGAGCTCACCGGGCTCCAAGGTGGCCGCATGCCAAAGTGGAAAAAATCCGTGGTACCGCACCCCAAGAGTGAGGCTCTCGTCGTCAGTCGCAACGGGGACGAGGGGGGGTGTGCGAGGTCCAGGCCGACTCGCCAGGCGGCCCATTTCGGGGCTCAATCATGGGCCACCACCGACTCCCTACCTATGCGCCGTGCATTACGGGCCCGGCAAGGCAAGCAAGCAGACCAGACAAGACCAACACGCATCCAACCCGCTGACTACTACAGCGAGCGCCCAAGCCGTAGCTTTCTGCTCTTGGCCTTGCTCGTCTGGCCCGCCAGCCTGATCGTGAATGCTATATAGTTGCATCCCTCTTGCTCCTCCCCTTTGACCCTCGATCCCGACAGTCTTCATCAATAATATCCAGCGTCCAACGACACTCCATTTACTGATAAATCTGCTTCTCACATCTGAAGCTGTCTTTTCCCTGCTTTTCGCGTCTTCTCGAAACTCCTACTCGTCTCTCGCTCGTCCGAAACTATCGCCACCATCTTGCCTCTTAGCGGCCACCTAGGGCCCTGAAACGACGAGCTCGGACGTGCGTAGTTTCCAGAGGTAACGACACGACGAGCTCGAGCATCAAGCTAATGGCATATTCAGCTCCCTTGTACACGGCGCCTCTGCCTTGCAGCCCGAGGCTCCCCTGCCCTCCTCTTAAGAGCTCTGAAGAGGGCTCGGTAGACGACCCAAGCACACGGAACAACACCTCTCAAGGCGCACCCTCTTCTCAAACTCTTGCAGCTTCTCGCCGCGCCCCTCGTCGTCGCAGTCTCTTCGTCACGCCCATCCGCAGCCATGTGCGTCTGGGTGTCCAAGGAACGCTACACAAAATGCGGCTGCACCGTTGAGCACGCCAGCAAGAAACCAACATGCTCCTGTAGCAACGTCATTGAGCAGGGCGTCCAGACCTGGGACGGCTACTGTCAGCGCAGCTCATGTCCCAACCCCAAGAAGTAACGAGGGCAACAAGAGACCCCTTTACGTCAACCTGTTGGCCGCGCAACTGCCCCCAACCGGCAATTTTCGCAACAAACGGCGGATGACGACTACTAAAAGACGCCACGCGGCAACGGTCGCCGACAGAGCACGCATTCCGGCGCGGAGGCTTCGCAGGGCCTATCGCACGCCTGGAGGGTTGCCTGCCGCACTATCAACCGAGGCAGCTCGAAACCCTATTCATTTTTAACTCATCGCCTTCTCTCCGCTCTTTCACCTGGTTAATGTTTTTTTTTTCCTTTCGTCAAGGCTTGTGGCTCCAAGGGTTCCTGGTTTTTGGCTTCTCCCGGGGGGCGACGCATTCACCCCTTACCGCGACGAATCGCGCGGCCCAGTGTCAGGTTCATGAGGGATCACCACGGTCGGGACGGCCCGGATGTCGGCTGGCCGCGAGCCATCGAGTCCTCTTTCATTCTGCCTTGGTTACATTTGACGTATTTGCTTGATGACTGCAGGCGTATACCATCCAGCCTTTTTCTCATATTTTCCCTTCTCGCTTCGTTACTGCGGGCCCTTCTTCCAGTGCGCAGCTGGACTTGTCAGCCGGCCAGCTGGTGCCAAGCTGTGAGTCTGTTTGGGTCGCATATTGGGACATAAAAAAGAGGGTTGGACGAGAGATTGGTACACGTAGTTAGCTGTCAAGACAATATACGGGCTGAGCCCATGTGCTTCCGGCCATGACCGGCGCAAAGCTGCGAGGTTTTCCGCGATCCCCACCACTCGTGAGCGCTTGGGCGCCTAAGTTGATCGAGGCATGTTGGAGTTGTTGCTCCCGTGGGAACGTTTGTCTGCAGGCATACATGGACGCAACACCGTGTGGTCACGACGGCGGCCAATCCTGCGGCCGGACCTGTGCCCAGGCTACGACCCGGCTCGCAAAGTGGTCACTGCAGCCCGAGGCAGAATCGAGAGAATCAGATGAAAGTCGAGGTATCTGCAGTCATGGGGAATTGCGGGCTTTTAGAGGGGAAAGTGGATAGAAATTGTCAGCTGAAAGGGCTTCTTTTGCTCGCGGTCCACGCTCGTCGCTCCGATTAGATGGAGATATGACGGGACCGGTTTGTCGGTGCGTCAGTCTGTGGGCTGCCGCGGGGAGCAGCAAAGGCGGACCAGGGTGGGTGGCTTTGGCTGTGATTGCCGCCCTCGAGCAGGGGACCGGGACGCCTGGCTCGGCTCTGTGAGCAGACGGGCGCGGCAGCGGCTATCTGAGGGTGGTGGAGCCCGTTTCTGGACTCTTGCTTGACGCGGGCCGACAGTGAGGCACAAGGATCTTTACATCCATGATGCTCGCGTGCTTGGATGAAAATCCCAGGACAGGCGGAAGAGAATAGCCGTGGTATCGAGGAAACTTGCCCGCATCACTCGCGTTGGCACGCTCACCAACATGTTGGTCGCTCGCTTTTGTCCTGTTCGAATTATAGCCAAATTACCCGACGGAATGGCTGGGGCACATTGTGCCCCCAAATTCCCCAATGCCCCGGAGACGCGAGGGCGGCAGCGGCGCATAGAGTGGAGAAGGGCCAGAGCAGGATCCCCCCGACAAGGCCTGTATTTTGCGTTCGGACGGGCCATGGTCGTACGGCGCCGGCAACGGCCCGTGGGGCGTCTGGGCGAACGCATTTTGGCGCGGGCCCCCGACATCGTCATGGCATTGCAGATTCTATCCTATCGCCTGTCTGCGGCTACCTTCTCCATGTGGTTAATGCGGAACAGCGGTGGCCTGGAGAAATATCAAATGACATGCATGATGCGGGTGGCCGAGGAATGAAATCGGACCCGGACAGAGGCGGCCATGGGCATGGACCTGGATCTGGGCCTGGACATGGCAGCGAAGCCGGCCGAGCGAGAGGCAGAAATGTATGTATGGCTGTAAGCATCGGAAGGTGTCGTGCGCGCATCGTAACATGAGGGCATCCGCGCCGGCCATGTGACTCGGCGGAGGCTGTTGCTTGCTGACGGAGCTTGCGTCTCGTGTCGTGCGTTTTGCAAGTGCGTGATGATGTGCCGCATGCTGCATGGCCCATCACGCCCAGCCAAAAGGTGAAGAAAGATGCTTGTAGCCAAAGTAGGGCGCATTTAGGTAAGGTAGGTGGTACCTACCTAGGTAGTAGCGAACAACACTTAGCTGTACCTTCCTTCCCACATCAAGGTAGGTGCCAAGGAGGTTACCAACGCCGTCGCCAGTGGTGCCTGCCTTGTGTGCCCGCCTCCATCTGTCTCCATGACCAATCGGCCACGTTTCCCCTCCTCCCCTTTCCCCAAGACTTTCCCTCCTCGTCATCACCGCCCGTGCCCCGCCTCATCTTGCTCTCCATTCTCGTGCCCGTCCTCGAGAGGGAGAGGAGCCACTCTGTCGACGATGCAGCGTGCGGCCATGTGGTCGGCCGCGGCAGACTTGCGCGTATATGCCACGCATGACGACGAGGTGAGCGCCCAACACACTGGACGTGCGCGATCAAACGTGGCAAGAGGGAGGCGGAAGCATCACGCGCGCGGGCACCTCGGGTTCGACGGTTGGTCAGCCCGTTGCACGCCCAAGGCCAGCCATCGCGGACAAGGAGAGCCGAGACCGACATGCGACACAACACAGCGGCCTGCTCCTTCTTGGAGTCTGGCCAAGTCAGTGACAAACTGACCCATTCAAGATGGAGCACGATAAGCACCCGGATTCATATACCGACTCATGCGCATCCACTTCAACAAGCACACAAGCACTGAGGATTCGGTGCCCGGTTAGCTCAATCGGTAGAGCGTGAGACTCTTACGAGTACACGAAATCTCAAGGTTGCGGGTTCGACCCCCGCATCGGGCTGTTCCTATACGATTTCGATTGAAGTTATTTTTTTCCATGTCGTGTCGCATTTTTTAATGCCGCTCGCCTAGCATGGAGGCTCGTGGTGTCTTTTTTTCTATTTGAGTACGAATATCTCGGGCTCAGCGAAGCGTTTCGGCCTGCAGCTTGTGCGTGCCTGGTGCCAGTGCAGCGCACTAATTGCCTACCTTAGCAGAGGGGTGAAAACGGCAGCTGCCGAGACGACATTGAGGTCTACCAAGTACGTACCGTCCTTGGTCGTACAAACCCTGGACTCTCCTTTTTTCCCCTTCTCCCACTCCCTGCTGCCTGGCATTCTCCGGCCCCGCACATGCAGGCGTCAAATCCCGCGTCCCTCCACTTCGCCCAATCTGCTCTGCTCCGACACCCGACGATGCAGCGGCACTACGTCACGTGAAAGGACCTTAGCTTACGTAGACGAGCAAGATACCCAGCTACAGTAACCAACTTCCCTTTTGCTGGACGCTCTTTAGGATATTGGTCCTTAGGGGCATCGTAGAGCTTGGATGAAATCTTGAGACGGAGCAGGGCCACATGAGGATTTTCCCCCCCTGGTCTTGCAGGTCTCATGCCGACTTGGACTCACTTTCAAGCCCAACAACGTTCCAACACGGATTCGACGTTCCTCGATCCGCTCCGGTGCATGCGTCAACGTGCAGACACGCAGACACGCATCCGCCGCCCCCACGTCTTCTAGAATAATCGAGTCCCTTGCCAAGTCGTCGTCTATCCCTGACCAGATTCCACATCAAACAAATATCCTCTAACCGTGGTCAATGCTCTTCTGTGCAACCCCCCTTGCCCGCGAACCTGCTCTAGGGTAGCAGCTCCATTGTCCCACACCGCACGTCGAAAACATGGACTACATGAAGTTACACCCCCTTTTTGCTCTTCTTCCATGGCAAAGAACCTTGACAGGTTAATATAGCTCAACTGCCGCGTTAAGTTATAGAGTCCACTTTGTGGTGGTGGAGGGATAACGACCCCCAGAGGTCGGCAAAGACGAGATAAAACATGCGTCCACGTCTTCGGCTTCGCCGCGTCCAACGTCTCTGCGCCGCTGCCCCCAACGTGCCAACGCCAAGTCACTCGCCGCACGCGACACTCACAAAGCGCCTCCAAGGACCGCGCCTAACGACTCATCCAAGTCCATGGCCCGCCAAACGTGAGAACGCGTCGTCTTTCATTTGCGTGCGCTACCCTATGTGCTTCTCCAAGTCGTTGCCCCTTTGGGTTCTACGCAGTCTCTGGGCTACGAGTTGTGTGCTTCCAATCTGCTCGTCATTCTCGTATGCCGCGCTCTCTCGTGCTTCCCCCTAGGCCAGCGAACCGCCTTGTATCGACCGGCTTTTCTACTAATACACGCCAAACTTGTGTGCGCTGCCCTTCATCTAGCGGCCCCCTGCTCTGCTCTGCTCATTGCATCCACCAGTCGGCTCGTTCTGTATTCCCGCTATTTTTTTGCGCGTTTTTCTCCTTGTTAAATTAACCATCGTAATGTGCAAATGCCCCCTTTACCAAACACCGGATTTTGGCCTCTATCATGCGGCTCCAATCCCTCTTCACCCCCCCGGTCACCGAAGGGAAGGCAAATGTGAAGAACAGTAAAAATAACGAAAAAGGTTCGGTGACAACCTGTGTCTTGTATGCGTTACTCAGTCCAAGATGAAGATCAGTCGTTAGCAGGCGAATTAGGAGAGCTGAGAGGCAGGTTAGCGTTGGCTTTTGAAGGGCACGGTCTGGCCAGGAATCATGGCAAGACACCCACTATTGGTTGCCTCCAGAGCCCGGACCAGGAGTCCGGGGTGAGAAGGAGGGAGATGTAGGTGAGTAGCTCGGGCTCGTGGGGGATTGCTGGTTGCCTGGGCTCCTCTGGAAGCTTGGACTCGTGGGCGAGTACGCTTCGGGGGAGGTAGGTGACCACGAGGGCGACGCCGGCGAGTACGAGGGTGAAGTGGGCCCAGCACCGTGCAGATTGGGTGACGCAGGGCTGTAGTTGGGACTGGCGGGCGAGTAACTGGGAGACGTGGGCGAGTTGAACTGCGCCGGTGACGTAGGCGAGTAATGTCGAGGCGATGTTGGCGACGCCGGCGAGTAGCTGGGCGAAGTAGGGCTGTAGTTGGGGCTGGCCGGGCTCGTCGGGCGGAGCATCGGCGACGTGGGCGAGAAAGACGGCGACGAGGGACTGAAAGACGGCGAAGTCGCGTACCGCCCAGCGCCACCATCGATGAGGGGCGACGTGGGCGAGTACCCAGCGTTTGGCGACGTTGGCGAGTATCCGCCCATGCCCGCGCTGAACGGCGACGTGGGCGAGGTGCTGAAGGGACTCGTCGCTCCACGCATTGCGTACGGGCTCATGGATCCCAGGCCGAAGCCGCCACCATTGTACTCGGTGCCGAAGCCTGCCGGGGTTTCGGAGCCCGCGCCCTGGATGGGGGAGAAGTTTCCGGCTGCGGGCGAGCTGAGGCTCATGTATCCCGAGTCGGCCATGGGCGAACCCGTGTCGTACGGCGTCGCCGCTCCCTCGACTTCGCCATCCTTGGCAGGCATGCCCGGCATGAGACCCATGCGCGAGTTGTCCGAGATGACAGTCTCGAGCATCTTGGGATCCAGCAAGACATCAAAGTTGCCCGTACCCATCGGCGCCATCTGCCCGAGCATGACGTTTTCAGAAATACCGCGGCAGTCGTCAAGTTCACCTGTGGCGGCGGCCTCGAGAAGAATTTCCACAGTTTCCTCGAACGAACAACGCATCAAGGCACCAGTGTCCGCTCGGTTGATGCCGTGACGAGTGACGGCAGAAATGGAACCGCGGTAAGTCATGACATCGGTCAACAAGGCAATGTGGCGATGGTTGACGTAGGAACCGTCAAAAGCCAGCACGTTCGTCAACTCCTTGACAAGCGCCGATCGAGCCGCCTCGATACCAAAGACCTCGACAATCTGCCATAGGTCGTTTGTGTACGTTCGTGTCGGATCCACGCCATCGACGGCAAGCACTTCACGTAAGGCGGAACCGCTAGTATCCAGGTACCACTGGGTGCATCGCGGGTCGTCCTTGATGGCAATCTCCGCTCCGTCATCGCCCTCGACAAGGCGAGTGCCCTTGGTAAGGAAAGCTCGCTCGACGCCAGGGACACCGCGGAGAGTCAAGGTGTCAAGCAAGTGGGCTTCGAGACGCTTAAGCATAACATCGTCCTCGATCCGCTTCTCGCCATTCTCGTCCTTTTCATCGGTCGACTTGATGGTTCGAATGCGAATCACCTGCTCGTCCGCATTGTTGTCGCTAAAGATGATGGCCAAGTCGGTAGGATACTCTTCCTTGATGCGTTGCGCAACGTCATCGATCTTGATCTCCTTGTCAAGCAACTTCTGCCGATCCAACGTGATACGAAGAAGCCACCTAGACTGCTGATCAAGGGTATCTTGAGTGTCGTCGGGAATCAAAAAGTATGATTCAACCATGTCCACATCCTCGGCAATGGTGGTGCCTTGGACATCGGGATCATAGTAAATTTCCGTAACAGACGTGATGGAACGGAGGTTGGTGTACTCGACCAAGCTTCGAAGCTTTTTGGCCTCCTCCTGCTTTCCCAAGTACGAATTCAGGTAGACAGCCATGCTAGGGGTCTTGATATCCTTCGCCAGGTTGAGAATTTCCTTGAGTCGAGGCACACCGAGGGTGACGTTCTTGGACGAGACACCAGCAAAATGGAAAGTGTTCAGCGTCATCTGCGTAGCCGGCTCACCGATAGACTGCGCCGCCAAGACACCAACCATTTCGCCGGGGCTGACAAAGGCACGGTCCCATCGGCTCTGCAGCTCGCCGAGCACGTGGTCGAATGCCAGCTTGTTCAAACGGTGCTCCTTAACAATCTCCTTGAACGCCAACCTCGATCTCAGCAAGGCCTTCATGAGAATTGTGGCGTTGGCGTCAGCCTCTTTGGAAATAGGGTCGGAGCCTCGGACAATCAGCAACTTGTTGAGAATATTCTGCACACCAACAATGACATCCGCGGGGCGGAGGTTGCTTCGATCAGTAGCCTTGACGTTGAACACTCTCTTCGCCGTCTCAATCATGCGACCGAGGTTGAGCGGTAGCTGCATCATCTCTTCACCCATCTTGGTGCGATTGATCTTGCGGACTTCGCGGCGATCAGACAAGAGGGCATCCCACTCTTCGTCAAGCAAAGCCATTGATGCTTTGTCGCCAGTAAGCTCGTTGCCATACTCGTAGTCCGTCTTGAACCATTCGGGTGGATTGGCCAAGTCCAGACGGTATTTCTTCTCGAACGCCGCATCAGACATCTTAAGAATGCCGAGCTTCTGTTTTTCGATGCACATGGCATCCAATCCGTCCTCGCCATATAGGAACTGAACGATGTCACCGAGCGAGTTTCGCACAGTTCCATCGTAGCGCGCACTCAAATCCTCGAGGGCCTTGACCAAACGTCGCTGGATATAACCCGTTTCGGCTGTCTTGACGGCGGTGTCGATGAGACCTTCACGACCAGCCATGGCGTGGAAGAAGAACTCGGACGGCGTGAGACCACGGAGATACGAGTTCTCAACGAAACCACGAGCTTCGGGCGAGTAATCGTCCTTGGTGAAATGGGGAAGCGTCCGGTAGTTGAACCCGAATGGAATACGTTTACCCTCAACAATCTGCTGCCCGACAAGCGCCGTCATCTGAGAAATATTGATGGATGAACCCTTGGAACCCGATTCAGCCATGGTGACGGCGTTATTCGAATCCTTAAGACTCTTTTGAGTTGTAGTACCAGCCTGATCACGAGCCTGATTGAGGGCCATGGAGACCTTGTTCTCAAACGTCGCTCGCACATTCATACCAGGAAGGGCCTCCAGCTCGTTGGCAGTAGCCTGAGCCGTCAAGCGGGCGACCTCTTCCTTTTGAGTATCGATGTGAATCTGGACCTTTTCGATGGTCTGCTTGTCAGGGACAGTGTCACCGATACCGATGCTGAAGCCATTGTGCAGGAGCCAATGCGCCGTAACTCGCTGCACACCGTTGAGGAAGGCCATTGCTCCATTGGGACCGAGCTCGTTGAAGCAGAGATGCACAATACCGCCAGCGGCAGAGCCCACACTCTTCTTCTTGAGCAGACCGTACATGAGCTGGCCGCTCTGGATCAACAGACCCGTGTCTTTCAACGGAATCTCCGAATCGCCTTCTGGGGTATGAAGGCTGATCTCGTCGGGAATGACCATGCTGATGATTTGCTTGCCAGTCCAGCGTGGTCGAGGCTTGAGAATAGCAGGAGTGGGAATGACACCATCCCAGTCGGGAACCCACAACATCAGGTTCATGACCATCTCCTTATCGATGAATGTGTCGCGTCGGCAAAGCTTGTAGACTCCAGCCAGGGAGTCCTGCACGATACCCATTAGCGGGCCGTTCTTTTGTGGAGAGACGATGTTGTTTGGAACCAGGCACAGCTCCTTGATTTCCGCTCGGGTTTCCTCGCTCTGAGGTACGTGCAGGTTCATCTCGTCACCGTCGAAATCGGCATTGTAGGGTGAAGTGACAGACAAGTTCAATCTGAACGTTGAGTATGGCATGACGCGGACTTGATGACCCATCATGGACTCCTTGTGCAAAGAGGGCTGACGGTTGAAAATGATATAGTCTCCCGTCATCAGATGACGTTCGACCTTCCAGCCGTACTCGAGTGAGATTTGTGCTGCTCGCCTATGATGACGAAGATCGATACGCGTGCCATCCGATCTAATGACATACTTGGCACCAGGATGCTCGTTGGGTCCGTTCTCGACAAGCTGATGCAACTTGGCGATGTTGTAAGGAGTTACGGTCTCAGGATAGGTCAGAGTCCTGGCAATGCTGCGCGGAACGCCGACTTCGTGAAGCGACAGGTTGGCGTCACCAGTGATGACAGTACGAGCCGAGAAATCGACACGCTTTCCCATCAGGTTACCTCTGAGACGACCTTCCTTGCCCTTTAGTCGAGCTCGTATGGCCTTGACCGGACGTCCGCTTTTTTGCAAAGCTCGCGGCTGGCCCGCAATGTCGTTGTCCATGTAGGTGGCGACATGATACTGCAGCAGCTCCTCAAAGTCTCTCGCGATATGCTGCGGGGATCCCTCGCGAATGGCCTGCTTGACGTTGCCGTTGGCCCGGATGATGTCACCAAGCTTGTAGGTCAAATCGTCTTCGTTTCGCATGCCAGTTCCAGTGCCGTCCATGGAAATGCTGGGTCGTACCGGTGGAGGGGGAACTGGCAGAACTGTGAGGATCATCCACTCGGGGCGAGCATAGTCGGAATTGAGACCCATGTTGCGCAAGTCCTCCTCAGAAATGCGCCGCAAGATGCTGTGAGCCGTCTCGGGTGTTATGGGCGTGCTTTCTTTCCTCTTTGGCCCGTCTTCCTGGGCGACTTCAAACGCGGCCTTGAGCTGCAGCGCGGCCTGCCGTACAGCTGGTTGCACGTTGCCGCATCCCCCATGGTTGTCGACGCCGCCGTTTGATTTCAGGCTGGGCCCAAACTCATCGTTGTCCTTGTTTTGTCGATCTTCATTCTCACATCTCCGCTTCTTCTTGCATACGGTCCAGACGCGATTGAAGCGCAGTTTCGGGTCCCTCGTGTTGATGGCAGTGACAAACTCGGGGTCGCTCTAGGAAATCACGAGGTTAGCATCGAGCGAGTCACCAGAAACCTTGAAGAGTGTAGCATAGACTAACAGTATCGGCCAACACCTTGCTGCAGTTATGGCAGACAATCTCCAAGATCTTCTTGACCTTCTTGATGAACCCTGGATGGTAGACGGGCTTTGCGAGCTCGATGTGGCCAAAATGGCCAGGGCACTCGCCCATGTTCTGCGCGCACGTCTTGCACTTGTACTGTCTGTCGATGGAGCCGAGGAGCGGATCGTTGAGACCACCGTCGCGTGGCTTCGTCTTGTTCTCTTCCATTGTCTCGGGGTAGAGAATGTGGGCGACGCTCATGTTTTTGATCTCCTCGGGGGACATGAGGCCAAACTGGATCTCCTCGACCGTCTTGAGCGGCGCGCTCGAGTGCGTGAAGATGAGGTTCGCCATCTTGTCGGTGCTGTCAGCGTCCGGTGAAGCTGATGCGCGAAGGAACGGAAAGGCCGATAACCAGGGACGCGATGTGCGGAGACGGTGATGCCTGTCGAATCGCCAGAGCAAAAGGCTCCACGGGCGAAGAGGCAGGTGTAGAAATCGAAGAGATGCCGGATCGATGGGATGTTCGGTCCGTTACGGGTGGCGGATGGCGCGCGAATGAAGCGCTCTTCCCGGCCAGCGGCCCAGGAGAACCTCAAGCTGCTCCTCCCCCCGTCGCCACCGTCTCGCAGGTCGTCGAAGTCGTCAGAACGCGCCGCGTTGAGATGAAGAGCACCGTGGGTAGTGCCTTGGAGCGCAGCGCATAGAGCCCGGCGCGCGTGGTGATGAGTTGGGCCGCGAGGCAGAGTTTTGTCGTGGTTGAGCCGTGTTCTTGCAGGGCGGCTTGGCAGAATCTGGAGTTGAGGCGGCGGCCGTGCTGCCAAACGCGCTAGCCCCAGTTTGGCCGGAACGACGCCCCTTGCGACTGATGGTTGTTGCCTGAGGCCTCAACTTTGGCCCGTACCCAGGACCTTTTTACGGGCTCCGCAGTCGGGTGACGTAAGAACAAAGGGAGCATCAACACGCCCCTCGTGCGGGGAAAGCAACTTTTATTTCTGTCGAGTCCGTGCTCGACTGCTATCATCTAGGTAGCTCTACTTGACCTGCCGCACGACGCCTCAAACCAGTTCACCATTTTCGCACGTCGCCGATGAGTCAATTCCTCACAAGTCGCCTGCAGCAAGAGTTTTTTGATGGAGGTGGCTTACCCGTCTAGAAAGCATGCCCGTCTCACTGACGGATAATCCGGGTGCAGCATCCAATGTGCGCGCGATGCGCTACACCCGCTTGGCTCAGCGTGCGTGAGCTTCAAAAGCCCTTTTGACGCGCTACCTTTTCCTGCTCCTCCCTCCCTTGCCTGAGCCGCCCTTTTTGGCGGCCAGCGCCTCGGCCACTCCATCAGCGTCGCTTTGACCTTCTCCTGGCGGGCTCTTGCGCCGCATTGTGCCCGTGGATACGGCGACAAACTCATCTTCGCTGTCGCTCTCGCCCAAGTTGAACTGAATGGGCATCCTGAAGTCGTCGAGATCGTCATCGAATCGGCATCCGTCCAGTGTCAGGACGTCCACGTCTTCGTCTTCCGCGTCGAGTCGCCGCCGTTGAATCTCCTCTTGCGCGTAAATGTCGAATTCATCCTCGCGTTCAATGTACTCGACGTTTTCCTCGACCTCGGCGAAATCCGGTGCCAGCGCCGACCATTTCTGCGGGCTCACCACCGACCATATGTATATCCGCCCCGTTTCCAGCCCGCATGCTGCCAGGAGTGCCCGAGTCGGATGCCATTCTATGACGCCCTGTTCCTCCTTGGGATCCTTGAGCATGCACACCAAACTGCCGTGGTTCCGCTCCCACAAATAGAGCTCGTGATTGTTATAGGTCGAGGCAGCTACGTAGTCGCCGGCCGCACTGAAGGTGACGTGATTCCAAGATAGCTTATTGACAACATCCTGAAACTTGTGCTCCAAGGGGACCTGTATCGTGTCGGGATCCAGGTCATCTGCCGATAGGTTGGGTATTCGAAAAGTGCGGATAATTCGATCTTGTGAATTGATGAGAAGCTCTCGGCCCGAACTCGTCATACGCATCGTAGTAATGACACCTCCGCAAACTTTTTCGGAATAGATGATGTCGAGCGTCCGCGCGTCGATGATGTTGAGCTTGCCTTTGCTCGTGCCCGCTATGATGTGATCGCCCGATGCTGTCCAGATGGCCGACGTTGTCATTTGTTTGGCATCCTCTTTCGCCTGCTTCTCCTTCAGCGCTGCATCGCCACCGTTGTTTGCTCGTTTCGGCGCCGAGGGCAGGACACGTTTGACATCGACTGCTTCCGTCATGTCAACCACGACGGGCTGCTCCTCAAAGAGGGAGGCGACACACTGTAAGCTGCGCGGGTCAACGTTTGCACTCGACAAACTAGCAAGGCACATACTGATTCCAGGGATGCAGCTCTGCCATGTACGCTGGTGCACGAAAGCGTACTTCACGGAGGCGCTTCCCATCTTGGAGATCCCAGAGAATGGCCTTCCACCCCTGACATGTTGATAGCAGGTATCGCCCGCACCGGGACCAGCTAAGGAATGTTATGCTCTTGCTGTGTCCCCTGAGCTTCCTGGCGACGCCCATCGTCTCCAGGTCCCAGATGACGACTGTTCCATCGACGCGCCCTGAGGCTAGGTAGTCGCCCTTGCGGTTGAATCGCAGCATGGTCGCATGGCCGGATCGGATCGTGCTCGTGATGCTCTCAGGATAATCCTGGAGCAGGTAGTCGTCGGATAGCAAGAGATTCATGTTGAGAGATTCGTGCTGCAGCGTGGCCTCTCAAGGCGCACAGCCGCGACATGGTACGAGAAGAAGAGGCTGAAGAGCTGCCGGTTCGCAAGGCTGAGGAAATGGAGTTCAAGTGGAGCTGAATGCAAAACTCAGGTACCTACAGGATGATAGCACACACCCCACGGAGTGCTAGTAGCATGGTGAAAAGCTGCACCAGGAACAAGTACGTCGCGCCTTGTACCTCGCACCTCCAAGTCGATTCCAGCAACCTCAGGATGTGTCTCTAGGAAAGCATTCATCTTGTTGCAAATAAACGTCAAGATGGCGAATTCAAAGTACGCATGATGTTTTCAAGCATTCAATACGCAAGAGACTAACTCCGCGTTAGGTTTGAATATGTGCGCAATTTCGAGCAGCCCGATACACTACTTCCCAATACATGGATCGTCGTTCGGGTTGATGGTAGGGCATTCACGAAGTAAACCGCCAGTTCCACAGATCATGAACACTATTCCTGATACTTGTCAGGATGTGCGCAAAGTACTCCTTCGAGAAGCCCAATGACCGGAGAGCTCTCGATCTCATGAACGCGGCGGCCAAGGCTGTCGTGACTGATCTTCCCGAAATCACCATCGGATACGGTGTCAGCGACGAATTCAGGTAGACAATCTCCCTCGAGTCCGCAGTGTCAAGGCTTAAGCGAATCAGTTTTGTCTTTCACAAGACATGTAACCTTTTTGAAAGGAGAGCGAGGTTAGACTCGCCGAACCTAAGATTTAAACTCGCCCGCTCACATTTTGCAGCAAACTCGTCACCACGGTCGTGTCCACGTTCACGGCAAACTATGTCTACTCGTGGCCGACTTACTTCCCTGACACCCCTCTCTCCTTTCCGCTGCCAACCTTTGACGGCAGAGCAGTTTGCTATCCGAGCGTGCAAAATCTGCGAGACTATCTAAGCTGGCGTCAAGCCGACTGTAAGCACGCGCTCTTTCGCCCATGGCCTTGCCTTACCGGCTGACAGAGTCAGGTCATATCAACAACCTCTACAACACGGCCTTTTGGGCGCTCATACAGTTAGGCGGTCTCGATAACAAGGAGGCGGAGAAGACCCTCGCAGTATGAGACTTGGACTTGCTGGAAGTGAGCCCAGCTGACCGCGACAGGGTACGCTGGCGTCCGACAAGAACGAGATACTGTTCTCGCGCTTCCAAATCAACTATAACAATGAGCCTGAAATGTACAAAAAGGGAAGCGTTGTTTTCCGAGACGTATGTACGGACCCAGTCTCCCTCCCGCACTCTGCTGACAGCGAACGATCAGTACGAGCTCGTCGAGCCAGGTAGCCACCAGATGGCTAGCCAAGTGGACGACATTGCCGAGCCGGCACGGCAGTCCAAGAGCCAGGCGGACAAGGATAAGAAGCGCCGGTCAAAGGCTCGCGTGGTGGTAGAGCACATTGACATCATCAGAGACGAGTTTTGGGACAGACGGCCGTGGATATTGTCGAATAAGCCGGGCAAGGCGCCCAAGGAAACGTAGAGAATTGCATGCCATTGATGGGGGTATCAAACGCCGCCCGATGATCCCCAAAACTCCGTGCTCCGTGCCAGTAAATGCATCCAGTCTATCTATCCTGCTCTCCTATTGCAAAGATGTCGCGCCCCGACGCCTGGCCTTTTCCGCTTCCTTCTCTTGTCTCTTGCGCCGCCTTTCCTCTCTTCTCGCACGCCGTTGACGTTTATCGAGATCGGCCTCGGCGTCGTCGCTTGATTCAGATTTTGCTTTCTGCTCGCGCCGCGCTTCTCTTCGTCGGGCTCGCTCCTCTTTGCGTATGCGTCTGGCTTCGCGCCTCGCCCTCTTTTCCTCCTTGGTTTCCCTGCGAGGCTGGGATTGGGTCGCCGTGGTCGCGGCTTGCTCTTCGTCGTCGGGGCTGGAGGAAGAATCGTCTTCTTGCTGCTCACCAATCGTTCCCTGTAGGAATCCTCCTCGGACGAATGAAGTATACAGGTAGTATTTGCCGAGGGAGCCCTTTTCGATCGAGTTAAGCTTGCCAGTCGTGACCGTCTGCAAGACCTGGCCTTCTTTGGACGTGTCGAGACCCTTGAGCTGCTCGTCAAAGGCATTCATCCACCATTGATCGCTGGTAAAATGCTGCTTGGTGCCGAGACCCTTGGTGTCGTCTTTTCGCGAGAGCAACAGGGGCTTGGCCAGACCAATGCCATCGTCCGTTTTGTGAAGGGAATGGCCCTTGCCGCGCCATCCTTGCGAGGTAAGGAGCGCGTGGGCGTTCATGTCGAAAAGTCGTGACGAGGCGACTGGAAAACTAGGAAGATCGCAGGCGCTGCAAAGCCATTCAATGCGGGAACGGTGGTGGGGATTGTCGGTTTTGAATCTTGAAGATGGAATCTGCAATGCAAAAGCGGTTATCAGAGGCAATCGTGGAATTTTTTAGTGGGGCCCGGGTGCGGCGCGAGAAGAGCGCACTAACAAAATAGCCTTCAAGCGCCCCAGCAAGTTGTATGGACTTTGAGGGGCGCCACGGTCGGCAACTGACGAATGAAGACGGCTCTCCAAATTGGCATATGACTCAACTTATACTATCTCTCTATATGGTATGTTTGTATAATCAATTCCAATCCTAGACTCCTGTGGTTCACCGGACTGGATCCCCAGTCATGAGGTTCAATCCAAACGGGACGGGCTCATATGAGTCCACGCCTATTCCTTGCTGCTTGACGTTGGCAGAAACAAGACAAGCTGGACCACCAGATTTGCTCAAGACGTATCGGAGTCGTAAATCGAGCTATTGTCTACGAAGTATGCTGCTGCCTACTTAACACCTGATTTATTATTAGTCGGATGCGCTATACACGAGCTAGACCATGGCCAAGGGTCTCTCTTTCCCCGCGATCGAAACCCCAGACGGCAAATTACGTAGGTATAGTTAGACCCGCTGCTGCTGCCGACGTCACCATAATAGATAAACCGCCGTGCGACAATGATGGATTAATCCGCATCTCACTCCTCACAGATAGAGTCGCTCGTTCTGCTGGATTTCTGAGAGGGATCCAACCTGGCCCCCAATTCGACATACGAGCTGCGCCTCATCGAATATCCGCACGCCGCCCCCTCGCAACTTCATTGCATGCTGAACCCTGACCAACTCTCCGTCTTCGTGTCCAGGTCAAGGCCCTTAGAACCCAAGCTGTGTCTGAACTGTCCTACAGTCACACGTCTCTGAACCATCGTCGGATTGATTCTCAATCGCCCACCATGGCGCCCCTCTGCGCGGACCCTCGCCAGGTCGTCATCGCCCTCCCGCCTCCCCAGCGTCAGGCCCTCTTCAAGCTCGTCCAGGAAATCATCTCGCACATGATTCGGCAGATTGACACGAGCCCCGAGAACCTCGGCCCAGTCGCCCCGGAGCCAGATGTCGGCGAAAAGGAGGAGGGCTCTGGCGAGCGAGCCAAAGCTCCGCCCCCGAGCGCCGGCCCACGCGATCAGCGCCCCAGCGCCGCCAGAAACGAGTCTCCCGAGAAACGCAACAGCAAGGCCGAGAGTATCCTGCACGACGCCATAAAGCACATGCTAGACTGGCGTGACGAGTTCCTGCCCAAGCTCGAGAAAATAGTCACCGTCCAGGACGGTGCCAAGATCCGAGCCGAGAGACAAGCCAGACGCGAAAAGCTTGACAAGCAGCGCCTCGACACGCCCGAGGACGGCGAAAACCTCATTAGCTTCGGCGATGTCCAGGTCGTCAGGTCCGAGGACGTGGAATCTCTGCAGACCTTGTATACCCCCATGTCTACGGAGCTGGTCAAGGCGCCGGTAGAAGACAGGAGGGAGGCCCTGAGCTGCGTCCTGCTGCTGCTCCTCGCCACGGGCAAGTATTCGGCACACTCTCGCGCGCTCGTCCTTTACCTGGCATCGGCCCTGGCGCTTTCACAGACTTTTGTCAACAAGGAAGAAGCCGAAATCGCTCAGTCGCTCATGGAGTCGTCGACGGCCGATCAGGGTAACAAGGAGTCCATGTCGGCCGAGGCCGAGGCCGCCAAGCGTCGACAGGAAAACAAATTCTCGCGCTTCTGGAAAGTCGGCCTCGCCTCCGTTGCCGGCGCCGCCGTCATTGGCGTTACCGGCGGCCTGGCTGCGCCGCTCGTCGCCGGCGCAATAGGCGGAATCATGGGCGGCGTCGGCCTCGGCGGCGTCGCCAGTTTTCTCGGTATATTCTGGATGAATGGCGCCCTGGTCGGAGCCTTGTTCGGAGCGTACGGCGCGAAGATGACGGCAAGTATTCCAAGTCCATGTGCCCGAGGGATCACTGCTGACGCACTGCTTCACGTCAAAGGGGGAGATGATGGACAGCTACGCCAAAGAGGTCGAAGACTTTCGCTTCCTCCCTCTCGAGGACGAGCGGGCCAAGGAGAGCAGTAGAAGCTGGCAAGACGCCAAGTCCCCGTCGCAGAGGCGGCTGCGCGTCACCATTGGCATCAACGGCTGGCTCAATGCCGAAGACGACGTCACCCGGCCGTGGCGCGTGCTCGGCCCAGACACCGAGGTGTTCGCGCTGCGCTACGAGATGAAGACGCTGCTGTCGCTCGGCACGGCGCTGCAGGACATGGTGCAGTCGTTTGCGTGGAAGGCCTTCAAGATGGAAGTCATCAAGCGCACCGTGCTCGCCACCCTCATGGCCGCCCTGTGGCCCATCCAGGTGCTGGCGGTCGCCTCGAGCGTCGACCGGACCCGGCCCACTGGCGCGCCCTGCGGCCCGTCGTCTCGGGCAACATCTTCAACGTCTTCTCCGAGAACGACATGGTCCTCGGCTTCGTCTACCGCATGCACAGCCTCAAGCTCGGCGTCGCCGGCCTCCAGCCCGTCCAGGGCGTCGCCGGCGTCGTCAACGTCGACCTCAGTGACATGGTCAGCGGCCACATGCGCTATCCGCAGCTGACGGGCGAGATTCTCCGCCGTTGCGGCTTCGTCGGCGTCCGTGCCGGCAGCGAGATCGAGCAGGACGACGTCATCCGCATGAAGCACGATCACGCCGACGGCAAGCTCGTCGACCTCGACGCCCCTTCGGCTGACGCGAGCCAGGAACGGCGGCCTGCCGATGGCCGTGAGAGTTTGGCAAAGGACCTTCATGGTCTCAATATCTCGCCGCCTGCTCTTGCACAGCCATACCAGGCTCCGCCCGAGCGGGCTGACGTCAAAGCTCCGGCTCCGTCAAGCTCCGTCAGCCAAAGTTGTAGACCTGATGGTTCACAAGGGGGCTTGAACCTCGCACAATCACCAGTTCAGCCTGTCTTATCTCGTGCGAGCCCTGTTATTACTCATCCCACCAGGCAAGGGCGACCTGCAAACCGAGAGGTCAAACCCCGGGCTCGGCAGCTGACGCCCGATTCAGCCAGCTCAGACGAGTCTGATGAAGAACTACACCCGGGTATTGTTCTTGAAGACAGGGACGAGGATGAACGTCACGGAGGCCATGCTTGAGCAGCGACACTGAAATAAACCTATATTGTCGAACCAGCTAGCTATTTGAAAGCCAAGAGCAGACCACCTCATTTCCATGCAACGGCTGGCATACGCACAACGACATCAGCCAGTGCCGCCCACGTCTTTTGATGATGTGGCATCGCACTTCCAGTACTGTTGTCCAAGGCTGCGACGGCGCGCGCAAGTCTGTCTTTGCTCTCTTGGTATCCGCCTCCCCTCATCGGACGCAGGAAAGATGCCTCGAGCACGTCAACTTCTGTTTGCAACTGCCTTTCTCGTCGCCGCCGTTCGGCGAGGGTCGAGGTGATAAATACAACAAAGGAAAGGTAGCAAGGGTAAATATCGCGAGGGCGCTCGCCCAGCTTCAAGAACAATGAACAAAAGCTTGCGAATGGGTGGTATCAACTCTCCGTCTTGAACTCGCTCGCTCAAGTTCTGTCCAAATAGAAATCAAAAAGAATGGGCGCAGAGACATTATTGGCTTGGTGTGGTTGTAATCAAGAGTCGATTTCCGCCCCTTGCTCCCATGACCATATCCGTCGTCCCGTGGTATCATGTGGGGTCAACAATTGAGATGAAAAAGAAGAGAAGGTTGGGGGATGAAGAGTAAATGGCCCAGACAAATGAAAACGCGAGTTCTCGCATTAGAGTAGATGGGGCCGACTAAGAAATGCCGCTGCGCGAGGGTACCGAGACGCTGCAAGGACTAGGCTATGATCAGGCGCTCGGCTTCTTGGCGAGTCGAGGGAGATGGATGGCAAATTTGCATCCCTATCGTGTATCGAGACACCGAGCCTCTCAAGGGACCCCATGGAGTCGAATGATCCTAGCGCACTTTCGGTACCGTTTGGGGGTCGTTGCTATCGCCATTATTGTTGGTCAACTCGGCGACGCGAGCCTTGATGCGGGCGACGCGAGACTCGATTGCTAAGATGCGATTAGCATTGTGGCGAGAACGATTTGTCTCGATGGAATGGACATACTCTCTTCCCCGTTGGTCTCTTCGTCGCCGGCCTCGGCCGCTTTGCCAGGCACAACCGCACGATCATCTCTTTGACGCGTGGCTGCCCTCTGCGCGGCGTTTTTGCGAATCTGTGCCCACCTGTCCTGCACTCCAGGGCCAGCGCTCTGGCTCAGATGTTCCTCGACAACTGGCATTTCCAGCTTGGCCTTGGACGCGTCCTGAGGATGACGAGCAATCGGCGGGGGAGCCGCGTCGTGCTCGTCGTCCTCTTCCTCGGGGGCAGCAAAAGCGGGCTGATCAGTCAATGGCCCCTGATCGAAGCGAGAGAACTCTTGGTTGGCTTCGGCGGCGTCGCGCGTGTCGACTTGAGAAAGGCCCTCGTCGCCAGCAGGCGCTGCTTCCGGGATCGGGTGTTCCAAAGACTTGGGGGTTTCTGGTACAGTGTCCATAGGGGATAGGTTGTGAATCAAAATCTCATCCTCGGGTATCGCGGAATCGGGATGCTCCTCAACAGGCGGCGGCGTGGCAGCTGGAGTGGGCGTTTGCTGGACGAATGACTCTTCAGCGGGTTCTTGAGACAGCATAGCATTCAAGTCCGCTGCGGCGTTGTCAGGAACCTTGGATGAGCGATTCTTCCGGCTGAAAAACTTTCGGAAACCCCCCGTCTTTATCTTGCTCGACTTTTGCAGCTTGGCTCGGTCCTTCTCGGACATGGAGGTCTTGGGCTCAGATACTGCGATATCTTGAGCCAACGCATCTTCGTTGTCCTTTGGGGGAGGAGCCGGACTGCGACATTCTTCCGGGAGCTCGTGCTCCGTGCTCGTGTCAACGGCCATGGCAGAAGACGACATGCGAGGGTCCGGCTGCTCGGGCTCGGGAGTCGGCGACATCATGGAGCGCAACGGTGAGCCAGGGTATCCGCTGGCAGTAGGGGAAAGGTCCTTTTCAGGCACCTCTGGGCCCTTCTCTGGGGGGTGCAAATCACCGTTGGTGCCCGTGGCAGGCCCCAAGGTGGCATTCTCGGAAGGTGTCGGCGACATTGTAAGACCGCGACCAGCACTATCGTTCGCAAGGTAGGCGTCCTTAATCGTGCCCTTGTCGTATCGATTTACCCAGTTCAAGGCGGAGGATGCTTCGCCGGCGAGATTTGGTTGAAGAGCGAAGACGCTATTAGTTTTCTCCGACAATAGCTCTTCATCCGTTCGGCCGCGACGTTGAGAGGTCTCCGTAGATTCCCGTCCTTGCTCCTTCATGGCCCGAAGCTGGGCAGCCTTGGCCTGAATCCTGGCGTGGGCTTCTCCCCCGACAATGGATCTAGGTGCCTCTCCTTTGCCGGCCGCATTCGCTTCACGCTGCTCTTGAGCTCGACGGCCCGACTTGCCACGTCCCAGCGTCTTTGTCCTCTTGGTCCAGCTGAAGAAACGCTTCTTCTCTGCGATGTATGCTCCCTCTGCGGGTTGGGGGACAGCACCAACAATCAACTCTTCCACCACGATCCATCGAGCGGCCATGATCTTGGTCTCAATGACTGCGCATCTGCCAAAGGCGGCCTTGCGTTCGGCAGTCTCCTCGGGCGCAAGACTAATCATCCAAACCCACCAAAATGCATCGTCGAGGTCAAAGACAGTGATGCTTGCCAGCTCGCCGGGCTCCAAGAATCGCTCCTGTTCAGGGTGGGGACGATGGGACTGCGAGCTTTGGTGTTGCCGTATCTGACTTTCCAGTGGTGGGATGACCTTGTCCGGTGGAAGAAGGAGGTTTGGGCGTTGCTGATTTTCGTCATGGAATCCAGAAGAGAGGAAGTCAGCCCAAGACGGTGTTGTGGGTCGACCCGCGTTATTAGGGGACGCAGGAGTGCTCCGAAGTCCTTGGGACGATATTGCTCCAGCGGCGCCATCATCTTCAACCTCGTCCTCTTCGATTGCGCTTGCGAAGCCTATATCTTCGAATCGCGACCACGAGGCGTCACGCAAGCTGGTAGAATGCTTGGCGCTCGAGACTTGTGACTGATTGGCTGCCGAGATAGCCTTGAGCACTCTCAAGCACTCTTCCGTCAGCGCGTCCAATGGATCATCGAAGCTCGCGAATTCCTGGAGACCGAAATCGGTGTCGCGATATTGGAAATGGCCGGCTCGACGGAGCAAAGAAAAGGGAGTGGGCGACACTGTATCGACAACCATGGCCAACTTGTTTGTGCTAGACATCATCTGATTAAACTTGGGCGGCGGGTAATCAGTCTCCCTCAAGAGCTTCTCGAGTGACCTAGGAAGCATGGAAATTCCAGTGAGGGTCTGCTCCGGTGATAGAGACCGGAGATAGGCAAAAAACAGGTGGCAGGTAGCATCTGCGGCACTACAAGGTCGTTAGCATTGCTCCAACCAGACTTGAATTCGGACTGACCTCAGCCAAGCCTTGTAGCCGCCGTCAAAGCCGTTACCGGTTTCCTTTTGCTCGAAAGCCCACCACGCGGCCATGCGAGAAAGCTTGCGGCCGCCGAGGCCGTTCGACTTGCCATGAGCGGCAATGGCAGCTATGAGATCGAAGAAGTCAAAGATGATGCGTTGTCTGGCGCCGTTATCGACACTAATTGGGATGAATGTCTTGAAGGAGTCTCGCGCGTTGTTGGAATCTATCGCGCTAGTCAGC
This sequence comes from Hirsutella minnesotensis 3608, assembly GCA_000956045.1. Classification (NCBI taxonomy): domain Eukaryota; kingdom Fungi; phylum Ascomycota; class Sordariomycetes; order Hypocreales; family Ophiocordycipitaceae; genus Hirsutella; species Hirsutella minnesotensis. Next base: position 584,777 of record KQ030507.1, on the reverse strand, counting down.
ATCGAGGCTTCAATCGTTGAAGCTTTAATATGGTGCAGTTTCGCGGCATACCATATTCGCCAACTTTGAAAAGCTCGTACGCATCCCACCCGACGATACCGCCTTGAAGTCTACTCCAGCACCACTTTGTGACACCGGAAATGACCTGCACGGCGTATTAGCTTCCATTCGGACGCGCCAAGGCGGATGAATCATACCATTGGCTCGGTCATCCGCAGTTCTTGGACCAGTACATCTCCTTTCAACGAGTAGTTGTGATCGAAGAAATGTCTAATAAAGGTTCGCACAGCACTTGGATCCGAGGTTGGTCGGAAAGGCAAGAGCAGAAACGGAATGTCCAAGCCTGTGTGAGAAGTGGGTTATCAGCAATGGGGTTTGGACGAGTAACTGCGAGGCTCCGTCGCCAGGAGCTCATGTCGAGGACATTGCATACCTCGAGCTTTGAGCTCGGCAGTGCAATAGTGCAGCAGCTCATGAATCTCCTCTGGGTCGACCGTCTTGCGCGTGTAGGCATCGTCCCATCTCGGCTTTTGCAGATGCGAGCTGGCCGAGTCGTCGAGGGCATTCTTCTTCTTTGACTTGGCGCCGTCCCGGACCTTGAGACGGGAGAATAGGCCAGGCATCGTGACAAGATGTCGCTATTGCTAGCCGAAGCGGAGCACAAATTCTAGAGCTTGGAGAGGCAGCGCTTCATCCAGAGGCTGGCAGTCGGCGCAGTGCCCAAGGCGAGGCGTGCTCGATGCAACGGCAGCTGACAAAAGGTGTCAATGGAACAGCAAGCGGCTGCGCTGTGACGAGAGAGCCAAAGGAGGACTGATGGAATAAGGACGAGGGCCAAAAAAGCAACAGGCGTTGGCGATGGGCGGTATGGGAAAGCAGGTCGAGACAGTCTGGCGGGTGAAACAAGCGGGCGAATGTCTCGACTCAAGTGTAAGTGGTGGATGCGCGTCGATATGGGGTCCAAGAAATTGAAGCCGATGCACTGCAGGGCAAGGGCAAGGAGGCGAGCAGAGGGTCGGCGGTCCAAGAAAGAGGAAGACAAGTAAGGTTGAAACGGGGAGAAAAAAAGGAGGACGGGGAAGAGTCGGCAAACGTGAAGAAGAGAACAAGGATCAGTCTGATGGGCACACGCGAGGCGAACGGACCGCAGGAAAGACGAGCCAACCAAGGAAGACCCTCGGAGAGAATGGGAAGGGAAGGATGCAATGGTGCAGGTTGCAGAGTCACCAAGGGAGGGAAGAGGAGGCGGAGGACGAGAAAGAGGACGATGGGAAAGGAGCGCGAGATGGGGGAGCTTGCCGGTGGCAGTGGGAGATTCTGGTGGCCGCCTCTCAGGGGCCGACGTGATGCGTGACAAGGGGTGTCGGGTCCTTCTCCCAGTGCCACTAATAAGATTGGGCGTCAGGTCCCGGTCGCTTCCAGGTTGCTCTTGGGATGACGGGCACCTCATTTTGGAGGGGGCGCCAGTCTCCATTTTGGGCTTGCGGCGGGTCTCAATGACACTGCGCGCTAAGGTACCTCGATATTGCGCGCCGTGCAGGTACCTTTTCCCTGTCAAGGGCGTACCGCGACTGCTACAGAACGAGGGCGCTGTCGGCGGCAGTACCTCTCCCGCGGCAAGCGTCTACGGGCAGGCTCGCGCATTCGTCTGGCTCGAGTCGAGGTATCACCATGCACGCGTGGGGTGGGCTGCATTGCATCGGTACATGCGGTGGGGATTGGGGCTAAGGTACCTTACGAACTCGGGTCTGACGACCGAATAAGAGACCCCTTTTTAAGCATCCATTGATCTCTAGAGGTACATTAGTACATAGGGTATCTCATGCCCTTTGCCAGCGGTGCTACCTACCTAACTGCTGCCGACGATCCCTTTTCTTGTGCCGTCCTCTCCTCGCGCTCCTTTAGCAGCGACATTGCCTCTAGGGCTGCAACACCAAACGAGGCATCCGAATCTGGAACGCATGGCAGGTCCATCGACTCGGTACTGTACCTGCACAGGATGCGACGTCTTGGGCCCGCCGATTGCATAAGGCATCGGCGCCTCGCCCTTGGCCCGTGGCTGCCGGCGGTATCCGGTACCCGCGTTGACGCCGGAGCTGCAGTAACGAGGTCGGGGTCTGGGGGAGCCTTGTCGAAATTGTCCGCCGGATTGCGCAAGCCAGGGTGCTTGATACATATACAGTACTTGCACGGCACGAATCCTAGAGCACACGGATTGGGAGCTGGCGCATGCTTGGCTTGAGATATGCCTCGCCTTGTCCGCGGTTTCCTTGCTTCCTGGTCCGGCCACGACCAATGTTCTCTCAGAGGACGAGTCAGGACGTCGTTCTTGGCCCAAGACGGGCAAGTTCTCTGTACCGCAGGTACGTGCTCTCTCGAAGCGGATACCTGGCCGCTCCTCGCCGTACCGTACAGAAGGCGTAGGACGGAGACCGGAATACCACTTGGGCACAAGTTAGTCCAAGCCAGCAGGGAAATGGACAAATGATTGGTGTGCGCCTCCGCGGCAAGGTGCGTCAACCCGAGGACGAGTTTCGAGCCCTATCGCACCAACTCGCAGGATGTCCTTTCTTTCTCAGCACAGGCGCCCCGCCCTTGGCGACCCTGCCTGCGCTTGATGTCTTGGAGAGCGCCAACGGCCGGCCATAATGCAAGACGCTGTCAGGAGCAAAGGGTGCAAGCCGGTACCTGACATGCGCGCATCGTGCAAAGCACGTACCTGTGCGTACCTCTACAAGTGCCCTCGAGTCGCTCTTTCGACACGACACAGTACAGCACAGCCATGCCGGCACTTGCTTGAACGCGCTCTTGCCGCCTCGGGGAACCGGCCAATCAACGCCACACTCCGTCGGCGCTCGACAAGATTCGTCTCGACACGCTTTTGTGAAAAAGAAACACGCTTGATATCGGACGACGGCCAGCGACGCCGCGCCCGCGGTACAGGCCGCCCCGGTGCCACCTAGCCACCGACGAAGCTGTCAAACATGCCGAAACAAGGTTTTGCCCAGCGTTGCTGCCGTGTCTGCTGTATCGTATGCTATCCCGAAAGCCCGTCACTCTAGGTGCACCGACGACAAGTCGAGCGACTCCCCGTGGCTGACCAAGGCAAAGCGAGCGACCGTGTGGGACGGCCAGGCGGGAGCCAGAAAGAGTGCCTCCCCCCTGCCCCTTCTCTCACTCTCAGTATGGCAGCATGGCAGTATGGTAGCCCTGGCGTAGAGGTGACGGGCCAAGGGGGTGGGAGGGGGAGGCACATACAGTAGGTATTTTGTCCCCCGCCTAACGACCTGTCTTACTGTAGTAGCGCAGCCGGAACGAAGGAAGCCTCGGCGGACGTTGTCTTCTGCGGTCTTCGCCCGTCTCCATCTGCAGTCCCAGGAAGCAAAGCAGCGAACGTACCCGTACGTGGTCAGATCGCTCGCCGGCCCGCCGTTCGGTCAGCCTAAAAGCGGTGGATATCGGCCGAGGCCATGAAACGCCCAGAGATCTACTGACTGTGCGTGCGCGTGCGCCCGTTTCCCTGGGGCCAGACCGCGGGATAAACTTTTTCTGTCGGACGGCAGCTTCAGCTCGGCCAAGGTCAGACGATGGCCCTTATCCGGCGACAGAAGAAACACGGCGCCTTCCCGTCTCCAAGCAGCTGTGGGCAGCTCGCGGCGCATGTACAGTACAGTACAGCCTGCTCGCCGTCATCTCGCAGCTGTTGCTTTTGCGCAACGAGGCCGTCGTTCTCAACGCGGCATCGAGATGGTGCCTCGAGTACGCTGATAGGCTGGTTGGATCTCGACGGCTCGCACTAATAAATTATAGTGAGATGGGCCGCAACGACACGACTCCCTGGAGTCCCTGATACGCGACATCATCGGTGCTGCAATCTGACATGGATGTCCCTTGGTGTCGCTCGTCAAACGTGCTTCCGCATCGCGGGGTTTAGAGAGCCCTCTGCAGAGACGCCATAATCCTCGCACCGCAAAAGCCACCTGGTGTACCCTTGGAGGTGCAGTCAGCAGTTTGTCGACGCCTCGGGCACGCCAGCCGACCCATCGCATGCCCTTCTTCCGCTTCTTCAGCGACTTTGATGCAGATACGAAGAAATGGGCGTTTGCGTCCCTGCCTGCAGATCTCTGCTGCCATCAGGAGGCTGCCGTCGCGCCGTGGACGATGCCAGGAAAGCGGTTCGTAGTTGGACAGCAAGCCACACAACAACACGGGCCTCTCGCCTCCACAACTGTTCGGCCTGCAACCGTGGTCGACTGTACCGTACCGTGCCGGGGCGGCAGCGGATTATCGTCGAGTCCCTCGTGACGCGGCGAGGCGGCTCGGACGAGAACTTATGATGCGCTTTGCGACATCATTTTTGACACCAGATGCCTGCCTGTCTCGTCGGATTGGTGCTCAAGGGACCAGGCCGGCAGACAGGCACAAGCGAACCGTCAATGCATAAAGTCGAGCCGGATACGATGCGTGCTCGCGCAAAGGGCACATCGTTAGCGAGCACCATCGCCAGATGCCGGATCACTCACCGCGCTGACGCCAATTTCGTCTGAGCGTAGTTCATCATTGGCTGTCAGCGCATGCCAAAAGGTATGCGTTGGCAATCGAAACGAAACCTGCAGCAAGAGGGCATGAATCGTCGCATTATGCACCTTGACATGCTCAATGCGCTAGTCTTAGCCAATGGCTCCAAAAAAAGCAATGAGACGGGGACGACTTGATGGGGGTGAGGAGAAGCGGCACGCAAAGTCGACGGGGCGATTCATCGCTACGACTACGTAGTGAGGAGCACGGCAGAGCGAATAAGCTCATGCAGTAACTTGGCACGAAAGTTGAAAGTTGACTGGCGTCTTAGGTTTTGGCTACGAATATGGGGTCCTGCATGTCGCTATTCGGCAAATGCACACGATCGAAGCACGAATCTAGCGATTGCTCCGAGCAGTGAGGTCTTGGGTGCTCCTTCACCCTTCATAATCTTAGTCTTGCCTGCTTTCCCCTTGACAGAGCTCAACAAGCCGTCTTTTTGACGTTTGGTGTTGAGACGCAACAAGTCCGAAGCCGCTGAAGAAAAAAAAGGACTCCATGCCTGCTCGGGCCGAGCACCTTCTGCAACACGGCTGCAGCGCCAAGACCCATGCTACGCTGCATGCCATCTACAAACCCTCCAGGCCACGTGTATGCGCTCGGCCTCGGGTCATTGAGGCACTCTCTGCTGTGTAGTCCTATGTCTCAGTTATGGCGATCCTAGTCTCACTTTCCCGTCTCCTTTTCTGCGAGCTTCAAGGCTTCCTCGAGAGCCTCCTCATCGTCAGAATCAATGTCATCTTCCGGCTTCTTCTCTTGACTTGCAGGTTCGCTGGCCGGGCTGGATTTGGGAGCGGGTGCTTTGGCTGCCTTGGCTGCTACCGCTGTTGATGCTGCCGTTGCTGCCACCGCTGCCGCCCCGGATACCGATACCTTGGTTGCCGATGCGGCCGGCTTTTTGGTTGTGGTGCCAGGGGCCAAAGCCCAGTCGATCTCCCCTTCGTCGCCATATCTCGTTGTCAACCACTCGTTTGCCTTCTTGAAATGACCACAGTCGAAAAAGCCTCTAGCGGCGCTGAGAGGACTCGGATGCACGCTCTGCAGGACGAGATGCTTCTGCTTGTCCACCTTTTGCACACGTTTTCCGGCAGGGGTTCCCCAGGCCATGAAGACGACTCCCCGCGTCCTCTTTTGCGCGACCAGGTCAATGACCCTCTGCGTGAAGCGCTCCCAGCCCCGATTGGCGTGCGAGTTTGCCTCATGAGCCCGAACGGTTAGGCAGGTATTGAGCATTAGGACGCCGCGGTCTGCCCAAGGGATGAGCAAGCCGCCCTTATTGGGCGGCGGCGAGAAGCTCGGGTAGTCCTTCTTAAGAGCAATGTACATGTTCTTGAGCGAGGGCGGCGCAGGAGTGGGTGGCCGAACGGAAAAGGCCATGCCGTGTGCCTGGTTGACGTTGTGATAGGGGTCTTGGCCGATGATGACGACCTTGACGTTGTCGAAGGGCGTATGACGAGACCTACCAATTGGTTAGCAAAGGCTCAGCCGGGGGCAATGCCAAACCAGCAGGATACAACCTACCAGGAGTATACGTCCTCCTTTGGCGGGAACCACTTTTTGCCCGCCGCAGTCTCCCTGTCGAGGAACTTTTTCAATTCAAGGAACTCGCGCGAGGTGATGTCGTCCTTGAGGAGTGCCAGCCAGCTCTTGTCGAGCGTGTCAATCTCGAGCTGCAGCAGCTCTCTCTGCTCGGCCGAGAGGCCAGCCACCCACTTGTCCTTGTCGAACTTGACTGCCGGCGCCAGCGCCTCGGCCGCCTTTGGTTTCGGGGCGGCGCCGAAGAAGGCCGCAATGTTGCCATTGGCCTTTGGTTTCTTGGCCTCGACCTCGCCGGGCAGCGCGGCGCCGCCCTTGCGCTTCAGGGTCGCCATGGCGGAGAAGCAGGGCCCGCGTGTCGGCGTCGGCAAGCTCAGTGCTCTGCGGGCCGCGGCAGCTCGCGCGAGGAGTTGAGGTGAAGTGATGGACGCACAGTAGCTTGGGCAGAGAGGAGACGTTTTGCAAAAGAGGTGGCGGAGGGGTCTATGTACGGAGCTGCAGGGAGAAGATCGGGAGAACAGTTTTGTACGCGAGGAGATGAAAGGGATTTGGAATATTTGCGTCGGTTTTGGGTACGATGGTCTGGCCGACAAAGGCGAAACGAGACATGGCAGCGGCAAAGGAAGTCGGGGGACGAAACATGGTGACAAAATGGGTCGCCGCAGAGTCGCGTCCGTGACGCGGACTAGATTTACGCGCTAAAGAGCGCCCGCTCTGCCGCTACGGGGCCAGCGGGTTTTCGTGTCTGCGGCCCGGATAGAGCTTGCAGCTGGAGGGCCCCGGGGGACCTGGGCCCGTCAGCCACAGTGGCAGAGGCAGAAGTGGGTCGCTCCTAGAGGTTCGAGGCTGTCCGAGTATCATGGCAGTCTCGATGCTGGACGCTACAAGAGGGTGCTCTCTATTTGCTAAACTGCTATTTCTCAAGTAATGGTTGATGAGCGTGCATTTTCTTATATATTTGACGTATCACTCGAATTCTTTGAAGCTTACTTCATGAGGTATTCAAATTCTTTGCAAACATGGCATTGAATTGGCCCAATTGAACTCTACTGTCAAAGTCCTGAACCATGAAATCAAGTTTTCTCTCGCATAACGTTGAAAGACTCGGCGTTTTCATCATTCAAGGGTTTGCATATTCTCACTTTGTCAAGTAGAAAGGTGAGTTGATATTGTAACAGCAAATTGTCGGCGATGCGTTCATGATTAGTCATCGCAAAGCGTCACCGTTCCTGGATGGTCCCCACATTGGCTCGAGACGCTACGTAACCCCAAGTGGACAAGTTGTACGGAGCCGGTGCGTCTCGAATCAGGCGACAGCTTCAACCGACTCCTCTGCGCAGCTTCACGGCTCTCGACGCCCACCAGATCAGCACTCCGCTATGCGCTAACACCAATCGCGCGTGTCCGGGCACAATAAGAGCTGCCAAATATGAAGAGCCCGACGCTCTGGCTGCTCCGTACGCCACCCCGCCGAAAGCGTTGAGCCTACGACTGGGACCCGAAGCTGACCGTTGGACGTCTAGTGCTTTCGCAGGCTGCGGCCGTACTGGGGACGAATGCGCAGTACTACCACGACATGAATAGAGAAAAGTTGTCTCGGGACAAGAAGGACCACGGCCTCGGGCCCAAGTCGGATGCTAGAGAATCGAGCCCGCCCGTGGTGCGGCAGCCGGGTACGGGGCGCCTCCTCGAGAACCTTATGTTGTTGTGGATGCTGACGATGACTAGGCGCCGACCTTGTAGAAGATGCCCTCCTAGAACTTCAGAAGCTGCCTCGACATTTACATGAGCGCCGGCGGCAAGCACCGAGTATCTTTGTCACGGCCTTTCGATTCCTACTGAACACGATACCGAGCGGTCCCGCGACTGCGCCCATGCAAGAAAAGCAGTCGAGGCCTATCAGTGGTCCCCTTGCAAACGCCGTTGGGCTTCTTCAACAAGCTGCTAGCAGGAATAACTCGGACGCGCATTTCGTGCTCGCAGAGCTCAACTTTTTCGGCAACTATAGCTACCCTCGAAACCTACACACGGCCTTCAACCACTACCAAGAGCTTGCGTCCAAGCATGGCAACACTACGGCGCAGTACATGCTTGGTCTCTACCACTCCACTGGTATCGGCGGCGTGGTCCCCAACGATCAAGCCAAGGCGCTTCTGTACTACTCGTTCGCGGCGATCCGGGGCGATACGCGAGCCGAGATGGCGACGGCCTTTCGGCACCACGGAGGCATCGGGGCCAGCAAAGAATGCGAGACGGCTGTCAAGTATTACAAGCGAGTCGCGGACAAGGCCATCAACTGGTATCGCTCTGGGCCTCCCGGCGGAATGGCCTGGGTGCAACAGGGATGGCGGATCGCTGACGACGACGGCGGTGTTTACGGCGAAGGCGCCAGCGTTACGAGTTCTGGCATCAACTCGCGCAAGTCCAGCCCTCACTCGGATGCTCACGCCGCTATCGGCGACGTCATCGAGTACCTTGATCTCGTGTCGCAAAAGGGCGACTCCAAGGCTTCCTACAACCTGGGAAGAATCTACTACGAGGGACAGCGCGGGCTCGAAAAGGACTTTGAGCTGGCTCGCAAATACTTTCTCCTGGCCGCGTCCAAGTACTGGAAGAGAGATAACCGCATCTCCGAGACCTATACCAAGGAAACGGAGAAAATGGCGGCAAAGGCGGCTGGCTTCATCGGCAGGATGTTTCTTAGGGGCGATGGAGTCTCTCAGAACTTCGAGCGCGCCAAGGTGTGGTTCGAACGCGGCGTCAAGCTCGGAGACGCTCAGTCGCAATACGGGCGAGGCCTGATGCTATTGAACGGATACGGCGGCAAGCAAAACATCAAGCTGGCCACGGAGCTCTTGACAACCTCGGCCAATCAAGACTACGCTCCTGCGCAGGTCCAGATGGGTCGTCTCTACCTCGACCAGGGCGGGCCAGACGACCTGCGAATCGCGAGCAACTACTTTGAGCTTGCTGGTAGGCACGGCAATATCGAAGCTTACTACTACCTAGCCGAGATGATTTTTCACGGGGTCGGGCGAGAAAAGCTGTGCTCCATGGCCCTAAGCTACTATAAGAATGTCGCGGAGAAGGCTGAGCCGCTGGTGTCTTCTTGGGCAGATGCCAACGACGCGTACGAGTCTGGAGACTACGAGCTGGCTTTCCTCGAGTATCTCATGGCCGCCGAGCAGGGCTACGAAAAGGCGCAGACGAATGTGGCATACATGCTTGACACGTTCCGATCCAGACTTCCCATTGCCAATTGGCTGCGCAAGCCCAAGAAGCAGGGCGGCCTGCTCGATAACCCCGCGCTGGCGCTCATTTATTGGACTCGATCCTCACGACAAGCCAACGCGGACTCGTTGGTGAAGATGGGCGACTATTACTACTACGGGGTGGGAGCCGAGCGGGATATCGCCAAGGCTGTACAGTGCTACACGGGAGCGTCCGACTACTCGCAGAGCGCTCAGGCCCTCTTTAACCTCGGATGGATGCACGAGAACGGCATTGGCTTGACGCAGGACTTTCATCTGGCCAAGCGGTACTATGACCAGGCGCTCGAGGTGAGCGAGGAGGCATACCTACCTGTGACACTGAGCCTATTGAAGCTGCGCATCCGCAGCGCATGGAATACCTTGACGCATGGCCCGGTTCATTCCATACAAGACGAGCCGAGTAAGTCTTTGCCCGTTTCATGATTATGACGCTGTTGCTAATGTGGCATTACAGAAAAAGTTAAAGACTGGTCTCTATCGGAATGGATATCCAACTTTTTGAGAGATGACAGCATCGTGTACGAAGAAGAACTTCTTCGAGACGACGGGTTCGAAGGAACCATTGGTGCCGGGGACGAGGTCCTCGATGACGGCGGCTTGCTCGAGAGCGTGCTCATTATTGGTGTCACGACAGCGCTCGTGCTCCTGCTGTGGTGGCGGCAGAGGATGCAGCAAGCACACGCGCGAGCAGAGGAGGAGAGGAGGAGAAATCGGGGACAACCGGCGCATCAGCCGGCGCAGGGGAACCCAGGAGACGGCGGTGGAGGTGGTGGCGGCGGCGGCGGCGGCTTCCAGTGGCCAGCAGGAGGTTTAGAATTGTGACCAAGGGAGCTGCGGTGATGAAAAAGAGTTGAAGACTGGACTTGCAGACGAGTTCATCCATGGGCAGGCGTTTGAGCGGCTAGCATCAAGGCGTAATATTCTCCCCGCGCACGTCGTTTCCAAGTGAGCTGTCATTGGTTCCGGGCTGACGAGGCTTGACGCTGGATTGTCTTGAAACAAGCTCGGATGCCGATGCCATGCAGGGAGGGACAGGATGGCATCACCCTGGAGACGCAACCTCGCGGCCGTTTTGAAGTTTCGCACGTCGGACGTCTGCGCTGAAGTGTATTTTGCCGACGGAGCAGAACTCGTCGGAAATTGCCATTCATCCGCGTCCCTTGCTGGATGTGCGAACCGCCGCCGTCTCTTGCCGGAGACGAGGATGCGAGGTGACGGTGTGGATAAGATACCCGATACACGGGAGAAGGGCAGCCATGCCTAGGGCTGAAGGTTCACTTGCGTGTGTAAGGAGACGGAGAGATTTTCCAACCATGCGGACGATCCATATAATCGGATGGTCTCGTTCCCACATACAGGCCAATGTGCGTCGAGGCATCAGTCGGAGAGTGTAAGTCCCATGATGGAGACTCGGTAAAATTGGCGGCGCTGGATCCAGACGGACGACTGATTCAACCGCGCAGGAGACGTTGGACATACTGTACCTATCGGACCATGTAAGTTACGAAGGAGATACTCGGCTCGCGGAGGCGCGAGAGGAGCAGCAGCCAGAGGCCCGGCAGCGGCAGTGGCAGGGCTCGCTCGTCCCTGGCGAACCGCCGGGACATCAAACGCCCTGCGCTCCGCTGTTGCACACATGGGACAGGGCGTGCGGGTCCGCTGCCGAAGGCCGGGTACCTGACTAGAGGGCGGCTGATGGGCATCGCGGGTGGGGGTACTCGAGCGGCTAGGCGAAAATGGGTGCGCAAGTCAAGTACTGGACTCTCGGGGCGATTGGCAGCCGGAGAACCGTGGGCTCGTCCATGGACGGTGGGTCGAAACACGGGTGTCGGCTTCTTGCGACACGGGGCTGCCGCCTCTGCGGCAGCCCCGCCAACGACTCAGCCACGTCGTCGCACAGCATTCTTTAACTCTGGTTCTGTGCCTGTGGCCCGTGTTCCCGCCTCTCGTTGCCTTTCCTTCTTCTATTGTCTCCCCGCCAAGTCTATCCCACCTCTTCTCCCCTTCTCCGACTTCGAATATACTAGATTTTCCCTTGTCTTTCTTCACTTTGACGAAGAGCACCGTAATCGCGAACCGCCGACGGACCGAGACACAACACGCCTTCAACGACCATCGACGCCCCTCCCGCAACGAACCAGGTCGAAGCCTGACGCGCACAGCGCCCAGCGAGAATGGATTTGTACGCGCGGCAGGATAATAAGGATGACCTGCCCTTTGGCTGGGTCAGGGAAGGGAACCACGTCGTGCCGTGGTGGGCTACAAGGGTGCGTTTCCACCGTCCATCAGCCCACGGTTGTCGCGGCTGACAGTTTGAGCGCAGACGGGCATCATTGTCAAATGGGTCATTACCCTCGTCTTCTTCGTCGTTATTATGGGCTACTTCGTCGGAGGGTACTTGCACGCCCGGCGCAGGCTGAGAAAGGGCCTCCAGCCTCTGGCCTACCACAGGGTAAGCGTGCCTCCTGATATGCCAACCAATCAACCATGACAATCGCCTAACTCTCCTGTACAGTGTCTCGTCGCTCGTCGCATGCAGCCTCCTCAGTATCAGACCGGCTGGCCTCAGGCCGGCTACGGCGGCTACTACCAGCCCAACGCGTACCCGATGAATAACACGAACGCGCCGCCCGTCTACGACCCGAATCGCCCTCCCGTTTACATGGCGCCCCCGGCCGACGGCGGTTCCAAGGTCGACCCGTCGCAGTGGACCAACCGCGCGCCCGAGGAGAACCCGGCTCCAGGCTACGGTGCGCCTCCGGGCGGCATGAGGTAGAGGACGTCGGGATCGATAGACGCGGGGAGAATGTTAAAAGGTTGAAAGGGCCCTTGCCATGTGAATGAGGATGCGGCGGATGCATGCTGGACTTTGCTTGCGACTGATATCCCATGTGGCAAGAACCTGCTGTCAGCTAGTCTTCTGGGAGCCCTAATCCAAATCTCGTTTCAGCAATGTTTACACTTCAAGTCCAAAGTTCCTAGCCAGTGACACGAGATTGCCCAACGCCACAGGCTGTCAAGAAAATGCTGTCAATTCTAAAGATACGCAACGCGTCAACTGCCAAACGCTAGTCATCATCCGGGTATATCGTTACTTGTACTAATCCACGTCCATGGCGTCGCCGTCGTAGTCCTGCGCGATGACGGGCGCCGCCTGCACGTCCGAAGCGTCACCTACCTCGGCCACGGGCGCCTCCGCGGCCAGGCCCAGCCTGTCGAGCCTCTGCTTCTCCCTGACGCGGTGGCGGGCGTCGATGATGGCCCTGCGCACGCCGTCCCTGTCCTCGGGCACCGTCAGCGAGCGCGGGTCGCTGTAGAGGACCATCTGCATGCCGGCGAGCTCGCCGTCGGGGCTGGCCAGCACGTGCTGCGGGATGCGCGTCTCGCGGAGGTGCTTGTCGATGTCGGGGAGGAAGACGAGCTTGCCGTCGTCGCCCTCGTCGTCGGACGCGAGCTCGTCATCGAGGCTGTAGATGTAGACCTTGTGCTTGGTGTCGTCGAGCTGCATCGTCTCGTCAAAGGACGGCGCGGCGCAGGATGATGCCGCGGCGGGCGCGAAGCCGGCGTCCGACTCATTGCTGACGAGCGACGGCGTCTCTACAGGGACATAGAGTTTGGAGCCACCCTGCTCTGCATTCGACTTGTTAGTCTATGAATACGGTTCTCTGTCATGGCTAGGAGAGGTTTTTGACTCACCGAGGTTGAGAAGGCTCAGTCGCTTAGACAGCCGCTCATTGTCTTGTGACTCGGCCTTTCGCTTGCGACCTGGCTCGATAGGGGCTGTTGGCGGGGTCTCGAGCGGTTGTTGGTGCATGTGCTGGTGTTGGTGTTGGGGTTCGAGTGTCCAGTTGCTGCTACCGGGGACCGGGGGGCACCAGGCGGCGGGTACAGCGCCGTTCAGGGGGGTCGATTGACCCGCTGCGGTACTTTGCTGATGGACCATCATCTTTTCTTACAGTTGAGGCTCCCAATAGCCAGGCACTTGCGCGCGCGCGCCCCCGGCAATCGAATTGAGGCGAGATTCTCCCTTCTTCTTCCCCTTTCCACTCCACGGCGCCCGCCTGGCCAGGCCACTCTGCTTCACGCTTCTCGCGCTCCGATTCACAACGCTCTGGACAGGTTGTTTGGGGCGGGAAAAAAGGTGCCGTTTGTTCGTCGGCGCGCACACGCGAGCGACCAAAGCTCTCTGCTTGGGCTGCTCGGGGAGATAAGGCCAGTTGTCGTCGTTGGCTGCGGCAGCCTCTTCTGGAACGAGCGAGCGAGAACGAAAAAAACTGCTATCGCTGTTGCAGCTGTTGGCGGCTGTTGCTGGTCAGTGGGCGGCGAGCAACGGGTTCGGTTCAGCATGCGGGCCGCGGCGCAAGCTGGGGCAGCTCGTCGCCCTCTTGTACCCTTGACTCACGCTTGTAGAAGTTTCCACCGCCGGCTTCCCCTCCCCCTCCCCCTCTTCGCTCCCCTCCTCGCATCCGCGCAGTCACAGAGCCCTTTGCCCGCTGCCTCTCGACGTCCTCAAACGACCAAGACGACGAGATTCGGCCTGCTGCGCTTGGTCGAGCCTCGCATACCGGCCCGCGCGCTTCACAGTCGGAGCCGGCCCCGCTCCATCGCAAACATGGCCGACCTTGAGTGGCCCGCCGCGCGCGTGCGCAAGACCTTTTTCGACTTCTTCGAGCAGCGCGGTCACACGATAGGTAAGCCTGGCTGCCGTCTTCTCAATACTGTGCCACGACATCGAGCGTATCGTCGCTAACCTGGCTTCGCAGTGCCCTCGGGCTCCGTCGTACCTCACAATGACCCCACCCTGCTCTTCACCAACGCGGGCATGAACCAGTTCAAGCCCATCTTCCTCGGCACCATTGGCAAGACGGACGCCATGGCCAACCTGAAGCGCGCTGCCGATTCTCAAAAGGTCATCCGCGCCGGCGGCAAGCACAACGATCTCGACGACGTCGGCAAGGACAGCTACCATCACACCTTTTTCGAGATGCTCGGCAACTGGTCCTTTGGCGACTACTTCAAGAAGGAGGCCATTGCCATGGCTTGGGAGCTCCTCACAAAGGTCTACGGTCTCGATGCGAACCGTCTGTACGTCACATACTTCGAGGGCAACGCTGATCTGGGCTTGGAACCCGATCTCGAGGCCAAGGAGCTGTGGAAGTCGATTGGCGTACCAGATGATCATATTCTACCGGGAAACATGAAGGACAATTTCTGGGAAATGGGCGACCAAGGCCCTTGCGGTCCCTGCAGTGAGGTGCATTACGACAAGATTGGCGGCCGCAACGCCGCGCACATTGTCAATGAAGACGACCCCATGGTTGTGGAAATCTGGAATATTGTCTTCATGCAATACGATCGCCAAAAGGACAGGAGTCTGAAACCTCTGCCAGCCAAGCACATTGACACTGGTATGGGCTACGAGCGACTCGTCTCGGCGCTACAGAATACCAAGTCCAACTACGCCACCGACTGCTTCACTCCCCTCTTCAAGCAGATTCAAGAGGTGACTGGCGTTCGGGAATACACCGACAAGTACGGTGCCGAAGATGCTGACGGCATCGACACTGCGTACCGTGTCATCGCCGACCACATCCGAACGCTTTCATTTGCCATCTCCGACGGCGCGGTTCCCAACAACGACGGCCGCGGTTACGTCATTCGACGAATCCTTCGACGTGGTGTTCGCTACGCCCGCAAATATCTCAACGCCGACATTGGCTGCTTCTTCTCCAGGGTTTTGCCATGCTTGGTTGAGCACATGGGGGAGCAGTTCCCTGAGCTGGTCAAAAAGCAGCAGGATATCAAAGAGATTCTGGATGAGGAAGAGGAGGCGTTTGCGCGTACGTTGGATCGTGGTGAGACGCAATTCGAAAAGTACGCGGCCAAGGCGTCCAAAGACAATGTCAAGAAATTGGATGGGGAGACGGTCTGGCGACTGTATGACACCTTTGGGTTCCCTGTGGATCTGACCAAGCTGATGGCCGAGGAACGCGGGCTCGACATTGACGAGGACGAGGTCAACGTGGCCAAGGAAAAGGCACGAGAGGCCAGCAAAGCCGTCAAGGACTCTGTCGACACATTCGCCAAGCTCGACGTGCACCAGATTGCCGAGCTCGAACAGCAACGAAGCGTACCTCGCACGGTTGACGATGACAAGTTCGTCAAGGGTGACAGCAAGGCCAAAGTACAGCTCATCTTTGACGGCAAGACTTTCCACAACTCAACCAAAGATCTTCCCCCCAACACCGCCATCGGTATCCTGGTGGACAGGACCAACTTCTATGCCGAATCTGGTGGTCAAGTTGCCGATACGGGCCGCATCGTCATTGACGACGTGGCCGAGTTCAAGGTGATGGACGTCCAAAACTACGGTGGCTACATTCTTCACAGTGGCTACATAGAGTATGGTGCCCTGTCTGCTGGAGAGGAGGTCATCTGCGAATACGACGAGTTGCGGCGGTCACCAATCCGCAACAACCACAGCGGCACACACGTCCTCAACCACTCCTTGAGGGAAGTCTTGGGAGACGACATTAACCAGAAGGGTTCTCTGGTGGACAATGAAAAGCTGCGGTTCGACTTTTCTCACAAGGCGCAGGTCAAGATTGACGAGCTCCGGAAAATCGAAAACTTGTCCAATGAGTATATCCGTCGCGACTCCAAGATCTTCTCCAAGGATGTCGATCTTGACCTCGCGCGTGAGATTGAGGGTGTGCGTGCCGTTTTCGGCGAGACCTACCCCAATCCCGTCCGCGTCGTTTCGATTGGCATGGACGTCGACACGATGCTCAAAGACCCCAAGAAGCCCGAGTGGCGCCAGTACAGCGTCGAGTTCTGCGGCGGCACGCACGTCGAGAAGACTGGTCTCATCAAGGACCTCGTCATTGTCGAAGAGAGTGGCATCGCAAAGGGCATCCGCCGAATCATTGCCTACACGGGCGAGACTGCCCATCAGGTGCAGCGCGAGGCGACCGAATTCTCCAAGAAACTCGATGCCCTCAGCGCCCTACCTTTTGGCCCCGAGAAGGAAGCCCAGGTCAAGGCAACCTCGCAAGAGCTGAGCCAGCTAGTGATTTCCACTCTTACCAAGGACGAGTTCAACCAACGATTCCAGAAGATTGCGACCGAGATCGTGGCTGAGCAAAAGAAGCGCCAAAAGGCCGAGGCCAAGACTGCGCTCGACACCGTGCTCAAGCACTTTGAACAGAACAAGGACTCCAAGTGGTTTGTCGGTCGTCTTCCGATTGGCGGCAACGCCAAAGCCCTCACCGAGGTCATCAAGCACTTCCAGAGCAAGGACAAGGAGAAGTCGGTGTACATGTTTGGTGGCAGCAAGGACGAGGGCGCCGTCGTGCATGGCGTCTACGTAGGAACGGTAAGCAGAAGGGCATCCCGTTGTACGAGACCTTGACTAACATTTTCGTGTCATAGCACCTTTCTTCGCAGGGCGTCACGTCGGAGCAATGGGCGGCGTCCGTCTCAGAAGTGGTTGGCGGTCGCTCTGGTGGCAAGGAGCCTTCACGGCAGGGCCAGGGGACGAATCCCGAAAAGATTGACGAGGGCGTTGAGATGGCGATCAAGTGGCTTCAAGAGAAGCTGAAGCGTTAGATGTGTGGCCTTGGGGATTTTGAGTTTGCGTGTTTCATTGACGGCTTGAGGCGACGTCTACGAATCTAAAGAATAGGCTTACTGGAGAATGACGGGGGGGCTGATTAGAATTACTCGAGAGCAGTGATGTGAGAGGGATACCAGCTACAAGCTACACCTTGGTTGAGACGGGTAGGGATGTCGGCGGAATAGGCCTGGACCGTACCCGGCACTTGTGCGTATCCGCGAGCCACGGAGAGATGACGAGGCCAGAAATATGACGCGATTACGGCATCTACATGTGTCAATCACGGATGTCCATTGGGTCCGGCATCGTGAATGCAGAAGCGAACGCCTCTTGATGGATCAAGATGCAAGACATGTAGCAGTCTTTCGTCTCTGGTATTCTCTCTACCTTGCAATACACAATCAAACCCGGATGCGCCATGTCAGGTCCTGATGCGCCGGATAGACGACTCTAGCGGGCACAGGCTCACACGGTGAGCATGACGCTGGCGTTCTTGTAGTGCGTAATGAGGGGGTTCTCGCCGCAGCGCGTGGCCGTGTCCTCGACGTAGGCCCAGCGGCGCATGAAGTCGCCGTGGGACATGACGCGCGTCAGCTTGCCGGTGATGGCGCGGTACATGGCCTCTGTGACGCGGAAGTCGGTGGGGAAGAGGATGTCGAAGAAGCCCTGGTGAACCTGCAGGGCGGGCGGTCAGCAAGTCTGAAGGAGCGAGAAGGAGGCATGGGGTGGCATGCGTACCAAGGGTGTCGTGACGGGCACCATCTTGCGCATGTAGCGGGTCTGGACGACGGGTGCGTTGAGGCCCTTGATGGCCTGCGGGAGGGAGTCAAAGTCGGAGGTGAGGAGGCGATGGGCGGGAAAGTACTTTTCGAGGACGTCGAAGAACTGCATGAGGCGGGTCGGTATGAACTCGGGCGCCGACAGGTTGGCGGCAAAGGGCATCCTGGCGGCGAGGCGGCGGAGGAGCGGGTTGGACGGGTAGGGCTTGGGATAGGAGCCGCCGGTGGCAGCATGGCGGACGCGGAAGAAGCGGGCGGCGACGGGGTCGAGGTGGCGGGCGTAGAACTCGTAAAAGTCGCCGCTGCCGTCGACGAGGACGTGGCCCTGGAGGGGCTCCTCGGTGGCGACGTCGTAGCGGATGCCGTCGTGGGCAAAGTTGTCAAAGACCTCCATGGCGAGGAAGAAGCAGGGCTCGGGCACGGGGCGGTCCCAGTCGAAGACGGAGCGGTTGACGATGTCGACGCGGTCGGCGTGGCCGCGGGCGGCGGCCGTGGCGCGCAGGCGGCTGGCCTGGGCCGAGGCGAGGGCCTGCGACACGAGGTAGCGCGCCACGGCCTCGCCGTAAAAGGGGCGGAACAGCTCCGTCGGCGTGTGCCACAGCTGCCGCGTCGCGCTGTCGGCGCCCTCGGCGGCGTCCAGCCGGTCCTCGAACTCGGTGTACCGCCGGCCCAGCTCCGCCTGGAACTCGAGCTCGTCGCGCATGGCGCCAAAGTCGAAGGGCTCCCCGGGGCTGAAGATGACGGCCTGCTTGGAGAAGTAGCCGTACGACGGGTTGTAGAGGCTGTCTGGGTTCCGCCGCAGCGTGTCAGTCCAAGAGGCTCCGGCTTGGGGGGGTTGGAACCGCAAGGGCGGCGCGACGGACCGTCTATAAAGTCTCGGAGCAGCATCTTGACCCGGCGCGGCCGCTCCGTCCGCGTCTTGAGCTCCTCGGCCGTCACGTAGGGGTACTGCGCAAACTCGTCGTGCCGGTCCTCGGGCAGGATGTGCGTCCGCTGCTGCCACCGGCTCTCGTTTGTCTTCATGCCGCGGTCGAGGGACGCTCTCGTCGCGTAGCAGCGCCCGCCTGCTGCGCCGCGCCGGCCCGCAATGGCCTGATGGTGCTGCCGCCGTGGATGAGCACCGAGAAGCCCGTCGCGGACCCGGTTGTTGCCCTGGCATCCGCGCGGCCGGTGGCGGAACAGCTGCCGAAACAGCTGGGCCACTATGGGCGAGTCCATGGCGGGCTCTCTCTGGCGGAGCGGCGTGCGAGGAGTCGGTCGGATATGGTGTTTGTGAGGATCGAGTGTCTTGGGTTCTGGCAAAACGTCTTTTTCACCCCCCGTGATGCTCTTCGGCCGGAGCTTTCTGGCTTAGCTCCCGGCGCATCGGAGTGGGGAATATTCCGGCCCCCGGCCGTCTTCTTTGGCGGGGACTATCGACACGGCCAGGACGTGACGCCATCCTCGCGCAAAAGCAATGAAGAGGAAGTTGCAAATGTTCGATTGCTGATTTTTGATTCTCTTCCCCGTGTTAGGCCTCCTTCATTGAGTCTTCATCGCCAATGCGCGCGTGGTCGATCCGGGCATCAAACGGCCTCATCTGCCCGGGCTAATTCTCGGGCCGGCCCTTTCAGGCACCGAGTCCATGTCTCTACTAATTCCGGCGCCAGAGACTCGCTCGTCAATGCAGCAAGCCCAAGGGGAGCCCTGGGGCTCAATGCAGCGAGATAAACAACATCGACTCTCGACGACGACTCCAATTTTCGACACATAAAAAACAATGGACGCTGTCCACGCGCCCGCTCAACATCCGTCGTCATCGTCTCCTCCTCCGTCAACGCCATCGCCATGTCTCTGAGCCAACACCCCAAAGCGTACAGCTCCGCGGCCGCCGTCGCCGCCTTCGCCGCCGGCGTCCTCGTTACCCTAGGCGTCAAGGACCTATATCCAGACCTCGAGAAGCGGTACCAGCGCAAGTTTAGCACGGGCGGCCGGTCGATGCGGCGCCAGAGCAGTTTCTTTTGGGCCGCCGCGCCGCTCGCGCTCGAGGACCACGAGTCCGAGGATGCGTCGGACGCGGGCGACGAGGACGCGTCGCCCGCCGACGGCATCGAGGCCTGCATCGGCAACACGCCGCTGATTGAGATCCGCTCGCTGTCCGAGGCGACGGGCCG
This sequence comes from Hirsutella minnesotensis 3608, assembly GCA_000956045.1. Classification (NCBI taxonomy): domain Eukaryota; kingdom Fungi; phylum Ascomycota; class Sordariomycetes; order Hypocreales; family Ophiocordycipitaceae; genus Hirsutella; species Hirsutella minnesotensis. The sequence goes on along the minus strand of KQ030507.1, from coordinate 564,844 downwards.
CGTCATCCTGGCCAAGGCCGAGTTCCTCAACGGCGCGGGCAACAGCCCCAAGGACCGCGTCGCGCTCAACATGATTGTCGAGGCCGAGCGCGAGGGCCTGCTGGTGCCCCATCGCGGCGACACCATCTACGAGGGCACCGTCGGCAGCACGGGCATCTCGCTCGCCACGCTCGCCCGCGCGCGCGGATACCGCGCCCACATCTGCATGCCCGACGACCAGAGCCTGGAGAAGTCGGAGATCTACGCGCAAACAAAGGGCACGCTCGACGCCTTTGTCGCGGGCGCCGGCACCGGCGGCACCATCTCGGGCGTCGCGCGCCACCTCAAGGTCGAGGCCAAGATGGCGCGCCTGCGCGTCGTCCTCGCCGATCCGCAGGGCAGCGGCCTGTACAACAAGGTCAAGCACGGCGTCATGTACTCGCCGACGGAGCGCGAGGGCACGCGCCGCCGACAGCAGGTCGACTCCATCGTCGAGGGCATCGGCATCAACCGCGTCACGGACAACTTCGAGGCCGGCCGCGACCTCATCGACGACGCCGTCAAGGTCTCGGACGACCAGGCCTGCCGCATGGCCCGCTGGCTCGTCGAGCACGACGGCATCTTCATCGGCAGCAGCAGCGCCGTCAACTGCGTCGCCGCCGTCGCGACTGCCATGTCCCTCCCCGCCGGCAGCCGTGTCGTGACGGTCTTGTGCGACTCGGGCACCCGCCACGTGAGCAAGTTTTGGAAGCAAATCAAGGAAATGGGCCTCGAGGAGGGCGAGGCATCGGATCTCTTGTCCGAGCTCGGGTTGAGCAAGACGGGAAAGCAAGTGCCCAAGTAGACGTTATTCCCAAAAAGTCAAATGGCGCCAGGCGTTCAGTTCACACCTCTTCAAATCCCTCCAAAAATGCCGATTCCTATTGGCATGAGCTCAGGCAAATTGTAAGCCAGGAGCAGCATCATGGCGCTGCTCCGTAGTAGCTCAGACCCCGTAAACAGAGGTCGATAGAATATGTATAAAAAGAAAAAAAAAAGCGCATGGGTAGCCCCTTCGTCGTGGTACACGTTGCCTAATAACGAAAATCCTTGCCCAAAACTCCCAGCCCAGTCCTATCCCCTGAATATGAAAAAGACGCACGCCAATGCGGTAAGCAGTATGGGGCTGTCGGCATACACGATGCCCCTGGTCACGGTGCAGGGCATGATCTATGAGAACTGCGCACGGGAAATGTTAGCAAATAATACATCGGGTGGCCGTGCGGGAGCGGAGATGCAAAATATACCTTCCACCGGTGACCGCAATTCATGCATTCGCAAAACGTCGTCATGGGCTCGTCGGCGGCCCTAGTCTGAGCCTGCGTGTAGCTGACCTTCTTCTTCTTACAACGGCCGCACTCGAGGCTCTCGCTGATGCTCTTCTCCGCCATGGGCACCTGGGCCTTCTTCATGTTCTCCTTTTCGAGCTCAAGGTCCTTTTTGCGCTGGTCCTCGCTCTTGAGGTCCTCGTCCGTCATGGTGGCAAACATGTCGGGCGGGATCTCGCCCGTCATGACGCGCCGGCCGAGCTCCTTGTTGGACTTGTTCTTGAGGTTGGCGAAGAGGGAGCGAATCTTCTTCTTGTAGTCGGCGTTCTCCGTCTTGAAGGAGCTCAGGACGGCTTGCTCGACGGCCACGGCCTTGGCGATGACGTCGGACGGCGAGTCCATGGACCGGTAGGCGAGGCCGTTGTAGATGAGGCCGATGCATTGGTTCCGCACGTTGGACTCGGTGCGCTTGATGTCGACGCCGTCCGTGTCGAACTTGCGCTTCTCGGGATCGCCCGTAAAGGCCCTCTTGGCGCTCGACGGCGCGGGCGCGGGAGTCGGCAGCGTGGCGGCGGCGGGCGCGGGCGAGCCCTTTGGCTTGTGCGCCTTGAGGCTCTTTTCCTGCTCGACGAGCTTCTTCCACTTGATGACGAGCTCCGACGCAGCTCGTGCAATCTCCTTGTTGGGGTTCGATCGCAGTTTTCCGACAAAAACGCCGGCGCGCGTGGCCTGTGGAGATGTGCGTGAGTAGACTGTGCGACAAGACAATCATGACGCCGACACGATCGGGGGATCAGAATTGGAAGGCAAAGAGTGAGGTCCGAGAGGCACCTGGCGCGGTGACTGCCCCCGACTTGCGACGAAACCAGCCATCTCGTGCTCAATGACCATTGCGGGCTCTCACGCGACGCAGTTCTGGGCCTAATCACAACTCATGACGCGATGGACGAGGGCAATGGAACGGCGCATCGACGTACCCGTAGCATCTCCTCGGTAGGCGCCGCATCCTTCTTCAGCATATCCAGCAACTTGATGGCATTCTCGGGCGGCTCGTTGGCGGCGACCGATTTGGTCAGCGCCTTTACGCGCGACTCGAGCTCTCGCTGATCCATGGCGTCGTCGTCGTCGTCGTCGTGAAGCGGATACGCCCTTTCGAGGCGGTGCGGAGCAAGAGGCCGTCAATCACAGTTCGCGCACGCGATGGGCTTCGGGGTTTCTGACTGGGCGCTGGCGGTGCCTTTGCAGAGAGGGTTTGGCGGAGAGGGAGAGAGGGTTTTAGTCCCGAGGTGTCTCTCTTGGTTTTGCGCGAGCTTCAGGTACAAAAGTACGAAGCGGTTCGGGGCGCCTCCCCACAGAAAAGTGACTTGTTGGTCCGAATCCTTCGTTTGCGCGGACCTGGACCGAGCTTTTGCCGATGGACGCCGGCCGTCGACGCAGTGGATTTTGGACGACGCAGTCACCTAGGGGTAATAGACTCCAAGACCAACCTCCCTCCAGCAATACATAAGTGGCTACTGGCATCAGGCTGTATCATATCACACTACTGCCTGCTTAGGTACCTTCAAGATGCACAAAACTTGCCAATTTGGACATTTTCGTCTTCTAGGCCGCTTGGTGACATGTTGATTGTGAGCCAAGATTCGCACGACATGGACATGGCCTCCATCAAGCCCGTCAAATCCCATGATTCACATCCAGAGAACCGTTCCGCAAGCACAAGGCGTGGCACAGAACAGCGTATCCTCATCCGTCATTCGTTGCCCTCACCGTCACCTCCGGCCCGCCTCGCACCCCTCCTCCTTTTATTCGGCCCCTCGTCCTTCTCTCGCGCTTCCTCGCCCGTCGTCGCGTGAGATCGAAGCCTGTCCACTGCGGCCGCCATGCGTTTGCTGCCCTGAGCCCGTTGCCGCGGCGCAAACGCGTCCCTGGCTCCGACGCCGACGCCGCCGCCAAAGTACCGCGTGATGTTGCTCTGCGTGCCCTCGACGTCTCGTTTGTTCATATCGCGAATCACCGGCACCAACACTTCGTCGGTCCGCTCCTTGCTCCATCCAATCGTCGCCATGAGGAAACGGCGCAGTCCCTCCAAATCGGGCACGCCCCATTGGAACGCCTCGCCGCTGTCGTCCACCTCGGGATGCAGGTAGGCGTCGTAGACGGCTGGGTTGGGGAACCCGGGAGGCAGGAAAAGCTTGGTTCCTTGCGATTTGCGAAACTTTTTGCGGAACGTGGACGAGGCATCGGCTTCTTTGGGACGAGTCTGGTTCTGAACAGACATCCACCACTCCCGAAAGTCCTCGAGTCCCGACTTTCCAGGAAACTCTGAGAGAATTTCCACTGCCGTCACGGGTCCAACGCCGGTGAGGCCCTCTGTGTAATCCGACCCAAGCAGCTGAGCAAGAGAAATCAGCTGCTCTCGTGAGAGTGACAGCTCCTTCTCCAAGTCAGCGCCAAGATAGCACTCGACAAACTTGTTGCTGTTGAACATATTCTTGTATACACGGGTACCGCCAAACAGAAATGTGTCCGAGTCGTCAGTGACGATGCCGTCCACAATGCCCAGACGCACAAGTTCTGCGCATTGCGCCTCGGCCTCCATTGGCGCCGTAATGTACGGGATGCCAAAGAGACGCAGTAGCGCCTGGCACTCGGTGACCATGACCTGCGTCACTTCATCTGCGTCACGCCGGTCCTTCTTCTGCTGACTGCGCAGTGCTCGCAGTTCCTTTTCATAGTCTTCCCTATTCTGGGCCGCGGACTTTTGATTGAGCTCGCTGGCGAAACGAGCGTGCTCTTCGGCCTCTTCGGCCATTTGCATCATGAGCTCTTCATCTTCGGGATCACTGAACTCGGCGTCGTCGACGTCCGCAAATAGGTCATCATTGATGGCAGCCGAGTTGCTTGCCGCCGAATAGGAAGGCTGAATATCTGCCATTGGGACATCTTCGAATAAGGGAGACTCGCTTCTACTAGCAGGCACTTCCGCCGCGAGCGCATTACTTGATGCGAGCTCTGCTGGCGGCACATCCTCTAATTCGGGCTCTGGAGATTCCGAGGATTGCACCGAGTCTGGCGCCGGAGCCTGCTGTGTCGTAGCTGCATCAGAGGTTGCAGAAACATCAGCACCTATCTCGGTATCTGCACTCGTCTCGGGGACCGCAATGTCACTGGCCTCAACGTCGGCCGAGAAATCGTGGTAATTTGTCGCATCGCTTTTGTCCGGTTCGACCGAAGCCTTCCGCTTTGGGGAAGGGGGAACCTCAAGAATCTGGATATCACTCCCATCATCAGACGAAGAGTCGATCTCGATAAGCCGATTCTGAATATCTCGGCGCCTGAGTCTTTCCTCCTCCTCGGCCTCCATTCGATCCTCGGCGTTGATTTCCCTCTCAGCATCCTGCTGTTTCTTTAGAGACTCCCTGATATCGGTATCGTCTGCCAACCAAGGCGGCAGTGGCTTCGGCCTGTCCTGGTCTTGATGCTCGGCTTCAAACCCACCCGCCATATCGTCGCTCGGCTCTGCATCTGTTTCACCAGCATCACCTTGCTGGGTACCGTCTGGCGCTCGAGGCTCGGATTTCTTCGCGAAAACAGACGACTTCCAGTCGAGTTTCGGAAAAGGGAGTGGTCCATCAAATGGGTTCTTGTTGTTTTCAACCACCGGAGCCGGCCTGGTCGGCCTGGCCTTTCTAGAACGAGCCAATATGGCCTGCATGTCGTCGTCGCTGTCACTTTCGGCCTGTTTTTCTTCTCTGCGTTTCGGCACCGCCGCGTTGGATCGGTTATTCACAATGTGCGCTATCATGGATCCACTGCTGCCTTTGATGGGTCTAGAGGCTTCAGCCGCTCTTTGCTTCCATTCTGGCTCCTCTGAGGGCTGCTCTTCGGGTTCCTCCAAGACAAACTCGCGATCGAGATCATATTGGTTCTTCAACGACAAGGCGATTGCGCGGTTGATATCTTCCTCCTCCTCAGGATGGACGGTTTCTTCCGCAGTGTTTTGGAGGAGGGCGCTCGCCTCACCCGTGTTGCCGCCTACGAACAGAGACCCTTCATCATTGCCTTCGTCCTCGGCTAGGTCTGCTTGTCGGTCCGCGTAAAATCGTTGTCTGCCTGCTGCGATGTCTTGCGCGGCCTGCCAGTTTGCGTCATCCGATTGTTGCACCTGCCCAGGCTTAGGTAGGCGGTTGACGCCCTCGATAGGCACATCTTCGAACTCCATGTCGTCTTCCTCGTCGTCTTCTTCCTTGGACTGGTACTGAATCTGAATGGCGTCCACATCGATGGGCTTGTGCGCCTCACCAATGTCCTTCTCCTTGCTCACCACCCCCAACGCCCATCCACCCTCGGCGCCGTCGTTCTTAACAAGGATATACTCGCGGTCTTTCTCGCCGGCGACGCGAGCGTTGACGCCCAAGGTCAGGTCAAGCCCCGTCATTCCGGCTTCGGCCATGAGCCGCTGAGTGAGGTTGTTTCTCTCCTTGACTCGTTCGATCTGAAAGCGAGAAAAGGCCATGCGATCGGGAAACATTTCGTCGAGCTGATCTTTGCTCAGACCCATTCGAAGCCGACTCCGCAGTCTTGCGGCATTGAGAATGTTGTACCGATCGGCAGGCGGCAGGCTTTTGAAGAAGTCGCCGTCAAAGTCAATCTTGCTAAAATCATACAGGTTGACGTCTTCGCCGTTGTGAAACTGCCGCGCGTACTCCTCTAGCTCCTCGACGCTCATGATGCGCGGGTCTTCCGGCTTGCCCATTGAGGCGATGCCCCCGTCTAGCTCGGGCAAGTGGTAGGCATCCTGCTTGTGAAAGCGTCGTGTCTGCGTCTTCTCCTGTTTTGTCATTCCAATCTCATCCAGGTACTCGACGTTTTGAGAGTTGAGAGCTTCTTGTTCTCGCTCTTGCAGCTCGGCCTCTCGAGCAGAGATGTCCCTGTTGAGCTCTCTCTTCCGCTTCTCTTCCTCCTCGACGGCGATGCGTTGCATCTGCACGGCCAGGAGCTTGCCAGCCGTCCGAACCGCATCGTCTCTTCGGCCTTCGCGACGCCGCAGACGCTTCTGCAAGGTGGCGCGCTTGAGAACCGGGGCGCCGCCATCAAACACGAAGACCGGCAGGATGCCAAACCACAGCAGCTTGCAGATGCGGCGGAAGAAGCCGACAACATGCGAGTTGCGCAGCGCATTGCCCTCCTTGTCGCGCACGGCCTTGAGGAACTGGTATATCCAGATGGATGCGTCGACGGCCAGGCGCTTGCGGTTGAGAGTAGCGAGATTCGTCGGCCGCGCGCAAGGCTGAATGACGGTCCAGAGGCCATTGACACCCATGGCGACGGATGCTCAGGAGCTCGACGGGAGAGAATGATGATGCCTTGGTCAAGGTCGGGATTCAAGTCGCCTGGCGCCGTAGACCCGACACATGCTTGCTTTCATGGCGATGGGACCAGAGCAACTGCAAGGAACGAAGACGACGTCAAACGAGGGAGCAAAAGCCGTAATCTTACCATCCAGCGACACTTGTTGTTTCCATCGTCTGGCACGGCTGAACTGTCGAGGTCAAAGTAAGCTGCACGGGACCGAGGTGTGACGCAGCCACTTTATCCCGATCCACTCCAAGGTGGAGCCCCTTATCGGCTTAAACCCCCCCACTGGCGTCGTGCATTTCGTTATTGCCAGAACCTCCCTCCGCAAACGTGCCTCTTTGAACCACCTCGCGCGAGGCATCTCTGCCGGCCTCGCAATGGACAAGGATGAGGCCCAAGTCTACCTCCAGTCTCTCTTGAATCAGAATTTCCGCATCGTCACCACCGACGGACGACTTTTCTGGGGTGCTTTCAAGTGCACCGATCCGGTTCGTCGTGTCCCAATTGCAGAGCTTGTATTTGCCCAGCGCAATCCCGGTATTGTTCGCTGACCGATGCAAATTGCCAATTGCAATGCAGAACAAGAATGTCGTCCTAGCGCATACGTACGAATATCGCCAACCGTCAGCTGACAATGTCCACCGTCAACTGCGAGAGACTGCTGAAGGGACAGTTGCCGTCGAAATGACATCGCGATATTTGGGCTTGATTGTGATACCAGGCCACCACATTGTCAAGATGGAGTTGGAGCAATTCGCCAGCCAGCTCAAGAATTAGGAGCTACTGCACAGTGGCAATTCATATAATGGCTACGGAAGAACCGCGTCATGACATGTAGTGAGGGACACGTCGTGCGCGAGTTTTTACAAGTTTAACGACTCATATATTAGTGCGTAGGTATATACCAAAAGACTGCCTGTCGTGGAACGTGTGAAAACAAAATCGTTCAAACCGTTTGCCGTGAACCGTTTCCATAAAACCCATTTTTGCTCCGAGCCTGGCTACGCCGGGCTTGCAGTCCCAACACAATTGAGGTGATGACACGCACCTCCGCGTGTGACGCCCTTTTGTTTCTATTTACCAACTTGAAGCCGGGCCTACGCCGCAATCGCTTCCTGCGTTCGGCCGCGACTCTCGCCATTCAGACCGCCATCGCTATCAATCGCAGAGTGACGGTGGTCGTCGTCGTCCTCCTCCTCTTCGCTGTCGACTTCTCCTCGGCCCACCCAAGAGCTGCCATCGTTCAGAGGGGTGTCCTGGGCTGAAAGGTCGTGACCCTCGTTGCGAGCGCGAATATTATTCCGACGTCGTTGCGAGAGGGTTCGCGAACGGGTCGAAAGCTTCGAGGAAATGGCAGCGTTTGCGGTAACCCAGTTGGTGAGGGCGTCTTCGCAATCCTGAATGATGGCCTTGCTGGCCTCGTATCCGTCGTAGGCCTGGCGAGTCTCTCCCGGGGTGACGGGAGTGTCGTCGATCAAGTCGAGAAGGTGTTTTCCGTAGCCAGCGATGATGGCGACCTTTTCGCAATGTTCGCGCAAAGCATCGAATTGATAGGAGTAGGCTGCTTTGACCTTTTCACGGGTAATGTTGGAAAGTTGAGCCTCGGCGACGAGGGATTCAGCCTCGGCACGGACGAGCTCTTGCTCTAGTACAACAATTTTGGGCGAGTTGGGCTCCTTGTACTTGAGTTGGGCGATTTGGTCGGTGATCTTTTGCTTGCCTGGTGAAGTATCGTATTAGCGTTGGTTGATGAAAAGGTGCTTATAACTTACGATCGCGGCTAGGTTGTACAGACGCCTCAATGTTGCGAATGCTCTTCATTGTGATGCGGTATTGATCGTATCGGTCGACGTATTGGTCTTCCAGCTCGCCAATCTCGTAGAGGAGGACGCCAATCTTGTCGGTAACGTCGGAAACATCTTCATCACCACCTTCGCCCCAGATAGACAGTTGTTGCTGACGAGGAAGTGAGCGGGTGCGATCGCTTGGAGAAGCGAGTACTCACAGCAACATCCATGCGTTCCTTGGCAACGAGTTCCAAGCTTCGCATGACGTTCTTCTCCATCTTGACGAGTTGTGAAAGCTTCTTGGCTAGATCGGGCCCGAAGGCACCTCCAGCGTTGCGACGCAAAGCATGACCTGTGCCTGTGTGAGCCGAGATTCACAAGACTTGTCAAAACATATGACACGAGAGTCGATGGTAAGCTACTGCGAGTACTTACCGAAGCTACCCTTGCCGAAGATGCGGCCGGACTTGGTCGAGGAGGGCGGAGGAGGGGGGCTCTGCAAGATGGTCAGTTCAGACTTGGCGTTGTACAATGACGCCTTTTACCTGCAACTGAGACGCGGTCGGCGCCCGAGTCGCGCGCATAGAATAGGTTCGATGCATGGTGGCGGCGAGCAGCTTGCGCTGATGATCGAAGTCGGGCGGGCGGCGAGACGGGCTTCCAATTGATGCTCGGTGTGACAGCAGTGACAGCTGGGCAGAGGACAGGAGACAGGCGATGGTAGACTCGAGAAGTAGTCCGACAACGACACGGAAGGGTATCAAATAAAACCAGTCGGATGGCGAGGGAGGGAAAAAGCAGAGTCCAAAAACGGGCGACAGAGGGAGCTGCGGAAAGTCTTAAGACAGGATGGTGCTATGGGAAAGTGGCGGGCGGTGCTGGAGTTTGTGCGGAGAGGGTGGGTGGTGGGGCCTGTTGGGCGACGTCATCGGCCAAGTACCAGTGGAGCTGGGTCCTGCGGATGCGGCTGGTTCCTCGACGAGTCCACAGCACCAGCAGGGTTTACGGCATCCGGGGCTGCTTGGTAACAGCTTGGGAACTCGTCGCCGAGCCCGTCCAGAGGTTTCGAGACTCCGCCATGTCTCGGCCAGTGGCTTTGGCTGGCGCGGGTTCTTTTTCTGCCCTGCATTGGGAACGGCGTGCTCGACTCTCTTGAGAAAACGGGCACCTGCGCCGCTGCTTGGGTAGCAGCAACGGCGCATGCTGCGCGGAGCTCGGACTCGCCCGTTGGGCAGAGGCAGTTGGCAGGCTGGCTGATTGGACAAGGTCGACGGCCTCAATCTCTTGCGGCTGTTCAAGCTGGTGCTTGAGGGTGGAGCAGCAGGCTCAATCCGGACGTGGTTCGGCCAGTGGCCCGGACAGATCCTACAGTAGTGTCGACTACCTGGGTACTTGGGCTGGCTGGTACTGTAGGCCTGGGCATTGGAGAGCCATGATGCCGCCATGCTTGCAACGTGCCGAGTGCCTCTCGAGTCCGACCTGGCTGACACGTTGATCGGGCCCTGCTGATCTCGGCGCTTGGGGGCTCAGGAGTCGCTGCGTCGCATGTTGCCGCGGCGACTGATGTGATCCAGTGCAGCATGGCCATTGCTTCCCTCTCGAGTCTCGAGTCTGCTCCGAGTGAGAAATAAACCTTGCGCGTCGCGCGGCGGATTGGCAAACGTCTCGTAAGCTGGACAGTTCAAATGCCGTCAGCTCCCAAGTCACCAGCGCAAACCGTGTCGTCAAGCCTCCTGCTCCGATGAAACATGCAACTTGTCTGTCCGCAACGCTACGGAGCGTCGGTGAAGCCGAGCTGGGCCCAAGTCGGGTCCGTTGCAGGCGCAAGGCTTTCGATTCCCATCACGTCCCTAACCTCCCATAACGGGGTACATAGGGGGGGGTTCAGGCTTACGCCTACATCCTGTGAGGAAACATGGAAAGAGTCGCAGACACAAATCTATCCCGAAATGACGTATGCGGAGCACTGGCTGAGGATGTTTGTAGGCACAGATCCACCAAATAGCACGCTGCGCTGGAATTGGACCATTTACCTCTTTTGCATACCTTCTCGCATGTTTTGAAAGATTATCTTGTCGCCTCTTGCTGCCGCCGTCGTTCAATTACCGGCATGGATGTGGGCCTCGGCTTTTTTCAAACACTGATCTGCAACGCAATCTGGACGCTCGCATTCGATTGTCACATTTGAATAGAGGTTATTGAGAAATACTATAGCAATGTGCTTTATTTCGTAACGACGGATTTTGGAAGTCGGCAAACACACTTTGCGAGGAGTTGATGCAACCGTGTTTCGTGTCTTTCTGCCTGTTGATTGTGAATTAGCAAACGACTTTTTACCGTAGAGATTGGCGCGCCGCTGCTTGCTTGCCGCCGCTACGATACGCGATAGCACGCCCCCTGTCAGTCCGCACCAGGGTTGAAAGATACGTACTTCTTACCTAATTCGTACGGCACATACGGAGTACCTCGACGTGACGCAAACGAGTGCGAATCACAGCCGCCATTGGACTTTTACGCGTTGCGCAGACAGCCTCGACACGCCGCTCAGTCCCATTGTCCCGTCAATCCTGGTTGGCGAACAAGGCTGAGCTGATCTCACTGGCACCTGGTAGACCTGTCTTTGTCGGCCTTGGTCGAGGACGCTGAGAAATGCGCGCGCCGTTGGCCGTTGGTTGGCAAATCTGCAAGAGTGGTGCGTGGCCGAATTCGGGCCAAGCTTGTCAATATTGCCCGGCACCGCTGGCAGAGCTGGAGATATCCGTGCTTGACGGATGATTATAGCCTCACTTTGCATCTTCCGGCCTTTCGAGGGACGAGATCCTGCCTGTTTCGCGACACTGGCAATTCATGAGCCACCTTACCGAGAGCGCCATACTGCGCCACCTCGCTCTTTCCTCTCGATTCTGAGCGTCTCTTTCGAGCTGCCTCTCTTTTCCTGTCTGAAAGACACAAGCTGGGGTTGATGGAGGGTGGTCTTCTTGCGGAAGGAGCGTCCGGACCAAATTGCACTTGGACGGCCGACCATCATCTTAGTAATCCCCACGCCTTTCGCCGCCATGGCGGCAGCAGCTAGCACGACTCGCCGGTCCAGCGTTAATCTGGACCCAGACGATCAAGCCTCCGAGAGAGACCCTGCGGTAGACGCCCTAGATCCCCTGACTTTGCGCGTCGCCGCCACGAGGAGCAAAAAGTCTTCCGCGAGTCTCTTCCCTAGCACCAGGGCGCCCATCAGTCCTCCGCCCCTCAGGAGATCATCAGGGGCATCTGGTCGAAACGAGGCTCACTTTTCGCCGCGGGCGATGCCTTGGCCTCGCCTCGCCTGCCTGCCTCCATCTGCCATTGACGACAGTCGCAGTGAGAGAGAACCCTCGCCCATTCTAGGAACCGATACGATCATGTCTGGCCCGGACTCGCCGCATAGGACTTTGTCAACATCACGGACCTCAATCTGCTCCCCAAACTCGAGGATGGTCAATAGCACCGTCCTGACAAACCAGAAAGCCCATGACAATGAATGGACGGTTGCCAAGATTGCCGCGCATTTGACGCGTTTCCGACAAGATGTAAAGGATGGTCATTCTCGGCTCGCCGCGTACGCCATCGAGTCGACGACGACGACGGAGCGAAGAATTGCCCATGGCACCGACCTTTTTGGCCGCACCGACTTGACTCCGGCAAGTGAGAAGAGCGCAACAACGATGCGCGTCAAGGTCAAGGTGAGCTTATCGAGCCCAATTTCGAGGCCGTCGGTCTCTGACGTGTTGTGTAGCAACACCTCAGGTCCAAAAGGGACCAAAGAGAGGAGCACCACCAGCCAGTCTGCATAAAGACAAATAAGGAGCGTGTTCCGCGCTATCGGTTCCATCATGTCGGTATCAAGAAAAATGTTCTCACTCCAAACACCATGCTCACCTTCGTGCCCCATCTGCGGGATCTGGAAAGCTCAGAGGAAACCAAGTACAACCTGTGGCTTAAGGAGCTGGAGGATATTGACCTCAAGTCCGGATTCAAACCTTTGAACCGAGAGGAGAAGCAGGCCATGACTTACCAGTTGGAGCGCGCCGCGACCATTTCTCTATATCTCGAGGACTGGCTAGATGACTTAGCAATACCTGGATGCAACAAGTCAGCCTTGATCAGCTTCATGGCCAGTTGCGAGCCAGACGATGCCATCACCCCTCAGCAGAAGACAGACATTCTGAACACACATGGTGAAACTGACAGTGTAGCTTCCGGAATCAACACAGCCGCCCAGATGTTCACCGAGGCGTTTCAGCAAGTCTTTTGCGACAAGAAGCCACTCAGCAAGAAGGCCGATCTTCAAAAGGTGTTGCTCCTGGATGAGTCAGTAGACAGTATCATGGACTCGAAACCGACAGCCAAGGATGGCGCCGGAACTCAAAACGAGGACGAGGACGAGCTCGCAGAAACTAATCTGGCCACGTATTGCATCTTGGGCTGCCTCGTCTGTTTCAGTCATTCTTGCGATCATGGCGAATACGATAACAAAAACCTCAAGCGCACGTTTTCCATATCGTCTTGCTCGCGTCTGTCAGACGCCTTGAAAAGGCGTCGACGAGATACCCTCAACGGCACTACCAAGTCGGCATCGCCTTGTTCGGCTCGATGCTATCGTAATGGCATTGGGCCAGTGGTGCACTACGCATGGTCAGACGATGGAGAGACCATTCCGCGTTCCACCCTACTCCTACGGAAGCCGCCGGCGCAAGTCACCCAGTCTCGTCCATGGTCCGACGATGAAGAAGTTGTTCTACGTTCCATCTTCACGACAGCCAGCCACAGTGCGTACAAGGGAGATGCCATTTGTTTGGCGGCAAGATTCCTGAGTCGAGCATGCAGCGAGGTGCACGCCAAGTTCAAGTCGCTCAACTTACTTCTACCGAGTTCTGCGCCATCAGAGCCGGCTCGTGTCAAGAACCTCTCTTGGTATGATCGCCGAAGGAAAGTCTTGTTGGGAGACTGGCAAGACCATACCGTGAGTCATGAGCATCAGAGGCGGGAGACTCTGGAGCCTTGCTCACACGAGGGACCATGTGCTCCACGGATTTGTTCCTGCGTCGACGCGGGACTACTCTGTGATAAGTTTTGTGGTTGTACGGTTCAAGATTGTGCCTACAAGTTCACAGGCTGTGCCTGCCACTCACAGGGCAAGACTTGCCAGCAAAAGCAGAAAGACAGGCCTTGCATTTGTGTGCAGCTCAATCGCGAATGCGACCCTCAGCTCTGTGGTTCGTGCGGGGCTCTTGAACGCGCAGATCCTGACAATGCAGACGACGAGCGACTTCATGCGACAGGGTGTCAAAACTGCGACTTACAGCGGGGTATCGGGAAATCCCTGATCTTGGGCCAGAGCCAACTCGACGGCGTAGGATATGGACTCTTCACGGCTGAAGACATTGCGCAGGACGACTTCATCGTCGAGTACGTCGGCGAGCTCATCACCCACGACGAAGGTGTGCGGCGTGAGGCGAGACGTGGGGATGTTTTTGACGAAGAATCGAATATATCGTACGTCTTCACTCTGTTGGAGAATGAGGGTATTTGGGTAGACGCTGCCATTTATGGCAACCTCAGCCGATACATCAACCACGCTTCGGAGCACGACAAGCGCGGATGCAACATCACGCCGCGGATACTGTACGTGAATGGTGAGTACCGCATCAAATTTACGGCCATGCGCGACATACAGACCGGAGAGGAGCTCTTCTTCAACTATGGCGAGAATTTCCCCAACCTTACGAAAAAGCTGCTGGATCACAAGGCAGGTGGACAGTCGGCCAAGGCCAAGGGAGGTCGCTCGCGACGAACCGAAACCGCGGACCAGGTGCCACGAAAAGCGCCCAGGCCCGAGAGAAAAAGAGGCCCGGGACGTCCCAGAACCAAGAGGCAAGTCGAGCAAGACGACGATACGCAGAGTGTAGAGCCGCCAGACTGCCCTCCAAAGGCTCGCAAACGGAAACGTCGCTCTCAAGATGAGATCGAGGAGGCAGAGTATTGTCCTATCGCAGTGGAGGAAACCCCGGGAGAGGCCACTGCGGCGAGAGAGCTTGAAGACAGCATCGTCGGCTCATCAACACGCCTCCGCAAAAGGACCCGAGGTTGCTCGAGTGCATTGCAACCCAGCGTCGAACCAAGTAACCTTGAGCCTCCCAAGAAGAAAGGCAAGCGAGGCGGCGCGCGACCAGGAAGTGGACGGCCTAGAAAGCACCCTCGACCAGCCCCCAAGCCCGCACAAGCCCCAAAAATCGAAGAGGATGCAGGCGAGCTCGAGCCTTTGCAAAATATTACACCCACACCGCAGCAAGAAACCGCTTCGAAGGTCAAGGACGAAGTGGTTGAGATTGAGGACAGCGACGAAGCTGCACCGAGGTATTTGGACCAGATGTTTGTTCCCGCCTCGCGCCACGGATCTTTTGGAGTCATCGGAGAAGACGTTGGGGACGAGGACGATGATCAGGATGTGGTTGTGCGCAACAGAAATGATCGAGCGCCGAGGACTCGGCGGCCACCCGCCAAGTTTAGAGACGACGATATTTGGAGCTGATTTGGCTTGCGCGAGGACGATGATGCCTCACGGCCAGGCGCTGCGGCCCATTGATGGCTCAGAGAGCTGTCAGTTACTCATGTGTTGTACGATGAAAGTTATACATCTTGTTGGCGGTATGCATCGAATCATGCAGATGAAGTCTAGGGCAAAGCAACCAGCTTGGGTGAAATGAACTGCTGAATGTAGGGACCGTCTCGTCAATTTTGTCACGGCTGTGATTTGGTGGTAGCAACTACACAATAACCATGAAACAATGTAATCAACTTGATTGTGCAGAATATAAGCTACAGGCAGCCAAGGCCAGTCGTGGAGACGGGAAATGATGAAAGAGGTGGCAGCGTTGGCCGCAGGGCCTGAACTTGACGGACGGAAGCTCGTGTGGGTCCCGCAGAGGTCGATCGGTTCTAGGCTTGGGTGATGACGTCGAGCTGATGCCGTTGCCGCCTCCTCAGGTCCACGGGTACCGGTACTGAGCGAGCACCGGCCTCCCGCACTTGGACATGTACTCTTCACTTGGAATCGCTGGGACACCGTCAGTCTCAGTACCGAAGCGTAGATTTGCCTGTATCGAGTACAAGGCGGAGTAGGTAATCAGTGGTCTGGTAATAAGCGAGCCAACCGGCCACCTCATTCTTCCCCTCCAACGAACCTCCATCCCGCCGCGGCACCACCATCGTCGGTTTCTGTCCATTTCAGACACGTATAGCGTTCATCGTCCCTCTCTGTTGCCCACATCCGCGTCCCGTCCTGAGATTCCTGCGCTGCATTTTCCTGCAATCTCCTAGAGCCCCGCCACCCATTGTCCCATTATCCTCGGCTCCTCGCCGCGCCGTCACGATGACGCTCTACTACACCCTCGTAGGTACAGCCGAATCGCCTTGCGCTGCGTCAAGCTGACACCGGGATAGGTCTTCTTCCTCCTTATGCTGGAGATGGGGCTCTTCATGCTCCTCATTCTCCCAATGCCATTCAACATGAAGCGAAAGATCTTCACGTATGTGCCACGCGCACCCAGTGGGCGGAAGCATGCTGACAGGTCTGCAGCTTCATCTCCGAGAACCCAATTGTCGCCAAGATCCAGTATTGGATGAAGATTACCTTTGTCTTCATCCTCATCCTGTTCGTCGACAGCGTCAACCGTGTCTACCGCGTTCAGCAAGAGCTCATGGCCGCTTCTGAGGCAAACAATAAGGGAGGGTACGTTGCAATATCGAGTGGCTCACCACGATCGATACAAGGCTCATACTTACCGGATATGCAGTGCCACCGTCATTGGTCACGAGCGACTCGAGGTTCAGGCGCGCAAGTTCTACTCTCAGCGCAACATGTACCTTTGCGGCTTCACCTTGTTTCTCTCCCTAATTCTCAACCGCACCTATGTCATGATTCTCGAGGTCATGCGTCTCGAGGACCGCGTCCGAGGCTACGAAGGTACCAAGAAAGACACTAAGGAGAGCGAGAAGCTAGCCATGGCTGGCAAGCCCGGCGAGGTTGCTTCTCTCAAGAAGGAGCTCGAGAGGAAAGAGCGCGATCTCGAGACCCTTAAGAAGCAGAGCGAAGGGCTTCACAAGAGCTACGATGAGCTCAGTGACAAGTACGCGGCCACGCAAAAGGACGGCGAGGCTCGCAAGTCCAAGTAAATCACTTTCGGCACCAGACCATCGAACGAAAACGCATATCGGTACTACATACAGTATGCAGACGTCAGGCCAATCGGATTCTATACATTGGGCGAGTCGGAACTTTCAGCATGATCTTTGGCGCGCCGAGATGCACCAACGAACGGCCTGTTGTTTGGGGAAACGTGCCAAAAGGGGGATAGCCAGCGCGCAATGCCCTGTCAGCCAGCGTGCTCGGTAAATGGCAGTCGTGGAGTTGGGGACCAAAGAGTTAGAGTATGTGGAGTATATGCGCAGTCGTAACGGCCGCCGGCGGACAAATTGACATGGTCCGAGCCATGGACAGGTTCCGCTCTGTTGGTGATTGCAATGCCACGTAAAGGCAGATGTTTGCCGTGCATAATGCCACACGGCCGTCGTGCAGATGCAAGCATATTGTCATGCCACGCTCTCCGGCAG
Organism: Hirsutella minnesotensis 3608; assembly: GCA_000956045.1. Taxonomy (NCBI): domain Eukaryota; kingdom Fungi; phylum Ascomycota; class Sordariomycetes; order Hypocreales; family Ophiocordycipitaceae; genus Hirsutella; species Hirsutella minnesotensis. The sequence goes on along the minus strand of KQ030507.1, from coordinate 547,767 downwards.
GCAGCTCTGGCACGGCCACAGTAATCTCCTGCACTCATTGCAGCCCGTGGACCGATCAAACGTGCCATTGTCTCCGCGCTGGCTCGCTGCCACTGGCCCGGAGCCGATAGGTCGCCGCTTCGAGGCCGTGACCTGGTTTCTTGGCCCGGCGAGGTGAGCTGGCCGATACAGGAGGAAAGCCTCGGGCGTGCAGAGGACGCGCGTGCGTTGCGTCCGGCAAGAACGAGAGCCAAACGGACGTATCCGTGCCCTGTGCGACGCGGCCGGCACCTCTCACCGCTGGAAAGCGCAAGAGCAAGAGGGCATGGGTGCTCGAGTGATGGGCTGGATTTGATGATGTGGTTTTGGGACTATATAAGAAGGGGCCGGCTGCGCTTCTCGCAGCGAGGGCGTGGAGGTATGTACGAAGGAGATAAGTACACGCTGGTCTATTTATATACTCTTTCCTTCTCTTTTTCACTGCGTCGAGAAGAGCAGTTCTTCATATCTACGAGCCGTCTGGTACGGCCTGTCCGATCAAACCCTTTAGTTCGACATTGTCGCCTCGCCTCGTACAGCCTCCCAACAGAGCCAGCGAAGCGCAGGTTGCCAACCACAGACATTGTCTGCCGTCTCTCCTCCGAGAAGGCCCGAGTCGATTGGGGGGTGGCCGAGGAGAGGAACGAGTTCATAGACAAGGGGCGGCGCGGCAGAGAGGGGACCATGTGCGAGGACGTCCGCCACATCACCGTCTGCGACTTTTGCGGCCGCGAGGTGGCGCTCCAGCAGAGCATCGCGCGGTGGTGCCTGGGCGCCCGGTACCACTCGCACTTTGGCGAGTGCGACTACGGCGTCCAGCGCGTCGAGCTGAGGCTGGCGAGCGCGTGCCAGCGATGCCGCCGCGAGCGCATCAGGGTCCGCCAGTGTCAGGGCAAGGGCAAGGCGAAGGCCTGACCGGTCGGGGGAGATCGGGAGGTTGAGTGGTCGAGAAGCCCTGGTGTCTCGGAAGGAGGGGGAAACATCGGTTGCGGCCGCCGGCTCAAAAGTCCGGGTCGTCTTTTTACATATCAGCCGAGGGGGGTTGCTTCGCCTCTCGTGTCGGGCGGTTCTGAGATCCGGCCGTTTCTCTCGTTCATCCCCGAGACCCGGCTGGTTTGAGGCTTCTCCTGCAGTCTCGCAAGTTTGCTATCCATGCGTTCCGGGCGTTCACGGCGTATATCGACCCACGCTGCCGCCACCGCCGGGCCAAGAGCCCGCGAAGCCGCTTTGAGCATTGATCCGCGTGCCGTCCGCGAGACGGAGCACCGTCGCCGCGTCTTTGGAGCACATCCCAAAGGCCTGTAGGTTTCTAGGCATCTGGTTGATCCAGTGCATGGTTTCTGCATTTTCTTCTCGTCAGCTTCTCCTTCATCGTCTCGAAAAGCGGTCAGGGGTTGGACTTGCGTTGACACTGGAATTGGTTGCAGCCCTGGTAGCCAGGGCCGCTGAAGAAGGCCCACGCAGCAGATGCATACGTGTATATGCCGGAGCCGCCGTTGATATAGTTGGCGAAGCCCATGCGACAGCGTTTGTCCTGGGCCGCGCACCAGGAAAAGTCGGGATCGCCCCAGCCGCGGGCGTCGGGCCTCCAGGGCGCAGGCACCAACAGCCTCGCGTTGTCGCCTTGTTCATAATTCGTCTCCGCCTGGAGTAGCGACACCATGACGTTGTCGGCCTGACGCAGGTTGAGCTGATACAACCACCAGTGCTCGCTCCCCAGCGCATGGAGCCATGTGGCCTTCCTGGACTCGACCAGGACGCCGCCCTTGCCTGCGATGCTGGAGCCTCCGGCAAAGTCCTCGGCGATGTGGTCGGCTACCCAATTCCAAACATTATCAATATACGCAGAAGATGTCTTTGCAAGGTGAATGCCAATGAAGGCAGCTTTGCAGGGATTGTTGGCATCTCGGCAACCGTTGGTAAGCGCAGGAGCTCCGCGGGTGCCTCCGACGGTAACAAGAGAGTTCCACAAAGCGACATCGCCGGGCGCTCGACCGGCCATGTTGAACTGAACGATAATGGCACCGGGAAGGACCTCGGAAACGGTAAAGCGCATATCTTGAATCTGGGCGACCCCGACGTCACCTGGTCGGCCGACTGCCACCACTGGCTTCGGATGCTTCTCGTTCTTGAAGTAGTTGCCACAGCCGGAGATGGTGGCCCATGCTTCGCCGACGATCCGAGTTCCAGGAGGGATCAACAGAGTCGAATCCACACGATACTTTCCAAATGGAAAGTACGCAATCTTGCCCTGCTTTGCAGCAAGCCGCAGTATACGGTTGAGGACGTTGGATTCGTCCCTAGAATTGTCGCCAAATACAGTGTGCCCACCATTCTGCGATGGGTCTTTGACGTTGAGAACGTCACTCGCCGACTTGTCGTGGTAATTGGGAGCCGGGATGACCGGATACTTTCCACCAGGGGCCAGGACAGCAGGGCGCCGGTTGACGGAGGTTGTCGGACCATATGCGGGCTTTCGACCTACCGTGTTGGCAAATGTAAAGGAGTCAACGTGTCTATGCCCTCTGAGAACAGTACCACTCGAGGTCTGAGCAACATCCGAATCTGTATTTTTGACCAGATTTTCGATGAGGAAGGAGGGAGACCCCGTTGTGATAAAAGTGACTCCTGAGTTGATTGACGCACAATCGATCAGAGCTATCCATGGTGAGCCGCCCGTGTTGCGTACTCCCGCATCACACGTCTCGAACGTCGACCCCATGATGGTGATGGTATCGCCGGCGCTGATGAGCATGCCGTTGGTGTTCTTGTAGAAGTGAATGTTCTTATACGCAGCCTGCTGGTGACCATCGTGCCAGATGCCGTTTAGCCCTCGCTCGACGCGTACGTCGGAAAGGCCCAAGGTCGATCCGCGACCGAGGCGGATTCCGCTGTGGCCTTTGCCATTTTTCGAGTACGCCATGGTGATCTTGATGTTCTGCAGCTGGGCCGCCTGAGCAACGCCCCAATATAGCGCAGTGAACTCCTTGCCTGCATGTCGTGTGAGGAACAGAGCAAAGACAATGTGCCGGTAAATAGTTAAGAGATTCTCACCTCCGGGAATACTCGTTGTATCCAAAACCAGGTTTTTTAGCCCAACGGCGAATGACTCTTCACCCTTTTCGCCTGTGGTCGGATCGTGCCCTGAACAAGATGTCAGGATCCGGCAGGGGATGACACAGGCCGGGCAGCTCACCTGATAGAAGAATCTGTTCCCCAGGAAATCCAGCGGCGGCCTTCAGAATGGGTGGCTATGAAAGGGTAAGCAAACTTTTGCGGCAAGACTGGGGTTTTTCGTACATTTGTAGGATCTCCCATCAGTATGGTGTCGGTATTCATGTAGATTGTCTTCTTGATCTCATACGTCCCCGGAGGGATATAGACGACCTAGGTCCCATCAGAATTTGCAATAATTGAGCTTGGTTATCTGGTATACCCTGGGTTGAGAAGCAAACCATCTGCCATGGCGTTTGCCCCCATGGTTCTCGTTGATGGCAATCTGAATAGCATCGCCGTCGCCTGGCTTCACTGCTTTGAAGACCTGGTAGGCGTAGTCGCCATCCAGGTCCGGGGCATAGCCGCGAAACTTTCCAACATGGTCCATGTGAGGATACCAAAAGCTGGTCGCTCGCTTTACCACGTCGCTCGTGGAATTTGCGCCTACGTTCGGGTCGGCTGAGGCCAGACCCAGAACAAGCGCAGCAATTGCTGCCAATCTAAGCATGGCGCCGGTTCCCGAAGGCTTGCTCAGGGGCAGCCTTGATTCGAATCTGGAAGAAAGGAGAGAAGGATACGGGTCGCGGAGGGTTCATAACGACATGCTGGGGTATTGAACCATACACCCAATGCAAAGCCGGTCCGCGTGATCGTCGACCATGTCGATGGCCTGTTTTCGGGAGGGATTGCGGGTAGGGATAGGCCTTGGCTGCCCTACATGCAAGGATCCGCACCAGAATTTCGTATATACTGTAGGAGACGAGGTGTAAACATGGCAGTGACATCGGCCCGGCTGCATGTCTCGCTTCTCGCCGCCCTGTTTCCCGACGAGTTTTTGCTTATTACACTCCTTGTCACGGCTTTTGATCCATCTAGCCTGTCAGCAGGGTCGAGCACATCGAGTATCATGAACGCATCGAATGCATGAGGACAGTCAGGCTTGTCGGCATGCTGAGCAAGCCCGGCTATTTGAGCAATTTCGACTAGATGTCGACGAAGAACCTGTTGGGTCAACCCCTCTGCTCGATCTGTGAGTAGTCATCTAATCAAATTGCGACCTGCATGCATGCATGCGTCGACGTGGCAGCGTGACTGGAAGATATATCTGATGCCGTTATCTGTACTTCGCGTCGACCCGTCCAAGCTACAGTGGTAGCACACAAATAGGAAGCTTTTCCACAACCAAACGTTGAGTTCAAACCGAGACATGGCTATACGACTAACATGGCACTTGAGCTTGCATCCTAGTCGACGTCGACTGTCGAAGTGGCATCGCAAGGAGCTGACCATAGGCACATGCAGAGGACTTCTTCGGGATGCCATGAGGAGCAAACAACCATGGGTAGGCTCCTTTATTCTCAACGGTCAGCGGGAAGTAAATGTAAGGAGCAAAGACTCGACCGCGAATGGGAAGGTTTGAGGCGCAATCTGCCAGCGTTCTCCCTGGCTGACTCGGCCGGCTTCCAGGCGCCATGAGCAGAGCAAGACCATCTCCCTTGACTCCTAGGAACATGAAAGCAAAATCATCACTCTCCCCGTGGGGAGTCAGGGATCACATTGCGACTTTAGATTCGCGCTGGCATGGAGGCCGTGACGGATGGATAGAATCGGATCATCGACCGACGCAACTGGTAAACGCGAGCGCGTGAACGGATCCGACTTGCACCAGAGAATCCCGGTACGTACCATCGTCTCGTAGCATCGGCGGCCCTTCCAGCTTGTCGCGCGTGTCCCAGAATTGCCATGTCGTTGGTGAGACAGCAATTTGACACGGGGCAGGCCGGTGGCTCAAGCAACGTGGTCGCGCTCGGACCCCATGCTGCAGAGGCGGGGCTAGCTGCTGCGGAGGCGGGGCCAGATGCAGCAGTCGCCGACCAAGGCAAAAGAGTACGAAATTGACCAAGCACTTGCCTCGTCAATTGACCACGTACATCAACCTTTCGATCAATCTGCTTGGACTACTTCGTAGATCCAAGCCCTGACACGTACTGTATAGTTAGCGCTACGGTTTATTCAAGCGCTGCCTCGGACGCCTTCTTTAGGCTTGTCGAGCGTATGTCGACCCCTTAGCAGTTGCGGTAGCGACGTGTTCCTAGAAACAAAGCGCTTTGCCTATGGCGACTCCTAATAGTTTCGCAGTCTTCTTTAGCTTGACCTCACTTCCTTCGAGAGTTAGATGGTGAGCGACACACTTATATCGCGCTCCGCGACGCGTCTGGAGTAGATGGCAGTCGTTTCATCCGCTTCAGACGTAGCACCATTGCGCCTCTCCCAAGATAGCCGTCCATGATTGACTGAATGCTCCCTCTCCGTTCGACTCGGTCGTTGGTTCCGTCAACTAGGCAGAGTGCCTATCCACAGACGCAAATAAGCCCCTCATCAGTCTGCTGAAATGCGTGACCACTCTGCGCCTAAGATCGGGGCGTGAATTCAGTCGAGGTGATTGGCTGAGAAGAAGGGATGGGGCCCGTTTCCACTAAAAATACCAGGCAGAGCCTTTCTTTCCACCTGACGGAAAATGCAGCGGCACCTCATCGTGTCGGGGCGCTGATCATATCGATCAAACCGGTCCTGGAATATGTGCAGTCCGAAGCGTGTTTACTTTGGCTTACGAAGTCCGATCTTGACATCCAACAGCAGCAAGAGATGATTCGCGTCCATCCTCTCAAGTAGTGAGCGAGTCAAGGTCTTCCTACCTACTTGAACAATCTTCGAATATTGCGCCGGACAGGACTGACTCTCAGAATGGCCCTTAGAATCAGTACTTGCTATGATCATCGACTTGTCGTCAGTGACCTGTATATAACCATCGAAGCTATCTTCGTCTAGAGTGCACGTGAAGAAACCAGATATCAATACCATATATGGCACGAGACCCGAAAGGCGTTTGAAGGTGTAAAGACTACCATAACAGCGAGTAAGCTTCAGTATGGCGTCCGCAGACTGGGTGCACAAGTCTGTAGCCTGGGTTAAGGGGTTTTGCTCGCCGAGACGTCCAGCAATTTGGAATAAGGTCAGGAGGCTGAACTGATAGAATAGGCTACAATGATCAGACTCTGCTTGTCTTAGAGCAAGCAGTAATTGTCCGGGTGACTTACTGTATGAAAAAAGCGCACGGAGTACATCCTGCGTCACTCCCGATAAGGGAAGAAAAATCTTCGTACCAATCGAGACACTTTCTGTATGTTCCAATGACCTGGTTTCGACGAGAAGAAAGTGCAGGTTCGCTCTGGGATATGTGCAAATTGTAGATCCACTCAGTGAGTTGGAATAGCTTGGCACCGATCAGCTGTATTTGATTTAGCCGAGACCGATGAAAGGCGTCCAATCCGGCGTCTACCGGTGAATGGGTCAATGATGATTGCTATAGCCAACATGTAGCAGATACTCACAAGGGATAGGGTCGTTGCAGTAAGCGCCGAGACTCTCCTGTGCGCAAGGCGCGTTATCCAAGCAGATCAAAGGCGTTGAGTCGTTCCGAGAGGATTTGTGCTCGCTCGAAGTACTTTCAAGCAGCAAATGAAGGATTCTTCTTGCCGAATTACTCCCTACCCTTCCGATCCGTATAAGGCGTTGTACTTGATACTTACCGGACTAGAGAAATAGCGGCGCAATAAGTTGTCGTACGCGATTGAGTGTATGTCTCATCGCTGTCTCCTGAACCCTGCTTGACGCACAGTTCGGAAATGCCGCGCACGCAAGACTGTGCGCGGCTCAAGGCTCCAGACTCGTTGCCGCAAGTGAGTTGGTAGAGAGCAAGGATGCCGAGAGCCTGTATGTCTGGTAGGGTGACAAGCCGCTCCGAAGCTCCCAGGGCTGATTCAGCACCGTCAAAGAAGCTTCTGCTTCTAGGACAATTCTCCACAAGATTTGCGGCGTCATTGCCCTCGATTAGAACACGAATGGCGAGTGCTAGTAACGAGTCGACTAAAGCTTTGGAGCTGAACTGACCGGACCCTGCGTTAAAACTTTCAAAAAAGGGCTCTTCGCAGATGAAACAAAAGGGTAGGTAATCCCAGCTTCTTAGCGCGGCAATCATCTGCCGTACATCTGACTTCGCTAAATCAGTATCAGTCGTCCAGTTCATGAGCGACGTTTCGAGATCTCCATTCGCGGATGGAAGCAGGGAGATGGGGGTGGGGAGACCAGGCATGGAGAGCGTGATGCTGGCTTTTGTGGATCTCCTCAAGTAGAACATGTGTTCGGACATATTCCACGGCCGAAGGTGGGAAGAACACGTTAAACAGACGGCTGGCCCAACTGCCGAATGCAATGTCTCTGCCGGGACTTCGACGATTGGTGAGTAAGCATCCCGTCCCTTTTCCACATCATTGTGTGAATGGTTGCGGTCCTGCAACATTTGCACGGTATCCTGGCATACTTCCATGTCGTGTGCAAATGCAAGTTCCCGAAGCCGGCAGTCCATGACGGCGTTCTCTTGTTTCAATCGCGCATTCTCGGCAAGCAAGTTGGCTTTACTTCGCGAGTGTGTTTCATCGTAAGTGCAGAGGCTCCCGGCATTCAGACATCGAATACAGGGGTTTTCCCCATCACACTGGGCAGAAATCAGCTTCGAACGTGAATCTTGCAATACACGTAGGGGTTCGCCGTTTTACCCTACTCCGTTTCAGCCGACAGCTTTCACAAGCCTGCCGAACCTGCTTGCGGCGTGGTAAAAGCCCGTCGAATTGCGTCTTATGTCGCATCGTGAGGATGTCCTGGATGGAGAATTTGAATTTCTTTCTGCGACATTAGCCTGTAGCGTCCGCAGAGAGAGGATCTGGGCACAAAGGCGATATCCAGTGGCGGAAATGCTCTTCTTTTTAGATTATTGGGACGCCCGCCGGCCTCGCGGCCGCATGGGCTTCCCGCCAGCATGTGATTGGTCAGAAAGGCCGGAGCCAATTCCGCCAATAATCGCAAGACCTTATTCGACATGATCGGACGCGTAGTTCGCGAGGGGCTAGCTGGTTTTAGCCCACGCCTACAATCCGTTAACAAAAGTTCCACGTAAGCTCGCGCGCGTAATAAAATCTATACCCTTAAATCTAGGAACTTTAAAACGTAATTGCCTAGCTAAATAAAAGCTAATTAATCTAGGGAAAGAGTATATAGAGACTTAAAGCTAGTATTAACTACTTTTTAATTTTTAAAAAGCTATTATTAACTATTAAAAGTAATAAGAATAGAGCAATTATAATTTAAGAACCTATATTATAAGAATATAATAGGAAGTAACTAACTATTAATAGCCTAATAATTATAACGTAAATTAAATAGTATTGCTACGTATATTTCTTACTTATACGTTAATTTAAGATTATTTTATATTATTTTTATATAGTTTTACTTAGTTCTTTACTTGAATATAAGGGTGTTAAAATTTAGCAAATATCCTAATCCGGCAGATCACCGGGAAAGATTATAATACTACCGAAATTTATCCCGACACCAGCCTCTTTCCTAGTTCGTCTACGAAGTAAATCACCTTGATAATCACCATCGTCAACATTATAAATATTTTCTGTCTAGAGTCTGTTATTCACCATATCATAATCCATATCCATACGAGCTTCGAAGAGTCTTGGTGGCTCCCGATAGTCCTCCCGGGCTTTCCTCCTCGCTGACGGCCGTGCGATCCGCCATACAAGGGCCCTCGGCCGGCTGAGCCAAGAATCCACTCGAGGCTTCATCGAAGCCGCCGTCTACGCAATCAGGGGCTCCCACCAAAGCTCCTCCCGCTGCGTGCTATGCATGGGCCTCATTTGAAAGCTAATCCTGCAAGATTGGTACCATTACCGCAGCCACCCGCCGCCCGATCTTTCCCTTGAAGCGTGAGTGATGCCATTTCTGCAGCCCGAGAAAGTCCAATGCCTTGTCTACTGTGCCTAGCCTACCTGCTTGGTCCATTTCGGGAGTCGAATTCGCGCTGACACTTGTCCCTCGAGTCATGGGAAACGTTGAAGTCGTTCTTCAAATCCTCGAACATGGGACGACGCTGCAGTCAAGCCTCTGGCGAATCTTGCGTTGAAAAGGTGGGGGAGATGCGACGCTGAACGGCGGTGGCGAAATCGCACGACCATGCCGCAATTAATATTATTGTACCTGGCTCTCGCTGACTCATATATTGACCCAGTGGACGAATGTCGTTGCAGACGTTCGACCATCGGAGGCAATGCGACGGTACATCGAGCCAGGCCTAAAACTCTCCCCTGATCTCATCTGCGCGTCGGCGCGTTCGACAATTTTCCTAGCCTTCTCCAGAGCGTCATCGTCCTTCTGCCTAACAATCTTGCGAGCGTGGTCGACTGTGAGTACTCCGCCAGCTTTTAGTTGCTGGTTCTTTTGGCTCCGACGACGGCGTGTAACTTCCTCCGCCATTTTCGTGCGTTTTAAGTCCCGCATTGTATAGAGAAGCTCCGTCCCCTGAGTTAGGGCTCCGCGGACAAACTGGTCTAGAGTCCTCTTCAGCGCCGGATTAAAGTCCTCCTCTTTAGCCTGTGTTTGTAGGTCGTAAGCTATTTTTTTCAATTGTCGTAGAGTGACTGGCGTATTGAACGGGGAGGACTGTAGCTCTGGAGCGGGAGGCGGAGGGGGGGTTAGGGCTCGTTCTTGTCGCTCCTGGATCCTCCGCATAACAACTAGCGGATCGTACGGTACGAGACCGCTTTTCTTGAACGCCGAGAGGATTGAATCTTCCCTAAAAGCCTTCCTCCGTACCTCTTGGATCACAGAAAGGAACTCGATCTTCGTAATATTCGCGCAGCCGTCTCGGACAATAAGGTCTAAAGCTTCGGCGTGGTAGTGCTTTAGAGGCTGGAACATAACGACATCGAGAGGTTGAAGAAGGTGCGTCGAATGGGGTGGAAAGCCGAAAGGGACAATACTACTATCGTCGCAGTATTGGATAAACTCGCGAGTGCAGTGAGACCCGTATCCATCCATCAAAAGTAGCCTCTTACTACCAACAGCCCCTTTTTTGGTATAAGCCTCGAAGTGCTGGATCCAAGCCATCGATAGCTCGTCGTTCGAGTAGCCAGTCGGTGAAGTACCGATAACTGTATCCTTATCGAGCTCTTCCAACCGGTACCAATTGGCCATATGCATCGTGCCCGACAAAATCAGGAAAACGGGAATAACTCGGCCGGTAGCCGATATCGCCTCGACCGCCGTAGCAGATTCGCGGTTTGTAGGAAGGCTGAAGTAATGAGCTCGTCTCCGTTTGGTAACGACCATTTGATCCTTTCCAACGCCGATCTGAAACCCTGTTTCGTCCATATTCCATATATCGTCTGCAACAATACCGTGCTCTGCCACTACCGCCTTATACTTCAAGAACCAAGCATTTATAGCCTCCGGATCCTCAGAAGCTTGCCGATTAGCGTCTAATACATGAGATGGCACGATGTCGTATTTGTGCCGTTTGATGAACCTATCCACCCACTTCTTGCCGACGGTCGGAGGATCGGCCTGCTCCGCGCGCGAGGCCCTGGCTCGGAGAATGTAGTTGGCAGTATCTCGAATAAACGCTTTTCGGGTAGGTAAGTTGATACGATCAAGGCGATCGATATACCGACAGAGTGCCGTTTCTTCTGGCTTTGAGAGCTTCGTATTTGTTGCAGGATTACCGGCGCGAGGAAAGATGCCGTCAATGCGGCGGAGGAGTCGCGCGCGAGGAACTGCAAACTGTCGCGCGACAGTTGTAGGCTTCGCACCTGGGTGCGCATCTAGGTACCCCAAAGCCTCCTCTACACGTAATTCGACAGTAGAATCGCGAGATTTGGCCATTTTTGCCGTACATACGCGCCTTGGTAAGGAGGTATTACAGAAAAGTGTCCGTTTTGGTGATCTGTCCGCGATGGTGATCAGCACCCACTTTAGTGGGTGAGCCTTCGCGAAACCCAAATAAAGTGGGGGCGGGCACGATTACGGTCCTTTTCGACCGGATCAGCGAAATGGACGGACTGCGGCCAAAAGCGGGGTTCCGATGAGGCAAGTCAATCTGCTGGTCCATCATCCGTAAGGTACGAAGTTGACCGTTTGCGCGATATATTACCGCAACGTACCGAAACGCCATACGTGCCGACTAGGTACACCTTTGGCTCAACAATAACTCCGTACGTTCTCTCTCTTCCTGCGCCAATATTAGTTGACTCTGACCCCTCTGGCTCTCCCTTGATTTCTCGCCCACGTCTCCGTTGTCGTCGCAAGGCTGGAGTGCTGCGACATGTGCTGACTGATCGTGGGGTTGCTGTGTTTCCCCCGTCGTCGCACATTTGCGGCCTAGAATGTCTTGTCGTGTCGATGAAGCCGCCTGGCCATGCCAGAGACTGACTTAATAACCCGCGTCTGATCGTATTTTGCTCTTATCTCGCCTTTGACGTTCGTCTTCCCACAATGCCGGCTCAATGTCCATACGCGATCATGGCAGCCAGGACTAAAAGTTGGCGACAGATGGACGTGACGGATGGCTAGGTCGGGAAAACCTGACGTAGTCGTAGCGGGGTGTGAAAATCTCAGGTTCATTTGAACACAGCACTGCCGCAATAATGCGATCCTTTCGTGAGCTGCGCCCGGCGCTGCAGAAACAAGATGCCTCGCCGGAGCCGAATCGTCCTCCCTCTGGGAACCTCTCCTCTCCCAAACACCGCCAAACTCAAGTGGCGTGCGAGGAGTGTCGGAAGAAAAAAGTCAAGTGTGACGGGCGACGCCCGACTTGCTCGGCCTGCCAAACCAAGAAACGCACCTGTAGGTATGACGGAGAACCTGACATATCACGAATTGAATCGCTCAAGCGCAAGTATGGCGACCTTCAGGATCGGTCTGAGCTGCAAGCTGAGCTCATCTTGGCCCTCTCTTCTCGATCTGGTTCCGAGTTAGAAGCCCTTCTCATACGGCTCAGGGCCATCGATTTGTCGACCGGCCTTGGGGAGATAGTTGATTTCATCCGCCACGGAGAGGCGCTCGTGCAGCTCTCTCGGACAGGCACTACTGTGCAACAAATCCATCCAACACCGGAGCCTACGTCATTAGCGAATTCAGGAGCAAGCGCATCGATCTCTGCCCTTCGCCTAGCATCGCCGTCGCCATCCCCGTCAGCGTCCGACGCGACTGTTCGTCATCCTTCAGAACTCCTAGCCAATGTTGACGTTACCGTGGCCTCCCGACTCAGGGCTATTCTTGAGGCCATGTACTGTACACCTCACCCTGCGAAGGAATTTCGCATCAAGTACCGTTGGCACTGACTGCTAGGTGGTCCAGCGATGCCCAACTCGCCGGCCTCGATCTCCAGTCTAAAACAGAATTCGTTCGGCAACTAAGACATCATATAAACTCCTTGACGCTCTGAAAGTTGAGTTATGCGACGACGAGAGGCGTCCGGGTTGGAAGGCAAGGTTTCCTAAAGATCAAGGAAATAAAGGACTTGTAGACAAGGCTTATGACAGTTATCGAGCTGAACAGGAATTTAACGTCGCCTCTAACACCCTAGGCAATTAGCGATCAGGTGAAGGAATCTGCATTGATACAGGGAAGAAACGTATTCCCGTTCAAACTGGTAATCAAGATCCGTCAGCGACGGTCTCTCTTTCACTGTTTACAGGGTATAATACCGAAAGAGCAGCAGTTAGCTTCCTTGGTGCATAGCGGCATGTCTGATTGGCGAGACGAGGTTCGTCAAGGAACATCCTAGCAGCTGGAGATGATGGTCGGTTTAGAGCAAAGGATGAGAAGTCGTTCTTAACGGTGGCGGCGGAGTGGCTAGCGGAATGGTGTAGGTCGTTTGGCTGCCTAGTTAGAACCTTGCCGACTAAATGAGCGAAATAATCCACGAATATGGTTTAGAGAGCCGCGTGGGATACGTCGTGACGGATATTGCGGAATATAATGATGCTTGCCTGGAGTACCCCAGCACCGTGTCAGGATTTCAGAAGCAGCATCAACGACGTTCGCAGCTATGGGCACGTCATCAATTTTATCGCATGGTCCATCCTTTTCGAGACATCACAGTCTAGCAGAAAAGGACAACTGGAATAATATAAAGCTATGGAAGCGCAAAGGGCTAATAGGAAAACTCCACGATATCGTTTATTAGATGCAAGGGTCTGGCCAGCGCACCAGAACGCTTCACCAACTACAGTCCACTAAGAATATCGCACTACGAATAGACCTCGAGGATTTAATAACCTATGATATTATGCTTAATAATGCTACCCACTACTATAGAACTTCTCCGAAGCTATAATTAAGTAGAGTTGCCCGCTTTGAAATATACTTACCTTATGAAAAAATAGGTTATAGAGCAAACCGAATATATATCAAGGAGGACTTAGAATGAAGTAAGGCCGACGCCGAAAAGAAGTAGGAAGAAGCTTAGTATCGTTAATAATAGAATATCCGCCGAAGACTAGTCGGTAATTGCGGAGTACCTAGCAATACTAAAACCCTTAAAGCAAGCTACTAAATAGTTACGAGGCCGTCCTAAAGAAGGAAAGTTAGATGCAATATAAGAGGTTCTGCTTACGATGGAGTAGCTTCTAAACTACCTAGAGGACCCAAAGTTTCGATAATAGCGTGACGAGGAGCTATACCTTCGCACCGCCTGCGATCTTGGATAGATGGAACTGAATTAGTGCTATACTCTCACCGAGCATAGTCTAGTATATCTGGCAGCCCTCTCAGTTCTAAATTTATCCATCACCTTAAACCGCTTTAGCCTCTAGAATCAGCCTAGCATTATGTTCCTCCCAGAGCTCCATGATGGAAGCTTGAAGGGAGGAATCCAGTGGTTCGGTCAGCTGAAGCATGTCAATTCGCTCTTGTTGACTTTTGTTTAGAAGTTCTTTTTAGCGAATAGCAGGAACATTGCTACGAATGACATCGCCGAGGTCATGAACCACGCATAATCTGAGGATTTTGAGAGTGTCGAGCTTCGAGAAGTCATCCTCAAACACCATTGCTATCAGGCAAAGCCGCTATTTGACGGGGGAAAACCACCAATAGCTAGCGGCAATACAGTCCTCGTTCTTCTTCCGCAGATTAGACGGGACCTAGTTCGGTCCCGCCCCGGAACACGGAAGCTATTTTTCCCATGAGTGGGGTCAGGGTGGGGTCCCAGAGAGCGTCGCAGTCTTGCATCGGGGCTTGCGTCGTGGTTCAGGCGCCAGAGTCCGGTCAATAACTACCGCTCAGCCCATCGCTTCTTGCATTCCTCTCCCTCGCGCGGCTCGCCATCACCCTTCGACTCGCCCTTGACTCGCAGAGAAAAGGCTAGGACGAAAAACCCACGCAACCCGCCATTTCGAACCTCCAAAAACACCTCTCGTCCGATTCGAACGAAAAGGCCAGTCGTCGTTGGGCTGCGGGAGGACCCGGTAGAGAAAAAAAAGCATCGCGGCTTTTTGCGCCTTCACATCTCTTTATACCCACCGCTCTCGACCCCTCGTCAACATGGGCAACGTAAGAGACGAGACACTTCAGGACTCGCGGCCAATAGGGACTGTTGGCTGACGTGCCTGCTTCATCCATACAGGGCAACAGAGCTCAGCAGAAGCGCGAGCGCAACCAAAAGGACAGCAGCAAGGTTGCCAAGTCGCAGCTCAAAGTCGTGAGTCCGCCATGCGCGCCTCGTCGCCCTCCCCTGGCCTCTCGCTAATTCCGTGCTCCTCTCCCGCTGTAGAACGAAAAAGCCATGAACATCCAGTGCCAGATCTGCAAGCAGACCTTTCTCCAGACGACCAAGACCCCTGCGTGCGTGCTACCCGAATCCCCGTTCTTCGGTCCAAACCCCTGTGCGTCACTAACGCGACCATGTCCCTCGGCAGGCTTCTCGAGCATGCTACCAACAAGCACAGCAAGGGTATTGCCGATTGCTTTCCCGGCTCAGGCTGATGCGTAGGCACGGCGCGTAACTCTCGTCTACAAATAGATCTTTTCAACGGATTGGCGTGACATGGCAGGATAGGCTGGAAAGGCGAAAGAAAGGGACGCAAGGACCTGGGCATCTACAAGCGAGGATTCGAATTCAGATGGGGTTCTACTGTGAGCTCACATTAAGTAGGCAGCAGACTGTAGGCTTTGGTTGCCCTGTGGTGAATGTGCACACGATATACGATATATGATTTGCGTCTACGTACAAACATTGCTTCCATGTTCCTCTCGGTCTTCACGTTTTAATGCGCTTGAACCGTTGCCTGGGGCGCTGCTGTGCTGGGGGTAGCTGATGGCTCCTTGTCAGCCCGCGCTTGGGCTTGCTCCTCCCGGATAGCCTTCAAAATCTCCGGATACCACCGTTCCCCGACGTCGGGATGGCTCTTGACCCTGTTGCGCAGCGTCGCTTCCCCCAGCGTCTTGGCCACGGCGCCCTTTCTAAAGGTGAACTCGACATCGTCGACGCGCCCGCCCGCCCGCTCAATCACCATCCGCCGCTGCGCCTTGACGTCCTCGGGCACTGCTCCGACGCCGACCGTCTCGAGCTCGTCAAAGTCGGCGTCGAACTTGACGCCCTGGAAGAAGGGGATGGAGAAGCGCGCGCCCGACCCGGCCTCGGGGGACAGCACGCGGTGCGTCGTCGACACGCACACGCCCCGCGTCAGCGCCTCCATTCCCTGCCCAATGGCCACGACGAGCGTCCCGTTGACGGGTGGGCAGTCGATCCACGCGCCCTCGACGTTTTGCACCTGTAGCCCGCGGTGCGGCGTCGCCTGCAGGAGGTAGCTCGTCAACATGCTGTCCTTGTGCGGCCCTACCCCCTGGCCTCGGGCCCCGTCTCCGCCGCGGCCGAGCTCTCCCATGTCCGGGTACTTGACGATCTTGAGCTTGTGATGCTGATGCTCGTCAAAGTACTTGGCAAAGGCATCGCGCGGCAGCTGTATCGCCTCGGCGATGAGCGATGTGAAGTAAATGGACATTTCGCCCATGCGGCGCATGTACTCGGTGTAGGTTGCTCGAAACCCGGGTGCGCTCGACTCAGAGGGCCACTGGTTCGGGGCGAGCAGATTGCAGTACAGCGGCGCTCCGGGCTCGGGCAGCGGATGTTCGGTGCAGAGGTCAATCTGCTCGCGGTGGTCTGCTTCTCCAGCCGTGATCTCGGCAGACAGTCTCGAGTAACCCAAAAACGACGGCGCGTTCTTCATCTCAATCTTGAGCCTGTTACACCCGATGAGCCGTTAAGCAGGGCCATGGATCGAGCGGACATTGCATGAGCGAGCATACTTTTCCTCGAGGGGTATGTCAAAGAATTTCTTGCCCTTTTCAATGACATCCTCTATCAAATGGGAGGGGATGCCCGCGTTCTTGAGATATAGGAAGCCGACTTCAAGGAGTGCGTGACGCAGTTGTCGTAGAAAGTCGTCCTTGGTTGCAGGATTGCGTGCTCGTTCAAGATCCAAGATTGGGATGGAGGTGAAGGACATTGTCTGAGGCTCACGAGAACAACAGATTCGCGCGCTGCGACGTTGTCAAAGGGACTCTGATTCGATTTATTGGTATCTTTTGTAGAATGGCTCAGGCATATTCAGCACAAGTTGCCCATCTTGGTGTAGACCGCTGCTTGACGATGGCGTAATATCGCGTGAGAGCCCTTGGTTGGCGACCATGAGATCATTGCCCCCGCCCCCGCCTTCAGGCCCCGACTTCATTTCAGCAGCCATTTGCGACCGCGTGCGACTCCGTTCCTGGCTTCACGAGAAGATAGCAATGCATTTTCTTCTGCATGCATGTACGCTCGCTATTGTTCCCCAGTGTTCGGCATTATTTGCCGCGGCCCTTAGGTTGAGGCGACCGACAACGGCTTCGCCGCAAGCAGGTCCGCTACCTTGTAGAACATGTCTTCCACCGAAGGCGCTGCGAAGGCCGGTGTGGCATCGAAAATGTCCGCCAGATATTGTTGTGGAACGACGCGGGGATGAGCATCTACGTCATCCATCTCCATGTCCTCCGTGTCCTCATCCTCCACTTGGTCCATGTCATCATCGCTGCCCATTTCTGCATCTTCCCCATTGAGAATGAGGCTTTTGATCGATTGCTCGGGGCCGACGATGGACTTGTCCAGACGAAGCTCCTCGAGGGGCTGCATCGTTGCAAGTGATGAAGGGTCGGATCCCTCGGCAATGACCCAGACCTGAGCGGTGTCGTCGACAGCGACGAATCCACTCGCCGAAGGCGATGAGACCAGGCTGACTATCCTATGCGGGATGCTGCGCACCAGGAGCGGTTCTGGATCCTCAGGATCAAAGATTCCTACACTCGAAAAGTCGCCAATCGGCAGTGTCACGGCAAACCGTGTAGATGAGCGATCCACGGCTAATTGCAGAAGCTCGTGCACTCGGGGGATTTTGGGCACGACGATGCCGTATCGTAACTCGTCGCCCACAACGTCGTACACCCGTAACTCGTCTGACAGAGTAACGATGAACGAAGAGAGCGCCCGAATCGAATGTAAATGGCCCTCCCACAGCCCATCAATCGACTTGATGATCTGGCCAGTGGCGGTGTCGATTACATAGACCAGTCCAGCGTCTGTCGTCCCGAATGCGGCGAACAGTGTAGATCCGTCTTCCGAGAAGGTAAGGCTGCCTTGTGCATTGGGCGCATCAGCACATTGACTTGCTTCCGTGGCGAGTTCATGACCCGATTGCCCGCCTATAGCAACTGTTTGCGAGCAAATCCAGTGGAGGGTGTCTTGACCCGCCTCGCCTTTGACTGGTACTCCGTTTTGGAGCCGCGACCTGGCTCGCCATAGGCGAATTATGCCGTCTCCACCGATTGACGCAAAACACGTTTCCGTAGGGTGAGAAACGAGATCAAGGATATTTTCCGGTTGACTCGTCGAATGAGGGGCATTGACCCTGGAAACCAAGGCAATATTCCCATCCTTCTCGCTGACTTGCCAAAACTTGAGATAGACCTCGTGTCGTTCGCGGATGAACTGCTCTTGAAGATCGCTACTAACGTTCTCCACATCCTTTGCGGGGGGTTGCCATACGTCCACACTCGCGAGCCATCTGCCGTCGTTGGTGAATGAGATATGACTGACCAGTGGTTCATCAATGGCATGGCCCTTGTTTGTCAAGTTGACATCAGTGAGCTGCGTTCGGGCCAAGGCTTGCTTGGAGACTCCAGTAAAAGACTCGAGGTCAAAGGTTTGCAGAAGAGGCGCTGATAAGTGTCCCGAGGACATAGTGACCTGACGACCGTTGCCGACACAAACATGGAGCTTGGAGGAGTCTGTTGGTCGTATAGCAGCAGGTATCGGTCGATCCACGCGCTCCGAAACGGTCCAGACACGCTTGACCAGTGAGTCCTTGGGGGCAGATACGTCAACGGTCGCTGTTTGGATTCCAGACACGAAAGCCGTTGGTTTCATCTCTGCCGTTGAGATGATCATAGCCGAGTTATCGTCGAGATGAAGAATATAACTAGAACCAGACGCCGAAATAGCAATATTTTCTACACTTGCTGAGAGATGTGGCAGGAAATCCTTCCTGGATGTGTCGACCTGCCAAATGACGAGGACATTTTCCGATCCTCCCGAAATGAAGTAATTACCTAAAGGAGGTCAGCACCAATAGTGTCAAGTTGGCTGTTGTACTTACCGTCGCGTGACCATTTTGCAGAGTGAACAGCTTTGCGGTGCCAATGGAATTTGCTCACTTGAATGCCATCCCTGGCGTGTTGGGGCTGGCCAATGGCTTGGATTCGTGCAAGTGCGTCACGGTATACGTAAATGCCTCCTCTTGCTCCGCCGGCGAGGATATCGACAACGGGATCGTGCTTATTGCCCGCAGGCCCGAGAGAAGCTAGCCTAGGATGACACCGCATATCGATGGTGGTGATGAGATCGGGAGTGTCGAAGGAATAGAAGCCATATTGGAGTTGATCCATATCGACCATGTCTGTCTTAGACCTGGCGCCAAGAAATATGCGATCGTTGAATGTGCCCATCAGGACCTGGCCGTCCTCGCTGGCTTCAAGCAACGGATGCCCAGCGCCAGGCCATTTCAGGCTGAAGAGACTCTTTGATTTGTATTTGGCCCCAGAGTTGCCCTGATAAGCAGTTATATCCAGTCGGTTCTTGTCAGACTCGACCAAAATAACAATATCATCCTGGTTGGCGGCCGGTATGATTGTCATGGCTTTAGTGACGCCGGAGCTGGTCTGGAAACTGGGTTCCATATCCGTGTCTGTAATCCAATTGACACGATAGACATGACCATCAGAGCAGGCAACCCAGAGGAAGTCTGGATCTTGTCTTGACAATCGCACGGCAACAATGCGTATCGGTGTTGACCCTTGCGGGGCCGAGGAGTCGAGGGCGCAAATCGGTATTCTCCGAACGAGAAGAGAGTCAAGGGCATTATAGACTTGAATCGAGGTATTATAGGTTAAGATCAAGTACCTGTGCAAGGTTAGGATCGGTACGAGGGGGGTTTCAGAGTGCGCCTCACTGATCGTCTGCAGTCAGGATGGGATCAATGTCCAGCATCCGCCCACCCATGGGCTTGGAAACCCTCCAGCCTGCTTCGCCATCACTGGAGTTTCGAGCGAATTCAAGTAAAGTTGCCGCCTTGCCAGTCTGAGTTGAATGTGTCCTTGTGAGACTGCTGGAGTCGGGTATCTGCTCGGAAAGTGCTGCGGGCTCTTTGTCGTTGCCAAGCTGTTGTCGATGGCGCTTGGACTTGGTATCGCCATCGTTGGCGTCTCGCTTTCGCTTCTTCGCCTTGTCGTCTTTGACTCGGGGGCTCTTGTGTCCAGCCATTTCGCAGCAAGCGTTGCGAAGCGCCCGTGGTGGCAAGGGGACGGCTTGTGGCTTTCCTGAGTGGAAGAGTCGTCTGCGCAAGAACTGTCGATCCTAGGTCCTTCTATCGGCAGGCCGCGGCGCTTCCTAAAATTTCGGTCCCGCGTTGAACTTTTTTCTATCGCGATAAGATAAGGGACAAGGCGTGCGGAAAAACTTCGGCACGCCGCAACTGTCCGTCCTAACACTGCCAGCCAGAGAAAGTCCGTCTCCGAATGCGCATCCAACTTTTTTGTTCAGTGTCGAAACTCTGTCATTGTGCAACCGCGCAACGCAAATCGCCAAGATGATTATCCCCATTCGCTGCTTCTCGTGCGGAAAGGTGCGCAAGAAGAATACAATCGCATCAGAGTCCTTGCTAACTGAGCAAGGTCACGGGAGATCTGTGGGAGCGCTACCTGGTACTCATCGCCGACCCGAGGAAAACGGACGGGTAAGGCCCCCAGGTTACTATTGAGACGTGGTAACTATGGCTGACACAAGTCGCAGTGATGCTATGGACGAGCTTGGCCTCAAGCGATACTGCTGCCGCCGAATGATCATGACCCACGTCGACCTCTGCGAGAAGCTCCTCAAGTAAGCGACGTCGCCAACGCTCCCGCCCGACCTCCAAGACCACGCGACTGATTCCATTTACCAGATATACTCCTGATGGCCGAAACGAGAAGAAACAACGCCTCAACGAACTTGCCTGAAGCTTATGCTCTGTTACCGGATACCTTTGTTTTCTCGGCGTTTGGGGCTTTATGCGTTTACGGATCGGCGTAGCGAGAGGAATGACAAATGGGCCTTTGCGGATGCCAGTAGCGCAAGTCATTGAACAGATGCACTGCTTTCTCGGAAACATGACGAATCTCACCGCAAAAGGATCTTTTATGAAGAGTAGCAACTGTGCATCGATGGAACTCCCTGGCCTTTGGGATATTCCTGTGAGCATGATAGTTTGTTTGTTGAGCAAAATAGCATTGACAGAGATCGATCTCGCAGTCAAGTTGCTGAATTCTGTTCTATTCTACCTTCGCTTAGCGAGGGCGACTCGGCTGGTTCGTTCGGGAGCCTTGCTAAAAGACGACGAGTTGGCCCAAGGATCCGAGTTGCGCAGAGCCTCAAGATCGGGCTATTTGACCAATGCATGTTGTACGCCACGCCGTGCAGAGGAGAGGGCGCCCTATCATCCGACACCACATGTTTTTGTGGTGCCAACAAGCAGAAAAGATCGTTTCATCTTGAGGGATGCGTCTCGATGCGGGTGGCTACAGTCAGGCAGAAGTGCCTGAACTCCAGACTGAGTGCAGATTGGTACGTGCGGATCCAGCCAACACCTGTCAGGACGCCGTGTGGCTGTTGGTCCAGTGGAGCGCACCTGAACCCGTGTTTTAGCGACGGGATGTGAGCCCTCCAGCATGGTGGTTGCTTTCATGTCCAGCGCCCGGGAATCAAGCTGCTGCTATAGCTTGACAGAAGCCCAGCGAGTTGAGATTCAAATGCCACAGTGAGCCCTGATGCCTTGAGCCTGTTCACGATGAGCAACGACTGTGGCTGCCACGATTGAATGATATTTAGGGTGCTCAACATAAACGATCCGCAAGAGTCAAAACCTGCAGCTTACGCGAGCCTGCACTCCTGAAAGCCGTCCCAGAAGTCCGGTGACATGTTTCGTTGGTAGAGGGATAGCCTGTGTCCATACTTGTTGCAGATGCATGATGGCCTCCCAGGGAAGCCATGTACTGCGCAGTCATCTGCAAATCAGCTGGAAAAGAAACAGGGCCACGTCGAGGGACGAACACAACCGCATGGCTTGCAGGTGGCGTGGTAAACGTGTGTTGGGCAAAGTGCGTGCATACTTTCTAATTCAATAAACAAACGCCAAATATAGCTTGCGTCAAAATAAGAGCAGTCTAGTGAGGACCTGTTGTGTATCGGGAAGGGATTTGAGATGGAGAAGACGGCCAGCAGAGTAAGTGGTTTATGATGGAATATATTGGGACATGTGCTCTAATCTTAGAATGCGGCTACCTCAGGCCACAAGGGTACCTGCCATCACGATGAGCTTGATGGCCGTCCGCTCCTTCTCGCCAAATTAATCATTGCCGGCAAGGAAAACGTGTCTCCTGCCCCGTCTCTTCTCGGGCAGAATCTTCCTCGCAGCCGAGATGCAGACCGCGACACATTTGCGGAGTCCAACCCAGAACCAGATCGCCGGGACCGCTAACAGCCACTCAGGAGACGGCGCCAAACGCGCTGGCATCCTTTCAACGCCTCGGCAAGACTAACGCCCGCTCGAGAGCCACGAGGGCCACCCTCCACCGCCGAGACGACGTCTGGGGTCGACCACACAGACAGGCGTACGGCGGCGCGTTCCGTCAAACGAGTGCCTGCTTCAAGACTGCAGCTTCCCGTCAAGCAGGGTCTGGCATTGGATGCCTTGTACCTTTCAAGCCCGGGCGCGGATCGACGTGACCAGGCTCCATCCCTCGACGCCCAGCTCTCCCTGGCTCTCTTGGGTATCACCAACGCAATCAGGTGCAGGCGGGCGGATTATTGGACTTACAAAGACTGTCAGGTTTGGCAGACGTCCCATCCAGATAAGGAGGCATGGGGATCGAGGCCGACGTTTTTCGAAAGCCTTGCCAAGCCATACAGCCCATGCCGGCTTCCAATCGGCCTCGTTCGCTTCTTTAGACGCCCGCTTGATGGAGACCCCGGCTTCCAGAATCCGCTTGGTGCAACTTGCCAGGCCTATACTAATTCACCACACCCTCGAGATACCGAGTCGCTGGCGGAAGCGAGTCCCAGGTGCCCGCCTATTCGCGACAAGTCGCTTTAAGCGCCGAGGCCTGTCTCCCGACCATGCAGCCCCACGCGTTGGCCGCTTGAAAGTCGTTCCCACTCCTCCACCAGGGCGGACAACCTAGTCGCTGACTGGCTGGGTCCTCCGAGGCAACTTGACCCTTTTGGAAGAGTGCAAGAGCGGCTGGAGGTGCATAGCAGCGGATGATTGATACAGTCGCTGAGTTGCACAAAGCTGCTTTAGCTCGCAAAGGCTTGTCCCACGGCGGCTCACTCATCCTACCGGGATCGAGCAGGATGATGGGCCTCCTTCTCAATGGCCGAGAGCGTCATGGGTCATGGACTGTCCGCGGCACCATCTGTACTCCTCATCATCCATGAAGCGGGCTAGTGAGGTTGGCCAGTGTGCAGGCTGCCTTGCTGCAGGCAAGATGCGCCCATGGGTGCATCATGCTTCGACAGGGACAAGGACAGTGGCTCGGCCTCGTTCGCGCAGCCTCTGTGCCGCAAATTACCCACGGAATGCATCCACGGCTTACGCAGAACCGCCGTAAGATGGACTCGCCTGCCTTGCCTCTGATATTGCATGTCGAGTCTCGGCAAGAGGAGCGTGCTGCATGCCCGCCTCACCTCCCGCTTCGGCGTCCTGCGCCTACACCCTCAGCCCGTTTGGCCAACTTGGCCGACCTCGTCTAATGCCTGTTCGCCTGCGGGAATCATGCGCCGACTTGCCGCATAGCTTCTCGCCAAAGATATCATCAGGCGCATTTGCGCGCGCTACTCTCGCCTGTTCACGTCAACTTGTTGTTGCCTTTGCGCCCCTTTCTTCTCTCTGCCCAACGCGCGGGTCTTCGCCTTGGTCTCTAGGCCCTATTCGCCATCGTTGCCGAGCGTGGCCAGCCTCAAACGCCGGGAAGCGCGTCGGTTGAGAAAAGGCGGGTAAGGGCGCATGTAAGAGCCGCAATCCGCCCCCTGCCTCGGAGCTCTTAACGGCCAAGCTCTAGCCAGTCTCATCAGTCGGTCAAGGCCTACAACGCTTCCCTCAGCAAAGTTCGTCGTTGGAACCTCGAGCATCTCCGTAATTACCCCACCGCCGTGATCAGCACGGCGGTCAGCTTGGTCCGCCTAATTTCAGCGTCGCCAGCCATCCTGTCTTGCCTCGTCCTAACAATCACTATTTCGCTTGTCTTTTCGGCTTTCCACGTCTCGACGCCGATCTCTACAGGCATTCGCTTTGAGAGCTACACCCGCTGTCGAATACTGAAGCTAGTCTAGCCTCGTCATGGCTCTTGAGGCTCCTCTGCGGTCTTCGACTGGGCATATGCACTTTGCTCTCACGGGCCGAGGAGACATGTCTTCGACGGCAGACGCAGAAGGGACCCGATCCCCATTGCGACCTATGTAGGTTGAAACTGCGTTGCGGTTGGAGTAAAGACCATTCTCACAGTTAACCATCAAAACAGGTCTTCACCTCCCTGCACCATGGATTCAACTTCATTGATGCCCTACTCGGCCAATCGGGTCCCGTCAAGCTCCATGGGCCTACTAAGCCCCAGCGATATCGTTGGGCCCTCTCCAGTCACTTCCAACGGGACAGAGACTACAGAAATAGAAGACGACGCATCGGAAGAAGTGCGTCAAGCCCACGGCACGGATGGCTATGCACCGCGTCGCTCCGAAGTATGCGAATCAAAGAACCACGTGGACTTGCGAATTCACCATACTCATGAGATTGTAGATTCTTATGCTCTCGACCAATCTCCCAGATTCCGTTCGACAGCCCAGCAACGAGGAAGCCGTGTCGGTCATCCACGCTCCCGAGAGCTTTGCACTTTGGGTAAAAATTACAGTAAACTCTTCTTCGACCAATTACTTACGTGGTAGCCGCAGTCCTCCACGAAACCTCCTGTTGAGGCGACGCAGTCAGGCGAACATAAATACCCTGACTTTGACGGGCGCCGCTCATCAACACCAAATGAGTCCGCCCCAAAAATGGTGCGCACACAACAAGCATCGGGACGCTAGATCTTGTGGAGCTGATACGAATACCTATAGCAGTCCATCGTGCCCTCTCGTCCTCCGATATCGACGGATGTGAAACCAGTCCGGTATAGCGTCGACAGCGCCACACCTAGGGCGCAAGACCTGCAAGATATGCTCGAAGAGAGCAACAGAATTCGCTCTAGTAGCACCAGCAGCCTCGAAAGTATGGGTTCAGCCCCTTCACGTCAAGGGCGCATCAACTGATCGCTCGATAGAAATCGACGAGCAGACTGAGGCTGAAGGCGAAGACGACGACGATGAGGACTACTCCGAAATACCCCTCAGTAGACCCGAGCATGACGAGGTCAATGGGTTGCGAACTGCCCTGCAAGAGTGCTGGACCCTTTGTAATACTCTTGCCAATCTGAGCTCCATCCATAGAGCACGTCTTTTCAGCAGCTCCGAAACGCCCGACGCTCACGAGAAAGCCTGGAAAGCTTGCTGGAAGCTATGTCAGCGTCTGTATGATCACCAAGACGACGACGTGGCCTCCCAGAACGTGCGAACAAATCTCGATTTGTGCCGCGACTTTTGCCAGGCATTATTCGATGTGCGACAAAGGAGAGATCAGACAGCTGATTCGGTGCTACGTGTAAGCTTTGAGCTTAATAACCAGTCAGTTCCTGCCTTGTCCTCCATGCCAATACATCTCTGGGGAGAAGATATCTATACTGATCAGTAGGCAATGTAGTCTATACAGCGCTCAGGACAGCCGAACACTCCCGGAGCCGTTCAGGGAGAGAACTCTGGACTTTTACATAACACTTTGCCACCGCTTGATGAAGCAACGCAGCGAGTTAGCAGATGAAACCGACCATCTGTTGAGAGCATGCTGGGGCCTGGCAGAGATGCTCTTCAGCCTGCGTCAAAATCGACGAGACGGAAAGCCACCGGACGAAGAATTACTAGGATCTGCTGTACAAGCATGTTGGGACTTGTGCGACATTTTTAGAGATGGCTGGACTCAGATACGTCCAGACAGGGACACTCCACGGCCAAATCAGACAAGCTTCTTTCCTCAGCAGCCCTCCGACCAGACGGGTCGCGAAAGTCGACAGTCTAGCCGGTCTTCCCTCTTTTCGAAACGGGACAGCGTAAAGAGTAACCATCAAGATGAGAGGTCGCGAAAACCTCCGCCTGTTCCAGAGACGCCAATTACCGAATTTGAAGACACACCCGTTTCACCTGAAAGTCGATCGCCTCAGTTGCCCAATATCATGGTCCTGGGCACAACGAGTGATGGGGGCCATGGAGGCCGTTGGTCTAGCAACGCGTCCAACATGTCCAGTTATTCGCGAAGCAGCAATCGCACGTCAAGTACTGCCACAACGACCACAGCTCATGAAGATCCAAACATGGCACGTTCCAAGGTTCTTGTCCTTCGAGCCGCATTGAGCCTAGGGTTCGATCGAGATGCTGTTACGGACTCGAAAGCTGGCGCGGCTGCGCTGCAGGCTTTTGTTCAGGGACTACCATCAGGCTCGTTTGGCCCTCTGCCGGCTCAGAATACCTTGCTGCAACAGTACAAAAAGTCGATATTGACGGATGCTTTCATCCCCCGTAACCAGGCGCTGCCGGTTCGCGGCAAGCGAGTCTCAGCGCAAGACATGGCAAAAAGCATCCAGGCAATGATCAGCAGCTCGCCTCGGTTTATCTATCTCCGCGAGCTTTTCAAATTTGTATTCCAATTTTCAGTCGAGGAGGTTGAATCTCGAAGAAATGTGGCGATAGCGGTTTGATAACAGGGTTGCCATCACGGGGAGTTGGTGTGACCTGTTGAGGATGGCATTATTCATCGCTGTAAAGGGAGTTATGCGCGCGAGAGCGAGAGAGCGAGAGAGCTCCAGGCATTGAAGGAGTCACGGGCTCCAACGAGAAGCGATAGGGTAGCGCTGTGTGCTTGATATCCTCTCTGCCAGCCTGTGCTTAGGCAGAGCATCAAAAATGATGAATGCTGGTGGTTGGCACATCTGCTACTTGCGTGTGGGAAGTTTCTGTCTTCGGTCACCTTTATAAGTCGACGGTGTGATCAGCAATGGGACAAAAATGACGAAATACTCGTGAGGTTGAGAATACATGGGTAGATGATGAATGCAACAAGACTACCTATCTAAACTTGCCATGGTCCAACCAAAGCCTCTCGCATGACACCACGCAACATTCGTTCTGAAAGCGAGCAAGCTCCTGCAAACCGCAAAGCCGGCAACCCGACTTGTGCAGGGTGAATGCGACGGTGACATGGGTCTCGAGGCCGCCAGAACGATGCAACCCCTGATATCCCCTGAATATCATCAGACAAAAGCTCCTCGATCCTCCAACGCGGAATGGTTCTGCCCAGGGAGCCATGATGCTCGGTGACTCGGTCCTCTAGGTAAAGCAGCTGAGCCTAACAATGGTAAATCAAAGTCCCTGTCCCGGAAAGCCTGGCAGGTGCGCTCAAGCTAGTGCTCCCCTAGGTGACGGTTCACGATACCTGCTCCCTCGTCTCTGCCGTTCTCCTCGAATCGACCACTGCGCTCGAAGCAATGCCGGAGAATCTGGGAAAGTATGGCTGTGGGAATAAATCCCACCGGCCCAGTTCATCGTCGATGAGCCATGTGCGGGCGCATTCAGCACGCCGAATGCCTCACAGCCCGCTGCGACTCGGCGTCTCCTAGCCCTAAGAAAAGTTGGCTGCTGGTGGCATTGACAAGGTTCGAGGGGTTCGCGATACTCACGCCAGGGCCGCCGGTGCCCGCCACCGAGGACGGGAGCTGGAGGGGCTCGTCGAAGCTGTAGCCGTTTCCGTCGTCGGCCGTGTGCACAAAGGGGTCGAAGTGGTAGAGCTGGTCGAGCTGGTCGACCGTCGGCGCGCCGGGCTGCTCGGGTTGCTGCGCCTGAGCTACCGCCTCGGCGGACACGAGCGGCAGGGAGTTGTTGAAGGTGTGCTCGGGCATGTGGTTGTCAGGGTGTGGTTCTTGGCCAGTGAGGAGTTGGCTCTGCTGCGCGGTGGCCATGCCTTGTTCTGCCTGGTGGAAGACGCTGGCGGCTTGGCCGTCTGTGAGGATTCCGTCGAGCATCGTCCAAAGGGAGTCGTCCCGCTCAGGCTGACCTGATTGCCCGCTGGAGACGTCGCATCCTAGTTGCGCGAGCTCGTCGTTGTTTGGGTGCGATTCCAATACAGACAGCTGGGCCGGATCGGCAGGCAAGCAGAGAGCAACGTCGGCGCCGCTCTGAGCAAGGGCGGCAGGAACAGGCGCGAAATCTGGATGAGAAAAGAGCTCTCCGTGTCCGCTCGAGGCTAGGTCCTCGAATTGGCTCGAGAGGGATTGTGCAGTCGGGTGATTCGAGGTCCACGTCAAAGTCTTTAGGGGCGATATGCTGGCGCCCCCAAACCCGGCCAAGTTTACAGTCTGATCGTAGCCGGCTCCGAGATTCTGTGAGGGTGAGCAAAAGCTCTGGTTTTGATGGCTGGCTCCGTCATAGTAGTTGCCCATGGAGCCTGAGGTAGGCGGGCGGTTCAAGTGAGGCAGGTCGAATCTCCCTTGGCCCTGGCCACCCGTGTCGGCCATGTACTGGACTGCTACCGCGTTAAACACGTTCAGATTTCCGTAAGAAGCTGAAGCCAGTGCCCTCTGTTCCGGGGCATCTCTCAACGAGTTCAGGGGTTGGCA
Organism: Hirsutella minnesotensis 3608; assembly: GCA_000956045.1. Taxonomy (NCBI): domain Eukaryota; kingdom Fungi; phylum Ascomycota; class Sordariomycetes; order Hypocreales; family Ophiocordycipitaceae; genus Hirsutella; species Hirsutella minnesotensis. Next base: position 519,252 of record KQ030507.1, on the reverse strand, counting down.
ATGGCGGTTCTCCTGGGCAACCTGCCGGCCGTATGTTGCGCCATCACCATTTTGTGCCGAGTTTGCGAAGAAGAACATGTTTCCATCGCTTGCTGCGTTACTCGACACCATGCCAGGATTCTCAACCGTCACGTCTCTTTGGTCTTCAGGGTCTTGACGAATAGTTGATTCTCTGTCAGCCGACTCGTTCACGGCCGGGCTCTGTGAGAGCGGTGCTTCACCGTCCTCTTCAGACGAAATCGTCACTGTAGAGCCTGGCGGTGACGGTGTAGCCGTGAGATCAATAGTGATTGGGGGCTGTCCCGGCACAAAAGTCGCGGCAGACGGATTTCCGGATGGCACATTCTGGGCAGCCATCGCTCTGCTCGCCTGGGCAGCGTACATGCTTGGCGTCGGCGCTCCGCGGAGGAGCTGCTGGAGAAGAGCGCGCCTCACGGGCTTGGGAGGCTCAGGGGGCCTGCTAGAGACGGGCGGAGGGATATAGCAAGTCAGGGGGACTGTCTTTGCACGATGCACACGCGGGCGTGAATATGGGCTAATAAGATTCTCCAATGTCAGTTGTCTCTTGCTACATCTCAATCTTGCTCCTCACGCTTGATGGGAACGTCTTCCTGGGACTGCACGGACACTTTCTTCTCCTCCACTTCTGGCGTCGGCGGCCGCAGGTTCGCGGGCATGAGCAACTTGCTCTCTGGCGCCTCCTGCTTGCACCGCTTGGCGGCTCTCTCGGCCTCCTCTTGAGAGATCTCGATGGGCTGCGACAGCGCCTCGTCTTCTTCTGGCTCCCGCGGGCGTCGAACCCCGGCCAGCATGGGCAGCGAAAGCGGCATCGGCATCGTAGCAGCTGCTCTCCCTTCCTCTTCATACTCTTCGCGATCCGCTCTCATCTCTCGCCGCATCTCGGAGGGAAGAGCCGCAGGAGCCGAGATGCTCAACTTTCGTGCGTAGTTGAGTGGCACAAAGGATCGGCTTGGAGGCGGTTGCGGGATTGCCATGGGTGGCGTGGGATCTTGAATGGGGCGGCGGGCCCGTCGAGGAGGTCGAAAGGCCTCCGTGAGAGATACTGGCTCCTCGTCGTCTTCGAGGAAAGCTAACCCGGCGGGCACAAGGTCGTGGCAGTTGGCAGCCGTGATGTAGGGATCTCCAGGCTCGAAGCCGACCAGCCTGTTCATGAGCGGGCAGCTGGATATTTCAAGATGATTAGCTACCAGTCGATGCACGTTGCACCTCAAAGACGGGAGAATAGGTGCTGCAGAGAGATGGGAGAACTTCTGAAGATGACCGAGACTTACTTGAACCGGGCGTCCTTGCCATACTTGTTCTTAACGTATCGAAGTTGGCTTGGCCCAAAGAACCGCTTGAACTTTTCCTGGAAGCCGTCCTGGATGGCCACGGGATCCATCCTTTTGAGGACCATCTCCAGGACCCAGGAGATTTCCTTGTCTTTGTAGGTAGCTGATCCGACCATGTTGAACGTTGTTTGAGAAGCGGAGCGACTGCTTCAGGGCTCAAATAGGAGAGGATCAGATCTTGAAGTAGTGATGTTGAAGGGGTGAGGCGGAGGAAGGTGGCTGATGCCCTTCAGAGAGCGGTGGTCGAGAAGAGGCTCCTGACTTTGAGGAGAGCTCGCAGCCAGAGATTGACTAACAAGAGACTATGGGAGCAAGCAATAAGCTCGAGTTAGTTGTACTGTTTGATTTTCTCTTGATGCCACAAACCTTGGTGTTGAGCTGCTGACGTTGAGCCAGGCCGAGCAGCCAGGAAGCTTGAGCAGAATCGAGAAGTCCTGGTGTGCGTCCTCGTGTGGTCCAAGGAAAGGTGATGAAGAAGCTGAGGGCAGAGACAGAAGCAGAGATGAGACCTCTGCCGGAGTTATATAGACACGGGGGCACGACTTTGGCGGTGACGATGCTCGGCAGCCGACAACGGGGCTCACCTAGAAGAGGGGGGAGGACAACCGAGGACGCGTCAGGGACGAAAGCATCAGGCGAGCACATGAGGCCACACGCCTCTCTCTGTGTCTCCCCCGCGCTTGGGCGGAAGCGCTTGCCGCCGTGCTGATGCGATGACTGCGGCGCGCGCGGGAAGTGAGCCGTGAGGACGTGATGGGAAGAAGCTTCCTGAGGGACGGTGAGGTTGAGGGTTGAGGTTGCGCCAAGTAGGGAGGCGGTGCCGGGGCGGTGAATCGGGTTGAATAGAGACGAGCAAACAGTCGAATGCCCGAGGAGTCGAGGAGCCAGGCCACGGCCAAGAGACAATGGTTGGCGCCAGTTGGGGGGTTTCCAGGGGCTCGCGGCGAGCACGAGGCCACGCTGAACAGCGGACTGTGAACAGGGCCCGCCAGCCCAACAGAGGGAACAGCCGGAACAGGACCGTCTGTCTTCCCCGCCTTCACGATGGAACACCTGCCAGATACCAGGCGCAGGGCAGCTGGTTAGGGGGGGGGCAGCGCATGGCGGGTGAGGTGAGTTGAGATGAAACCCGTTCGGCTAGTCGAGGAAGAGCCGAAAGACGGGCAGGCAGTGCAGCTTGGCAACTCCAAAAGTCATGCAATATGCCGACGGCTGAATCATCAAGAGTGACTCCTCTCTTGTGGTCTTTAGTTCCAACTTCTGGGCCGATGGTGCTTTGGTCCTGGGATATCCAGTCTGCACACAGCACGGGATCCCCTATCTTCTTCAACACCATCACCGCCACTTGAGCATTATCCACTCTGTTCTCGAAGACGACGTGCTCTTTTATCCCATTTCTCTTGCCGTCTCTTGCTCCTCCTATATCGGCCTCATACAGCCGCCACGTCCACCCAGCCAAACTCATGCAACGCTCCTCGCATACACCATCCATACGATCCGCGCATACATCCCCAGGACCAAGTCTCTTTTACTCACATCTTGGCCCAGGCAGTTGCAAACACGTCCTAAGCATGTGTTGTTGCCACAAACAAGCCATCATCCCACACCACGCATCGCCTCTTGGTGCGACTTTTATGCGTCCTCCTACCGGCACTCTGGTCTTTGCCCGGGACGTTGAATCACGGCCCCTGTCCGACACCAAGCAACGACGACGGAGCGGAGCCTGCGCAGACGCCGGCCCACCAGAGGTCACGCGCGGGGAGAGGTGTCCGGACAGTCATCGACGTCGGCGTCTCGTCCCATGGTCTTGCTTGCGCAGCTGGCCGACGGCGGAGAAGACGCCGAGGTCGCGGCGTCGTCTGATGCTCGGGGTGGCATGGAGCGGCTCGGCTTCTCGGCAGCGTCTTGGTCACTGACGTGGACGACATTGAATAAGAGACGCCAAAGACCGCTGTACCTTGGGAGCGGATAGACTCGGCGTCGTTGTCATGCTCGTCTGAGCCATGGCTCTCGCGCAAGCGCTTGGCTTCCCGTCTCGATGCCGGTCGACTCATTCCCCATGCTCTGAACCACATATCCTGGACAGACGTTGCGCGCCGTCTTCACTGGAGTACCATCTCTGTCTCTTCTCACGCAATCGTGCCCAAGTCTATCCGTGTATTCGTGTATCCGTGAGTGTCTATAGTCATTTCTAGGGGAATAATGTTGCCATGATGAACCAACCATGCTCTATGCTCCTAAGTCACGCTCCCATTCAGATGCTGTAGCGCCTTGGCGACCCCTTTTCGTCACCTTCTCTCCGTCTCCGGATCTGATTCGCAACCGCTTCGTGGTGTGCCGCCCCTCGAAAACACGCCGAGCCAGCACCGCACCGCCCCGGCCTCGTCGTCCTCGATCCAGTCGTCCTGTCCGACGAGCTCGTCCTCCTCGTCGCAAAAGAGCGGCGCCTCGAGATCGAGCATGGCCTGTTTGAGCGCCTCGAGCAGCCGCAGTGTCGCGGCGTCGCGCTGGGGCACCATGACGACGGCGCGTGCCTCGGGATCAAGGGCGAGGTGGTGGCCGATGGCCGATGCGAGGAGCGCAGGATGCTCGTCGTCGTACAAGGGGTCGGCGGCAAGTACAATCTAGTCGAGAATTAGTCCATTACAGTCAAGAAGAACAGCATTCGGCAGCATGTCATTCTACCTTGAATTGAAAGGGCTTGCCAAAGAGGGCCTGGTCAACCTCGTCGTCGCCGCTGCCTCCCCATGTGAGCGGGCCGACGGTCAAGTCGCCGCCGCGGGCTTGCACGAGGGCCACGTTGGCGTCGGCATTGTGCTTGAGGTTGGGCACAATGTCCGGCAGGTCGCTGAGGGCGACTGGCACCTTCCAGAGAGCGGCGGCGGCGAGGCCCAGCAGGCCGGTGCCCAGCTCCCAGAGGTGCTCGCGCTGCGCGTCGTCGGCCATCCACGCCAGCGGGCTCTTGACGATGGTCGACAGGTACCGCGTCACCTCGGCCTTGCGCTGGCTCGCCAGGGACTCTTGGGCGGCGAGGATCTCGGACCGGCGCCGCTGGTGGTTCCAGACGGGCGGGCTGAGCTCTAGGCCGTTGAGCGTGTCGACGAGGGCCTCGAAAGTCGGCTTCTCCCACATTTGTGGAAAGTCCATGGGCGAGGCCATCTTGCCCTATCGTGAGAGGTGGTTGGTACTGAAATCGGAATGGTTCGAGGAAATAGTTGACCAGGATATAACTCGTCGTTGAGACCGAGACGGTGAGCGCTGAAGAGAGAAAGGATGATGCTCAGATGGCGCAAGGGCTGGATGCCGACTCTCCTCGCTTTCCCCAAAGCGAGGTTCTTCAGAAAGCACTCATCTCGACTTCTTTTCTATGCCGTTGCCGTGTCGACTGTCGTAACTCGTCCCGAATCCCGCTCGCTCTGGCGTCTCACCTCGTCAAGGCTGGGATACAGAGCAGGACAGAGCCGTGGTCGACAAGGCCATCCCAGTGGGTCCAAGAAGCAGTTTCCCAAGGAAATGACCATGGCGAGAAATTCTGCCCAAGTCGGTGACGGCGACGGGGCTTGGGCGTCGGCGTGGGCGTTTGGGAGATGCGTATATAACGGAGCCCTTTTTTTGACGCCACGGACACCAGTCGCCTGCGTCTCCACCGCCATCAAGGTTACCCCTGGAAAACGTTAATTCCACGCCTGCTGTACCCTCGCCCAGACGTGCAGTACAGTACCTTAGCTATGTATCGCCCATTCCGCTTTATGCCGACGGCCATGGCAATGGCATCAGACACTCGCAGGTACAAACACCAGAGGAGCGCTTGAGCATCCGTCGAGTCAAGGATCGCAACATGGTCCCAAAACAGCCACCCGGGATTCGCAACAGCCGCACGCAACAGAAAAAAGAAAACGCAGAGTGGGGAAAATGTCCGCCGGCTCGCGCACCAGAAACACCGGGCCCTCGAAAAAGGTCCAGGGAAATGGCAGCCGTCGTTCCAGCTGGGTGGACCAGCGCGACCACTGCCATTTCCTCGCCTTTTCCACCCCCTTTTGCAAGGGAAACGCTACTCGTGCATTCAGTCACTTTGGCTCCTGGGTGCTTTTGTTCGGCCGCCTCGTCCTGCCGGGCTAAACCGCATTGCATGCATCCTCGTCAACAGTCGGCTGCTGAACGAGAATGACGAGTTCCGGCTTTGAACAGCTGAGCGCCGTGTTCCTCGAATGAAGAATAGCATGTAACTTGCAAGGCTCCTAGGAGATTCCTAATTTTAGTTCAGCCTCAACAATAGCCCTTTCGAGTCTGCTGCCATCATCACGCCTTCTCTAGAAGATCAAAGATCCTTTCTCTGCCCAATTCTCTCACCTGCAACTCATCGTCGTCTCCACCGGAAATAGTCGCTGCAAGCCCCTGGGAAACCCAAGTATCGGCCGCCGGCTACGAGCTCGCTCTTCCGCTTTCACCCGTGCATACCTACATATTGTAACTTTTCGCAAAATGCAAACCAAAGTGTCTTCATTAGCTACTGATCATCTTGGCCTCTTAGCCTTTTTTTGAATTCATGGTATCAAATAAGTCAAATCGGTCGTTGAACCGGCCTCGCGCCATGGGGAACAACATTCCCTTTCATGTGCGTGAGGCTTCGCTGCTACATGCCTGACAATCCTTCTTTGCCGTCCATGATGACCCTGATGCAAATGCAGAGCACTGATGTCTTGGAAAAAAGGGTGCTTCCACACCCTGCCTGTACGCCTTTCGTGGCCTTTTGCCAAATGAAATCCAAATGGATTCAGAAATCAACGCTCCCTTACTGACCAGGCATTTCAATGTCATCCAATGTCCATGCCCTGGCCTAGTCTCGGTCGGGCGAGTACTGCTTGTAAATCTCCTTCTTCATCACCTGCAGCCGACCTCTCATGTCCAACAAGTCGGCCAGTTTTTCGTGTGGCGGATCGTCCAGCGCCGAGATTTCGTAGTGCAGGGCCTCGTACTTTTGATAGTAGGCCTTGAACTTGTGCGCCTTGCTCATGACGTCCGAAGGCACAGTTTCCACAACCCGTCTCTTCACAGCCGTCGGCTTGTGGTCATTCTCCGCCTTGCGCTTCTTGGAAACCGCGGGCGGCGTCTCGTCGTCTAGCTCCGAAGCATTGGTCGGCGGTGACGATGCCAATGGCGATGACTTGGTTGGTGAAGTCTTCTTGTTCTTGAGCGACGACGAAGGTCTGGGATTGCGAGACGGTGGCGCCGCGTGCAAAGGTCGCGCATTCGTGTTCCGAGCAGGCAGCGGCTGCTTCGGTTTGATTCGCTTTGACAGGGGGGTCCCAGAGCTCGAACTCGAGTCGTCCTCCTCGGGATCTCGACTTCTCTTCACAGGAGCTCGAATCGTAGGTGGCGCCTGGGGCTGCGGCCTGGCAGGCGGTTCTCGTGAAAGTGGTTTTGTCTTGACAATGACCGTGTCCTTGGGCCTGGGAGGGGCGGGCTTCGGCTTCTGCACAGGAGCGTCTTCCCCTGAAGAATCCGAATTCTCAATGATGGCCTGAGAGAGGACGCGAGGGACTGTGCTGGGCTTCGGTCCAGGCCGAGCCTTTGTCGGCGAGGGCTTCTGTGCAGCGGCCTTGGGTTTGGGATTGCCCAGGAGTCGTTTGGCTTGGCTTTCATGCGCAGAAGGTTTCTTGGGCTTAGCCGGCAGCGGATTCGAATTTGATCGCGCCATGCTTTCGCCGTTCACCCGCGGCTTGTCGCCATCCAAGCTATCTCCGTCGTCTTTGGACCCAGAGCTGTCCTCTGCCCGCTGCACTTTGATCTTGGGCGCCGCCTGAGGTGGTCCCTTGGCTATGTTGGCTTGAAGCCGGCTCAAGCATTTGCCCTTGCCTCGTTCCTCCACGGGCAGTAGCCTCTGCCATTCCACCTCGGATGACGAGAGCCTCTGTTTGTCGTACTGTCTCACAGCGTTGTCAATCGCCGTCTGTCGATCCTCCTGGGAGTCGTAGTCGTATTTCCAGACATCAAGCTCTTTCCAGCAGGACTTCTTCATTGCCCACTTTTTTGAGTCGGGTATGTAATCAGCCATCTTCTCCAGGGCGGCACGAAATTCCTCTTCCCGGCCAGTCCACTTCCCACGCAAATATGCTTCGGTCCGGTCCCTTACGGCGAGTTCGTGAACGAGGACTACTCTCTGCTCCTTTTTGCGCTCCATGACTTGCTGCGAGGCAGACAAGACTGGAGTGGATGAGGGTGAGGGTGCAGAGCCATTGAGCGCGGGCGAGGTCGGCATCGACTTGGGTGTTGAGCTATAACCGGGCCAGAGCTTGTTCTTGACCTTCTCGGCCGCCTTTCTAGATGCCGGCAACTTCTCGACCACACGAGCTCTTTGGGTAACGTTAGCGTCAAAATGCTCATGATGCAGAGCTTCCGCCGATTCTCACCTCTCCCGAGCCGCATCATGCGCTGCAAGTCCATTTTGCAATGCCTCGATATCGGAGTCCAGGCTAGGAGTGGAGCTCTTGGCGCTGGACAATACTGCATTTGCCTTGTTGTCCGACTCCTTGACAGTCTTGGCAGTGCCTTTTTTGGTTTCGGGCGCTGGAACTTTTGGTTTCTTGAATAGGGAGCTGGTATGGGGAAGCCGTTCAGCTTTGCGGGTCGATTCGAAGGGTTTCGTAAGGAAAAGGTCGTAGGGCACGTCGTCTTCGGGCGGTGCAATTCGGTGCGAACGAGAGCCAAAGTGGAGGGTCTGGTTAAATGTCGTTGTCAGTAAAACCCAGAGACCAAGGCAGCCAAGAGGCCTGTCAGCCACAACGAGACGGGTGTAGTCGAGCGTTGGGCGTGGGCTCTTCGGGGAAGCAGGCAACAGGCTGCAAGTCGGAACTGCAAAGGAGTCGGCATACCGGAATGTTTCCCAGTGCAATGTGCAGATCGGCGCCATTGCGTGCACTCTGGATGAGGTCCTCGACGATGTTGTCACTCAGAGAGAGGAAGAAGGCCTGAGAGGGCGAGGGCGAATCCCCCTCAGAGGGGGCCTCAAGCATGAGGCCCCCCTCTGGCACCTTGAGGGAGTTCATGGTTGCAGAATCGCGTGGTCACACGCGATGAAGCGAGCCTTTGTGTTTCTCGTGTGGATGAGGACGACGCCGATCGGCGTGGGTCGTAGAAAGGCGGAGTGCTCGAGAGCAGGCAGTCGAAGAGTCTTGTGAAGTGAAGGTCGTCTAGGAAGGATCGTCACATTGTCGGGCGGTTTATCGTGGGGGAAGAGGTCGAGGTCGCGGGCAGAGGCGGGCGAAGAGTGTTGTTCAGGAAACAGGCGGGCCGGCAAAGAACAAAGGCAATAGACTGCCAATGTCCCCCCGAGGGACAGCGATGAATGGGATGTGCACAGTAGAGGGTGCCGTAAGTGAATGGTGCACAGAACAATAGCAAACAGGTTCGTCAAAGGGCCCCAGCCTGTGATGCTCTCCCAAGGCGAGCGTGACGGGAGGAGCGGGCGGTGGACAAGCCACTGGAGACTGGACATGGAGACTAGAACAGGTGAGAGTAAGGGCGTGGGGCCTCTCTCTGGGGGGGAGGACTGGACTGGCAGCCATGGAAACCGCCTGGCCATGTACCTCCAGTACCTGCCGTAACGGAGCACGGGACCCAAAGTACCCAAGTACAGCGCCACCAGACGCTTGCTTGGATGGAGGGTACAGTACTGTACCTGGAGCTAGCTGGATGAACCTGTAGGACCTCGATGACGGTGCCAGCAACCCGGGCGCCCACCACGCCAGCGACCATTCAGGCAGCGCCAGGGGGTGAGCGTGGCGGGGTTACGGACCAAGTACTTCCACCACTTTTCCCTCCAAGACCAGTGCCTTTGCCTTTTCTGGTCGCTTGTTGTCAGAGACGAGCAGGTAGCGCGTGTGCAGGCCGGTACTTGAGCGGCCGTGGATGCTGGATGATGGCCTTGTACCCGCCCGCGAGTACCTCGCTTGTATCGATGCGCACAGCTTCTCCGGACAGGTACCGCAAGGCCCCTGTCGCGGCGAGTACTGTCCCTCGCAGACGAGGCGCACCAAGAGTGAAAGGATAACGAACCCAAAGTTTCAGTAGCCTCCCCTCCATATCTAAAGCGACATCGCGTCGACCGCTTCTGCTGTCGATTCGGCAGCAAAGCAGGTCGGGCGGCCTCGCATGGATAGGAAGGCGCGACGAGGTCACCAGCTGGGCTTGTGCGAGCGCCGCAAGGCAGCCACCGGGACCAGCCTGACCGGTGCTCCGCACATCATCGAACGAGGCCATGTGCATGTGGGCTTCGGATCCGTCCTCGCAGTGAATCGATGGTGGTGCCTCGTAGCGCGGCGGGACGCGACAGGGGTGGTGGAGGTACAGTACATAGAGTACCGGTACTTACCTTGGGTATTCTCCGCTACGGTGAAGCAGCCGTGTACATACAGTACAAGGGGGGAGGGCCAGTGATGGAAGGGGTGCGATGCGATGCGCCTTGATCGGGGTACAGTACATGGTAATGGTTGTTTACATGGTAGATGGAGGGTACCGTACCTACAGTCGCAAATGACTGGTTCGGCGAGCTCAGCGGAGAGAAACTCGGACCAGCCGAGCAAAATGGACTGCAGATTGGACAGTGCTGAGGGCCTCGCGTCGACCTGGGGGTTACCTCGAGGCGTCTAGGGCCTGGGGTACCTTGAGGCTTCCTAGCCCTGCGATGCCTCGGATGGGTTTGGCGGGTACTTGCACAAGTACAGTACTAGTAGCTTGATTTCTGTATGGATCGGAGGCAGGCTTGATGCTTATTCCCTCGATGGACTGTCAGTCTGTCACTCAGCACGAGTGGGGACGTACATACAGTACAAATATGTCAGTCAGCTTCCCCCCAAGTCGCTTGCCCAAAAAGCCTCTTTGATGACGAGACAGATGCGGCGGGTACCTTGCTTGTACGAGACGCCGCCCGACACGGCAAGACGAGAGCCATGTGCCGATGGACGATGGGCGACGACGGCGGCGGTGCTTTGGCACGAGACCGACGACGGACCAGATGGGTTTCATCCTGGCCCATGCCTACCTAGGTAAGTGCCTTGATACAGTAGCACACTCGGGGAGAACGGCCGAAAAATATCAAATGTATTTTTGGGAGAGGGGCCAGCCAGAAGCGTCGAGTCCCGAAAGGCAGTCCAGCACGCAGACGCACAGAGAGAATGGCCTTGACTCGGTACGCCTCAGACGAGAGGGCAAGCAGGGTGTCAATGTGCATGCATGCATCGCAGCGTCGCAGGACAGAGACGGGAGGGGGTGCATTTCAGTCGATAGGTCGATTTGTAGCGTCGCTCCAGGACGACATGTGTATCTTCGACCGACTTTGGCGTCCATACTGTACTGTCGTGTCGAGCATCCATTCATCTTGGGACGACTAGCCAGCGACATCCGTCTAGGCATTTCAAGCAGGCAGACGGCATTGGGCGCCCGAGGAAACGCCCATTCTGGAAAGAAGAAAGACAGGGTTTCGAACCGAGGCGCAGGCGCTGGATCTCGTCACCGGAGAAGCAGCCAATGTTACCGATTCGGGCATACGCTCACAGGCACTGCCTTAGTACCTAGTCCTTGGCTCTGTGGCGGGCCCTAGTGCCATGGATTTGACTTTGCCTCGACTGCTTCGGCCGACGTCGTTATCAACAAGTGAGGGGGCAGAGAACCGGACATTTCCACACAGCACCCGCTAGGATTCGCGACGGACGAATGGACTTGGACGAGCATCGTTGATGGAAATAGTCATTGTTGATTGCTGCCCAGGTTATTTCTGCTACGTGCTTTCATGTCACAGCAAGAGTCAATTCACTCTCGCCAAGAGTAGGTAATGGCCGTACTTGGGGGCGCCCCCCCCCTTTCGAGACGCTCCACCGTGCCACCCACTCTGTCTCTGCCCCGTCAAATTGGGTCTTTCAGCTTCCCCGGGATGATTCATCTGGCGGCTTGTCGGGAAACAAAAACATGGACTCAGGAGCCCTTTGTCGTTGTGGAGGCAAATAAATGACGAATGACGACAGACTCACGACGCTCACAACAGACATCAAGAAGCTGGCCATTGCTTGTGACACTTTGCCGACGCCGCCCCCGCATACGTATGCGTAGCATCCGCCATGGTCGACACTCAAAAGAGAGAAGCGTGTACTTCGTACATACCTTCCTTGGAACCTTATGGATTGCTGATTGCGACCTGGGTGCGACGGTCAACGGGGGTTGCGGCCGAATTTTAGGCGTCGTTTTTTGCCGGTGCCGGAACGGTGCCGATGCCGAGCGCCTTGTACATTTTGTGCCTGTGTCACAGTGACACCAAGCGGGCAAGTCAGCAGGCCGCTCGCTCGCTTCAGCGAGAAAGTGATGCGGTATCACACGTACGTCGCTCGCACGGCGAAACAGGGTTTCTTTCCCTTTCTTGTTTCCCACGTCGCTCGGCTCGAGGCGGGCGTTCCGGCAGTCTCGCATCTGGCTCGCCTTTGTCGTCCATGTTGCAACATGCCATGAAGCCGGATATCGAGACGACGACGACGAGACACCGCGCGAGAGGGTTCCTACGTGCTGGGCCAAGTACCGCATGTACATGCAGCACATGCAAGGCACTCGGCGCGTTAGATTCGAGGTACCTTTTGGTGCTGCGTGTAGGTACTTTTGTGCAAAGTACTGTTGGGGCTGTTGCGCGCTCGCCTGGGCCACGGCCACGAAAACGAATTCGCGGGTCGCCGTCAAGGCCTCTGCCAAGTTGCTTTTCGAGAGCAAATAGGTGGACGGGCGCCTAGAACGATTGCCCAGCATTCTGGCGCCGCTAGTCTCATCGAAAGCCGTTGCGTTTGTTCCTTTTCTGCGACATCGTACTTTGTGGCGAGCATTCGTACGTCAATGCTTTTGGTAGGGCCCATGGCCGGAATGGCCGTCAACTCCGGGGGGCCCACGCCATTGGTCGGTTGCACGACGCCCCAGGCCGCTCTCTTGCTCTCCTTCATGTTCAGGCCTTGACGACGGGCGGGACTTTGCCAACGCCGAAGCTTGGCTTGCATAGGGCGCCGAGACACGTCGTACCGGCTATTTCTGCTCGCCGCATCTGCTGCGCATCTCCAACGGACCCCCCCGCGCAAGGGAGGGATGAGGACGTGCCGTCTTCAAAGGTTTTGGGGCATTGGAGCTCGCCCGCGTACTGTACGCTCAAGCGGCAGTCATTGACGGAGCATAGGGGCTGTTGGCATGAAAAGGCGGACACTGGCATGTGGCTAACCAAGCCGGGCGAGCCACCATGGATTGCCATTAGTCGCCCTCAAAGGGGGAGGATCTGGGATCTACATACGAGGGGATTCCCCCTGCGAGCGCTCCGGGGTCAGTGTCTGGCGGGGCCGCGACAACGGCGAGAGAATGTGGCCCCAGACATGGAGGCTGACTGTCGTGCGTTCGTCTCCTTGGAGAGAGGGCAGCATCACGCCAAGCAGCTGAATGGTTTCTGTGCCGTACCTGAGTTGGTTTGACGAATGGGTCTCGGGGATGACCACCATGCATCGGCCATTGAGGGCATTGAATGCACTACTTTTGAGCCTATTGAGCTGTATCGCCGCAGACGAGCGACTTTTCCCGGGGCCCGCCGCGACGATGCCGTCATGTATATCCCTTTGGGCGTCGAGGCATGCAATTTGTCGGTGACGACCTGGTCTCGCAATCTCTCTCCACTCTTTTGTCGCCGCACGCCGATAAGCCGGGACCTCCGTCATGTTGCGGCGGCCAGCCAGACAGACGGCGCTCTGGTCAATCGTCGTGAATACAGGTCCTTGATTTGGAGCACGGAGTTGGCTGCATGTACTGTATGCGTTGCTGCTGCTAGACATGCAGACATTGAGGGCACGGAGACGTCAACTGGTGACGCCCGCCATTGGAAAAGTACCTACCTAGGTACTGTACCGTGCCTTGGCTTGTGGCGCTTCGATTGCTCGTAGTTACGAGGTACAGTACCGTCGTATCAGCAGACGGGCGGCGGAGCGACACAGAGAGAGATGGAAGGGAGATGGGCGTGATGCATGTCGGCATCGGCCAGGGGTGTCTGTGTGGGGAGGAGACCAGGGGGTGTCAACAGCAACAGGACGCATCGCTCACTTGGCAGGTGCAGAGTTGTAATTGTAGTCTGTCGTAAGCACGCTCCATTCTGGCGACGAGTCCGGCCGATTGCAAGTTGCTAACTCGAATCTCGGCATCTTTCGTGATGCTTGCTGGGCCAGTTTGCGTGTCCAGGTACCCCGATACATGTTTCCTGCACGATGCGATACGAGCCGCCAAAGTACAGTACGCGCATGCTCCCACTTGTGCAGAGGCGGCAAGGCACACGAGATGCACCAGACCTTTTTTTAGGCGCGCATGTGCAGACAGGATGCCATGTACTGTTCCCGGTACCCACCGTGTACACATCTTGGGCGTAACATGTTCTTGGCAAAGGGACCTGGCTGCTTTTCCTTGACAAACCCGATGGAATGGCGAAACGACCCATGGTCCATCTCTCTCTTTGGGACGGATTTCTCCCCCGGCTTCAAGGTTTGGGGGATTCGGAACTGGGGGAAAGGAGAGGGGGGAGGACATGGGACGAGGCAATGGCCCGCGACCAGTAACAGGGCAGCGACAGAGGAAAAGGGCCCCTCCCAAAGGGGTACGCCGGCTCTCTGGGGGAGGGGGACAGTGGCAGAGAGGTCTCGACGGGCTGCGGGAGGGCCGAGGGAAACCTGACGGACGGGACGGTGCCCGCGTGCCTTGGAACTGCTGAAACGCCCCTGACCGTCACTGGCTGCCCCTCAGACTTCGGCGCCGGATGCTTCAGACGCTCGCCTCGTCAAATGCCTGTACGTGCAAATTATAAACGCCTTTGACTGCATCTCAACAGCGTCCTCTAAGTATACTAGTATTTGGTAGAACCAGGAAAAGGGAGCGATGGCGATCAAACTCGACGGCCGCTCCTTCGTCTCATCCACGCACCACGGCTGTCTGTCGCTCATTCACCCGCGTATTCGCGTTCGATGCCTTACCGTATGTGCAATACGCGGCACCTGGGAAACGACGTGATGCGCAATGGAGGTGTCGACGCCTCGGAAACCCACGTGCGGCGTGCTGTCGCTGACGACGGCCGGCCCGGCACCAACGATGCCGCGGCCCGCCTGTTCCTGGTCGATATGCATACATGTTAATCCAGCCGAGACTCGATACTTCGTACGAAGTACAGTGATTTGTTTGGACCGTTTAGCGTATGTACGTTCAAGGAACCGTGTTCGTGTGCAGCCGAGTACTCGGTGCATGCTGTTAACTGCATATGAACGCGTATGCACACGGGCCGCATCCAGAAAGTCGATCAAAAGTCGATCAAAAGTCGATCCCCTAGGGAAGGACTTCTCCATCGGCTCCCTTGAGAGAAGGGGGAAAGACGGCTTTTCATCGAGATACGGCCATCGAGCAGGAATCCCGCCGCCGCTCGCTCATCTCGTGGCACGGGACGGCAAGACAAGGGAACAGAATTGGAGAGACGACGGGGCAAACGGGGCGGGCGTGCTGCATTGCTAGGCCCCGGTCGCAAATCGACCGCCGTCCGTGTGTCCTCACCGCATCGTTGTTGCTATTTGAGGGGCCAAGGTTTGGCGCTGCAGAGCCATGATGAGTTGGGCTTGCTTGGGACGTGATCTGATTGTCGGTCGGTTTGTTGGAGACAAAGCTATTCTCTAGAGTCTCGGCCAGCTCGTCCCGGCATTACGTAGCATACGGAAGGATAAGCCTAGTATTTGCGCCGTTGCAAGTCTTGTCTCGGGAAATAGTCAAGCTCGTCGCCTCTCCTCGAATGTCTCTGTTTGCGTACCAAGAGAATACCAAGAAAGAGTCAAGCCATCGCGTCCACTCGACTAGTGCCCGCCACTGGTTCCGGCTATTCTACTAGGGCCTGAATCGGTGTCGTCCTTGCTGGTTCGCATGGGACCGTGGGGGTTTTCCTCCGTCTCACGGGCTTCCGCTTCCTTGGCGTTGCGGCTCCCGGGATTGCTGGAACCGACGACAGGATCTCACCCATCAACGCATGAAGCAAACGGGGACAGGAAAAGGCCCCGTGCCAAGGCGGGCAAGCTGGTGTTTCAGCGCATGCAGAGGACGGACAATGGTGACGAAAGGAAGTTCACGTCTTTTTGCAAGACAACTGATTCTGCTACGTTCCAGATTCATCTCGCAATCTCGCAGTTACAAAACACGGGGCCGTGCGTGCCTTCGGACAAACTCGACGCCGGAGACGAATCGGCGGGGGACCGTATGAAGGGGGTTTGCGCTGCCTTTTTGAGGCAAGAAGGCAAAGGGAGCCACGAATGTGTGCACTGTACAAGTACATGCGGCTGGATGCCGACTCCACGGTGTTTGTGGTCCAGATTTCCTGGTGCTTACGGCGCAGAGTGGCATGCAGCTCCGACGTAGCATCGCCACGACCTCGCCTGCTGCTGTGGCTGCTGGGGGCTTGGCAGGCGATCAAGGACGCAGACTGCACCGATACAAGAGGGAACTTGATTCGTAATCGGACAAAAGAGAGGGAAAAGAGATGGATGTGCTGGTCATCAATTTCAGTCCTTGTATTTGAAAGACCAGCCCATTACGGTGCCGATTGATTGCAATGCGGCAAGTCTAAATCCCAGGTTCAAGCAAGGTACTAGTACCCAGGTAGGTACGTACCTAGCTCAGTCCGCGGCAGCCGGGCCCTTGTTAGCCGGGCTCTTGTTCCTGCCTAGCCGCTTTCGGGGGCTGCCAAGCGACTCGCAGGCTCTCTGGGTCGACTTCAGCTCGTTTCTTGACGCCACCATCACCATCATCACCATCACCCCCACCCCCACGACGCACCTCTTGTCTCTGCTTTTTTGTCTTCCTCCTTCGCTCGGGGCCACCAACCACAGAGTGGATGGCTTCTGCTGAGAGGCGAGCCGTCCGGCGGTCGTTGCGAAATGTCCGCTACCCCGACAAAGCCGCCCTGAGAGCCCGATTATCGATGGCACCGCGTACAGTGCTGTAACCTCGTCCCTCCCCGGCCATTGCGGTTCATCGTCTCCATCGCGGGTCACGTCGACGCACAATGACGTGGCGCCCGTGGCGACGCAGACGACATCGCCCATGACGGGACCCGCGCTGACGTGACTGACGGCTGGGTGTGAACCTCTGCGGTCTTGTCCAGGACAAGCCCCTGGGATGGGCCATTATCTAGGAACGGGAACATGACACAGGACAAGGACGGCATGATGGGCAAATCAAAGACTGGTGCGAGGCAATCGGTGACGACCGAGGCAAGGGCTGCGGCACTCGCTCGGCAGCCCTTGGCGCCTTGTCCAGCGGAGAGGCAATCGAACAAGGCTGCTTACACGATGGCAAAAGACTTGCAAAGCACCACAAGCATGGCTTGATGCCTCGTACAGTGGGCGTGCGGAATGGACCAAGACAATACGTGGGAAGTCCTGCCCAGCCCACCAATAGTCGCCACATGTCTCAGGTCAGTTTGCGTGCCGGCATTTGATTGAGAGCAGCCTCTTTTCCAGTCTCCCCGCTTGACTTTCGACGTCAGCATCGACCTTGTTCGTCGCCCGAGGTTCTGACTGCTTGCTGTTCCAGAGTGCGGCATGGACTGTTTCTAGGTAGGTGGTGATCACGAGCCGCCCCAAGGGCCGTGCCAGACGGCCAAGCAACAGTAATCGCCGACGACGACGCCTCAGCAAATCAGCCGCCTCTGCCTTGTCCCATCATGCCATATCGTGCCAGCAAAGCACAGGTAGAACAGCCCCGCATCTCGTCAGCTGCGTGGCAGAATGCTGGACGGAGTTGGAGCATGTGCTTAGCCTTTTGCCGCCCAGGCGTTGTCACTGGTCCAGTGCGCCATGAGATGGATTGCCGCACCAGACTCCTTGTCACGGATCATCAGCAAGCAAGCTGGTGCTTTTGAATTTGCTGTAGGTTGCTAGAGCATGACGTACTGGACCAGGTGCAGCTAGACTTCGACTCTCACGTCTTGCCTTCATCACCAAAAGGCTATTGTGAAGATTCACAATCTGGGTTACTCTCACTTCCATCCATCACTCAGTCTCGCTCTCTCAACCATGTGCTCATCCGTCTTGGACCGCAGTGCCCAGATATTGCGCGCACGGTACACGCTCCCACCATGTGGCCAGACGCAACGTGAGCATGCAAGCCCGTCAACGGCAGAAGGAGCGCCAAGGAGCACGAGGAACTACACCTCGTCGCCTCTTTGACAAGATGCCCGGGGTATGGAGTGCAAACACGCACGTACAGTACAGCGCAGCCCATGCACGAGCTCATGCTTTTTGCGGACATGTGCGCTGGATGGCATGCTGTCGTGGCGCGCCCCCCTCGTCCAAGAGTCCGAGCCGGAAGCCTCTCCTCTCTTCTTCAGTCCGCCTCATCCGCATGGCCGGCCTTCTTTTTTTTCCCCTGGAACAAAGGAAACCAAAGATCAAGCGACGGCATAAAACGGCCGTGCAGGTCGATGATGCACAAAACAGGGTGGAGAGTCCTGCACCATCGTACAGCTTTCGACTTGGGGATTCCGCCGGGAATCTTGACACTTGAAACTCATGTCTACGGTAAACTCAATGACTTGGAGCGTAGCCGGGTGCCAGCTTGACCGGCTCATTAGCCGCAGCCACTTTCCAAATCTTTTCCGCCCCATCCACACGTTCGTCCATTCATTGCACCGCGGACGTGACGGTAGCTCCATCGTTCCCCCGGCGGATCGGCCCTGCTGCATACCCTGCCCAAAGAGGTAGGCTCGAAGAGCGGGCGACAAAAAGAGCTTCTGCAACGCGCATGCATGACATTGGCTGACGAGAAGGACGCCTTGAATTGGCCACGTCGAGTCGATGAAAAAAAAATGATTGCGTCCTCGCTCTCTGGCTTTTCTTGCGCCGCTGCTCTTGTCGTCGGCGCTCGGTCACGCTCTCGCAGACATGGACATGCGTCTAGACAGGTCTGAGACTCGTCGGCCATCGAAGATCGCCCTCTCCCCACGAGCCGTCACAGAAACTCTTTCGCGCGGCCGAGACCGCTCGCTAGCTCCAAGGTCTCACCTCATCCCGTCTCAATGACACCTCCCAGGCACCGGAGAGGGGGGGAGGCAGCCAGAAGAGACCACGGGCGGCCTTCTTTTTACCTGTTTCCCACAACCCACGTTGCGTCGTGCATGTACATGCGGTCCCCTCGTCGATTGTATGTATGTCCTGTATTGCGCCGACCGGCATTAGCCCCAGGCATTGAGCCGGACGTGAGCGTCCCCGTTCCCTTTATGCGGCCTCTCCTTCCCCGGGTGCCGCCAACGCGCGCCTCGTCCGCCCAGAACGTTGCGCTTGGTCCCCCGTCTTCTACCTGCGTGGGCACCAGCGTGGCTCCGCCGTCTACACGGGTTTGTGATACTCGGGCGGAGACTCGCCCGCTTTGCCGAGGCAGGTCTGGCGTATGTAGAGTTGACACACACGGGTAGGACATGTCTTGTCTCGAAGAGAGATGGTTCGCGCGCTCGAGCGCATCTTGCTTTCCGGCCAGGCAAAGCTTCGGCCACTCGGTACTCTGTTGATCGAGATGCGAGGACAACAGACAAAGGGACCGTGTTCGTGTCAGCGAATGGCTTCTTCTTGGCCCAGATACACAGGACTTGGCCCTGCCGGTGCCACATGAAGTTGCATGTCGCACCGGCAAGTGCTTCCAGACAATTGAACTCATGAGCCTGTCTCGCAGAGGTGTTCCCTCGCCCTCTTTCGTGCAGCGGCGTGACGCCGGGTGAAGAATTGCTCCTGGAAAGCTCGTCGGCTCGTCTTGTGGCCCTGCTGGAAAAAATCTAGACTTGCGCGCCGAGGCCCTCGGGCTTCAAGGGCCAAGGCAGGGGCTTCGCAAACCTGGTCATTGTCAGCCGTGTACGGCAAATGGCGGTGCTATCAACGTCGGCCAATACCTCGAGACCTCTGCATGTCGGCCAGGCATGCTACCGCTGCGCAAGCTTCATGAGGCAGCGGCACGTTTCATGGATGACTGCTGCCCGCGCGCAGAGGCGAGCAGAGTGGCTCGCGTGTCACGGCGCCCGCCGGCCGAACAAGGCTGTTTAACGAGACGAGGCGGCGCCAAGCATATTCATGGACAAATCACGGCATCCGGCGGACGAGGCGTTGGAGAATGTCTGGTATTGTTTCGTCTTGAAGACTAGCATCGGCTATCCCCATCTACTCGGCCTCCCCGTCGAGCTCTTGACATGCCTCTGGTGATAGGCGGTTCGTGTCTGACGCTTGGTTCGGCTCTTATCCCCTCCTTTTTCTGCCTTGTTGAGGCAACAGTGTTGATCTTTTCTTGCGACGGCTCGGCTTACTGCGTTTTGAAGAGGAGGATGGCGCAGTGGCCAAGGTAAAAGTAGATGAAGTGCTTCGTCTCTGCAGGTCCATGGTTAGCAGTCTGCCGTCGCCAGAGAGGGTGATGACCAGGCCGCTTTATGGCATCGAGCTGGCCGGGACTTGGTTTTCTCGACTCACCGTGAGTCACGAAGCTGCCAAAGTTTCGCCCCACGATGCAGTGCCAGGTAGGACCCTTTCGCTCGTCAAACTGTTGTACAAGGCCGTCAGCAAGGCGACGCGCGCACCATAGAACGAGCAAGGGGCGGTGGAATCGATGGAGTCGGGGAATGAAGCCGAGGGAGTGTTGCACTGACTGTCCGCTTAATGTGCTGTGCAATGTCCTGGTGGCGCAACGTCAGCTTCTTGTGTTTGACGCAGATTCGGGCCCATGCGACACGGACCTTTTCGATCGTGAACTTGGCCATGGCTTCCTGAGCTGGTCAGGCGGCCTCGTCAGCTCTGCTCATTGTCCCGGTCGTGGCATGCGACGTACCAACTTCGATGGATTCTTGTTGCATGTCGTCCGTCTTTTCATGTCGGTTAGCCTCGCCCATGGCATCCGAGCTTTAGGCCGTCTTTCTCACCATGTCGGCCGACTTGACTTGCGCTGCATGCCCCCCTTCTGTCAGCGTCCGTCTCCATTTTCTTATTGGGGCACTGGCGCATGGAGCTCGTCGAGGCGCGCAAACGTACCTTCGAGCTTCTCCCGCGATGCGGGTGTTTCGACCTTGGCTTCGGACATGTTGGATCGGGCGTGCGGCGTCGACGAGGATCAGGAGAGTGTGGCGTTCTGAGCGATTCTGCGAGTCGTCGAATCAGTAAAGCCGATGGATAGCGACGAGAGTGCGAGCGGCGCGCGGCTTCGGTGTCGATGAAGCTCTCCCCATGCCCTTTTGTGCCCACCCCTTTTGCCGCCGGTCCAGGAGCTGTGTCCCGACAAGGCATCTGACCAGGGCAAAAGCAGATGGCGACGGGCAAGGAGCCGGCAGCAGGAGTCTGATGAATCCTCACGTACATGTAGTGGCGGTCTTCTAGGATATCGTCGTCGGGAATCTGGTCGTCGCGGGGCCTCGATGGAGTGGGACGGCGGCCAATTGGGCAATTTGGCGGTCGGCGGTTGGAGTCGGACGCGTCTGCACGTCTTGATTGGCGTCGCGTATGGGGGTCTCGAGCGCCGCGGCAATTGGCGTGGGGGGTCTTGACTGCAGGTACAGCAGGCACGTACGTAAGCTTCAACTTCAGCAACTTTACATACTCACATTAAGTTACATATATCTAGGCCTAGGACTCGCCAGATACGTCATGCAAGTCTAATGGCAATATTTATGGAAACCCGGCTATAATTACAAGGGTCTCGGCCAATTATATTCAAGCCTGAGTGGGCAACTGCTTCCGTGTCCCGTCTTCTCGGGACGGACAAAATGTTAGGAATGAAAGACAAAACACGGCTCAAAGACTGCAGTAAATCACAGAATATCCGTCTCGAGCTTCGGACAGAGGCTTATTGAACGTTCATGGTCAAAAGCTGACTAGGACAGTGGAGGGCTTGGTTCGCTCAAGCGGCTCAGACGGTGGACACTGAACCGCAACAGCCCAGCTGCCACTGACAAGTTTGAGTCCAAAGTCGGCATAAGCAAGATGTATACTTTGTTTGTGTTTATAGACTTGGTATTTCGGGGTTTAGTCGCGAGTTCCAATGCTAACGGGATTGCTGTTCAAACCTCAGCTCAATTCTTGCTTTCATCAGAGACGAGCTCCGTGGCAGATGAACCAACGGCAGACGTTGACGCGCTCCGCGAACTTAGAATCCGGATCTCAAGCTCATTTGGTTCTCAACATATTGTTGACCACACAAGCTTCCCTCGACCCCAGCCTTGAACCTTTTACTTCTGGTTGCAACGAAGGAGGGGGGATTACTGCTACATTGACCGCACTCATGAGGCGGCAGGATATTCCTAATACCATTTTGCCAGCGCAACTTAGACCCTACTTCGGGTAGTAGCGATGCCGTAACGATCCTTATCGAAGGGTTTGAGCCACGGCCATAACCGCCAGCTGCGCGGCTAAATAGACTATAATTACCCTTGGTCGTCCAGCGTGACATCGCCAGCCTATAGTACTTGACTGGCTGAGATGTTCGAAAAATGGAACTGTTTCGACCAAGGTCTTTGATAGAGATGGTTACAGCCAACGACCTTTCTTTCAGGCAAAGAGACAATCTCACCAGATACTGGTATTTCAGCGAAGTCGACGTCAGGAGCTTTCCCACGAGCATGCAAGTCTGTTGTCGGCCATGGGCATTGCCATCTCAGTCCTTGAATTTGATTGAATGGTACGGAGACGTGCCTCAAAAGTCTGATACATTCGCCCCATGTACTTCCGCTAACAAACCTGAAATGATATTTGGGAACAAACTTACCGCAGGCTGGCCTGGCTATAAATCCGACGTTTCCTAGAGTATCACTAAAATCCTCGGTTTTGAACTGCCCAAATGGACCCTTATTGATCGGAGTAACATTGGCGGTTATATTATATCAAAGAGGTAGCGTAAAAGTCGAAATGAACCGGCAAAGTGGTCGAGTTGGTCTTGGAAGCTACACAATTTCTCATGCATTCAAGACTTTCTCAATCTGGACGAGTTGCGCCGTATTGGCGCTCAATTTCGATTATATTTGCCTCAAAAATGTATGAAAAGTCATTTTGCCGCCTGACCTGCTTCCACTAGCAAGCTTGAGCCAGCTCGAAAGCTCAGAGATTGCTCAGGTCGATGCCCTTTCCTCAGACAATATACTAAAATGGCCAATTGTGCACAGTTGGCCAATGAACTCAGCATTGAGATTCGACTTTGTACTCATGCCCCATCGACTAAATAGATTTTCTTTAGACGTACGCAGTCCTGAAGAGCTTGTGAACTCGGATTAGACTGCGCGGGCATTCACAACAAAGGAGTGAATATCGTTAGAATACTGATATCATTCATTGACAAACTCTCTGTGCGCACACAGCTCTCAACTTGGCTATAGATATGGCTGTTCTTCTAGTGTTGACATATACCCAAAGACTGAACCGCAATTCAAGTCATCGGTAGTTGTCATTAAAGTTGGATAGCATAGTTCAAGGCACTCAACCCAGTTTACTTACAAGGGCTCAATCGTCGACTGTGTATGTCATCAGGTTGAGGCCCACGACAGATACCAATACGGTTTCTGAAAACCTGGCGCGAGTGCGTTTTCTTCACACAACGGCGCCGTATCGTACGGTAGACAGAGAGAGATGAGCCCACCTGGGCACACCTTCTACGACGCAGCGGGTACAACTTGCAGTTGTCTTGATTCGAGAGGGCGATCCTGAAGGCGTGCGGGTGTTTGTACCTTGCTTAAAGCTAGACACGCCACCTATCCAACATGGTCAGTTTCTGTTTGTTGACTTAGGGCGACATGAACCACTCCGCTGTCCTCATGTACCAGCCATGAACACTTCAACACTCGAACGAAAAGCCATACTCCCTAAAATAGGTCAAGAATTGCGCAAGGTTCATTGCATAGACTGGTGTCTGCGTCTTGTGATCTCCCTCTGCAAGAAGATACCGCAGAATCTGACTTGAAATGATTCCTTGTGTAGCAATGCTGCGAAACGGATGAACTAGAAACTAATTCAACCAAGTAGCTACAACGGATGGATTGCGACGTTGCGAGCTTCGCGTTGTGCTCGTCATAGCGCCACGAGTACATGGAGCAAAGCGATATCTCCCTTGGTCAAGTTCTGAGCTTCGCAATCACAGAGGCGTACCTAGGTCGCTCACCGTTAGTCAATCGATACAAAACATAAAGCTTGACATCAAAGACGACACATCGATTGTTGCCATTCGCCAAGCATTGGTAGATCCGTCGGTCGTGCGGCAGCCAGTATCTCAAAGACCCATCGCAGGGGACGCATTCTCCTTGGCTTCCAGGCAGACCATTAAATATGTAGTTGGAGCAACTTGCGCACCTTGGGTACTTCTGCCATTTCCATCATGATAATCGGGTTGGAAGAGGCCAATTTCCGCTTGTTGTGTCTCTGTCGATCAACCGTCGTGAATGACTAGGAGCATGGACGATCCTTGTCCTAGCAAATGATGGAGATTGCACTTGTTCTACACCGGGTCATGGAGCTCTCGATGGCTTTTGGGAATTGGGACTGGCGTGGGTCGGGCATCAGATCCCAACAACGGACTTCTGCTTGCAAACCACCAAGTGAAAAGGGAGCAGACAGACACTTTCCCCTCACGGTGGCCAAATATAGCAAGAATACGTTGTCTAGAACACCCGAAGAGTCTCGAGAGGTCTGGCGTCATCCGATCAGCAAGCATCACGTTGCATTCTCACATACAAAGGACTAGCCTCGACCCGAGAGCAGGAGTGATGTTTGGGATATTTCCAAGCCGCTGCCTGTTGAGATTGTGGCATGTCTGAGTCGACGGCATCATGAAAGGGCTTTGTGGGCGCGACTGCGACAAGGCGAACTGGTTGCCTTTGCTATTCATGGACTGACTGATCAGCTATTGTGCGCAGCCGATGTCGACGGGCACGGGATTACATGTTGATTCGTTGCGGATGCTGATACGAGGCTCATGACGTGAGTGTGTCTTTACTTTTCTTGCTGAGAAATCAGCTGTCCATCGATCCGGGCATTGCCACCATGGTCAGTCGGGATGGTTCACTGGCGAGCGACGGCAAAGATGCCCATGAGACCTGTGTCGAGCTTGAGAGGAGAAGAGGGGGTTGGCAACGGTCCAAGGCAAAGGCTGGGCCGTCGGACCTTGAAGGACTATCTGAACCAGACTAGACGGGTAGAGTCATGAGCCAAGTGGTGTGAGCGTCTTGAACGTCTCTTGTGTGGTGCTGCCATGGTGAGGACATGAAGTCTCAGGATTCCACCTCTGCAGCTGCAGTGGTGTTGGGAGCAATTGACTCACAAGAGTCCATCACGCCACAATGTGGAGAAGGGTGCTTTTTGATCTGCAACTCTACGGCAGCCGACGTGAGCAAGACGATGGGAAGCACTCGAGTCGTTTCGCTCCAATTTGGGTTTCGCTCTATGTTTCAAAATACGAGCGTTGCCTCCAACAAACACGGTAAGATGGCCGAGTTGGTTATGGCGCCAGGTTAAGGACGTCTGTAGGACAATCAAATCCTTAGCACGATTATTCCTGGTGGAGCAATCCTCCTGGGTTCGAGTCCCAGTCTTATCATCATTTTTTTGCTGCGTTGGGGTCTTACTCCCTTGGACGTCGAGAGCTGCGTCTGTTTGGTTGCGCAGGAGCGTCGATGCTTTTGCACCGACTTACAGATTCAAGCTGTCTTTGAAGCAGCTACGCACGTCTATTTTTGCTTCTGCATCGACTCCTTGGGTAGGCAGGCGCCCAAAGAAATTCCGAGGGAAGGTGCAACGGCTGCCCTTGGAATTCTCAGGGCTCCCCTTGCGCGGCGGGCCAGGTACGAGGCACGTACCTTTTGCTTCGCACACCGTGCCTGGCGCTGGGGGTGAGTGCATTCACGACATGATATTGACATGATATTGGCTGATGCTGGGAGTGACGCTCCAGATATTATGGCAAGGCTGGAGAAGGGTGTTTGCAGTTTGATGGATGCACTCTCTTATTTGAGTGACCGCGGGTGGGCTCCCTTTGCACAGTTCTGTGTCGGTAAGCTGCGAGGTTTCAATACCTAGCACAAAAAAGCCTGGCGATGCAACAAGGATTTATTGCGACATGCAACTCATTCACCCACAGTTAATGACATCAACTTTTTGAAAATGTCCAGAGGTCGAGACAAAATCGACCCCGTCAAATAAGCCGTCATTCATTCGAATGAGCAGATGCCGCAGTGGCAGGCGAAAATATCTGCAAGTCTAGGGTAGCAATGGCCGCCCACTTGGCGCGACTGGTGCGGACTAAAAAAAAGCCGCGCTCGTGCGCAAAGACATCCATCCGACTAGGATCACGGCCCTTGACAATTTTTTCACCTCTCCCCATCACCCATCCAACGCTCCCTCAAGCTTCATAGGCTGCCATGGCTGCTTGCCGAGCATCCGCAACTCAGAGTCTTGCCTTGTCTCGCCATGGCTACGTCTAGAATCTTTGTCAAGGGCCTGCCGCCAAACATCACCGAGGCCGAGTTTCGAAAACATTTTTCTGCAGAGCAGCGTCAAATCACTGACGTCAAGTTGATACCCCAGCGGCGCATTGGCTATGTAGGCTACAAGACGGCTGAAGACGCCTCCAAGGCTGTCAAGTACTTCAACCGATCCTACATTCGGATGTCAAGGATCCTCGTCGAGCCCGCGAGACCTGTATGCCTTGAACTGAATGGCGCCTTCCCCCACTTCTCACGCTGATGGAATGCTAGATCTCAGACTCTGATTACGACGCAACCCGCTCCGCTCGTGGGCTGCCAGAGGGCAAGGCCGTCCCCCAGATAGTCCCTGGCAGGGACGAGAACCCCAAGAAGCGGAAGCGCAATGAACCGGCCCAATCAGACCCCAAGCTGCGCGAGTTTCTTAGTGTCATGAAGCCAGGCCGACAAGGCGTGGCTGCCGATGATTCAAGAATCGACGCCGGCGAGCATCTTGAAACGGATCAGCCGGCTGTTCCAGAATGTGCGAGTGACGATGAGTACGAGCAGATCCCTGCGAGGAGAGAGAAAACACGGAGGCTGTCTTCCCCCCCAGCCG
The DNA here is from genome assembly GCA_000956045.1 of Hirsutella minnesotensis 3608. Classification (NCBI taxonomy): domain Eukaryota; kingdom Fungi; phylum Ascomycota; class Sordariomycetes; order Hypocreales; family Ophiocordycipitaceae; genus Hirsutella; species Hirsutella minnesotensis. The sequence goes on along the minus strand of KQ030507.1, from coordinate 492,794 downwards.
GCACTTTCGTCGCACCTCAGACGCCAACAAGGGATGTCGAGGCGAATCGTCGTCCGCCGATTACTCAAGACGAGTCAATGAGCGAGGCCCTTGATTCACTGCCGCAAGACACCGAGCTTCCCACGGCTGGTGCGACGGACGACGATTGGCTGCGGTCGAGAACCAGCAGGTTGCTTGATCTCGTCGAGCCTGAAAAACTCACGCCCGCCGCGGCGTCAACAGTGGACCAAGGCCCTGAGGTTCGAGACACCGACCAAGCTCCTCAAGACACTCTTCATTCCTTTGACGGAACGACGGATGACGTGGTGGACGGCGTGACTAAGACCCGGGACATCACGCACGACGACGCTGTCCACGCCATCTCCAAGACATCGCGGCTCTTTGTTCGCAACCTGGCCTACAGCGCCACAGAGGATGATCTGCGCGAGGCCTTTGACAAGTTTGGGAGCCTGCTAGAGGTACGTGCTGACAGAACGAGCCATTGACCCCTCCCTCCTTGTCTGCTTGTGCGACACGAGAGCAAGCGCACCGAGGCGTTGTGATGAACCCAGATAGGGACAGCTTATGCTACGGCACATGATGCGAACCCTGGCGAGTATTTTAGTAGATGCCTCGATTTTCTGACACGCCTGCCTTGCTCTCAATTCATCGTCCTTGTTGTCGACGGTGACAACGTTTGAGCAATTGTATAGACGTCCCAGACAGCGGGAAGGCTAACCTTGGTGTCAGGTACACTTGCCCGTTGACGCCGCGGGATCTAGCAAGGGGTTCGCTCTCGTATTGTTTACAGATCCATCAGACGCGGTGAAGGCATTCCAAGCCATGGATGGGGCAACGTTTCAGGGGCGCATCATCCACATCATTCCAGCGAGTGCCAAAAAACAGCTGGGATTGGACGAGTTTGGAATTTCCAAGCTGTCGCTGCGGAAACAAAATTTGATTCGCAAGAAGGCCGAGGCCGCGTCCACTACCTTCAACTGGAATTCGCTCTACATGAGCCAGGACGCCGTCAACACCTCTGTCGCAAACCGGCTGGGCGTCTCAAAGTCGGAGCTGCTCGACCCTACTTCGGCGGATGCCGCCATCAAACAGGCCATTGCGGAGACGTCTGTCATCCAGGAGACCAAGGCCTACTTTGCCGCCAACGGGGTGGACCTAGACGCCTTCAAGTCGCAAAAGCGGGGCGACACCACCATCCTTGTCAAAAACTTTCCGTATGGCACCTCGATGGATGAATTGAGAAGCATGTTTGAAGAGTTTGGGCCTGTGCTCAAGGTGCTCATGCCTCCCAGCGGGACAATCGCTATTGTCCAGTATGCGCAGGCCAGCCACGCAAAGGCTGCGTTTGGCAAGCTTGCCTACCGACGCATCAAGGATAGCGTCCTCTTCCTGGAAAAGGGCCCCAAAGATCTGCTCAAAGGAGACGAGTCGGACCAATCCAGACCGGTGACAGACTGGGAAAAGACGGCAGGGGTTCAAAAGCTTAGCGTTGACGAGCTGCTGTCAGGCGGCGATAAGACGGAGGAGGCGGAAACGGCATCGCTCTTTATCCGCAATTTAAACTTTACCACGAGCACTGACAGGCTGGCTGAAGCTTTCAGATCATTAGACGGATTCGTATCTGCACGGGTCAAGACCAAGCAGGACCCCAGGAAGCCCGGGCAGACGCTCAGCATGGGGTTTGGGTTCGTCGAGTTCAGATGCAAGGCGCAGGCACAGGCTGCGCTCAAGGTCATGGACGGGCACGTGCTGGATGGCCACACGCTGGGCGTGAAGGCGTCGCACAGGGGCCTTGATGCGGCCGAAGAACGGCGGCGGGATGATCGGGCCAAGAAGCTGGCGGCGCAAAGGACAAAGATCGTCATCAAGAACCTGCCCTTTCAAGCCACCAAGAAGGATGTCCGGGCGCTGTTCGGTACGTACGGGCAGCTCAGGTCGGTCCGCGTTCCAAAGAAGGCCGACCATACTACAAGGGGCTTTGCCTTTGCCGACTTTGTGACGGCGAGGGAAGCGGAAAACGCACTAAACGCGCTGCGGGATACGCACTTGCTCGGCCGCCGGCTCGTGATGGATTACGCCGAAGCAGAGGCGGTCGACGCCGAAGAGGAGATTGAGAAGATGCAGCGCAAGGTGGGCGGACAGGTCAATAAAGTGGCCCTTCAGCAGCTCACGGATGGAGGGAGGAGGAAAAAGGTCAATATTGGCAAGAATGAGGAGGACCTCGATGAGTAGCATGAATAAAGGAGACGAGGTCTACTCGAAGACTATTTGGTTGCGCGCAATGGACAACACGACTGATGATATCCCCGCTCTGCCATTCACCCTTGGCACCACGCGCTCGCTGCTGTATTGTCCACTCGAAGTCCTCCCTTGGTAGAAGGGGGGGGGGGGCACTCGGTAAAAAGATTGGATTGGTGGGGAAGGGGACGAGGGAAAAGGCAATATTGGCGACTGACGCGCGCACGCGACATGGACCAGGTCGAACGTGGGAAAAGAAAGACCAAGGACAAGAGGAGGCGGCATTGATGATGGTGGACGCGCCTCTTGTTGCAAAGTCAAGGCAAGTGCGCTCCGGGGGCTGCTTGTCTGATGTCAATCTCTGCGCATACCTTTGCAGCTGGTTGAAGGAAAAAAAAGAGAGGTGTTTCTGGAGGGGCGTGGCGGCGATGAGACGAGGGGCCCCATGAAAGAAAAAAAAGGCCCCGCTCGCAGAAGGCTCCCTTGCATACTAACGCCCTCGCTGCAGAGACTCCAAGGCTGCCATGTGCCCACTGGGTGCGACAGACGCGCCATTGGCCGGCAGGCTGGGGAAGAAAAGAGACGGTGTCCCAAACGAGACATGGCGCTCTCCATGGCTGGTCCCGCCGTCCCAAGCCGCGGTTGGATGGTGGATAGACGGATGGGCAGAGGCGAGTGACAGAGGCGGCAGACAGATCAGACATCGACAGCATCGACGCCCTCGAAGACACGGACACGGCACACGCCCCCCCCTTTGACAGGCGCCGCGCTCTACAGATCAGGTAGCGTGCTCATAGCCGTACCCTCCCCTCCGGCACGCTTGACTGGCCTTGGCTTACTCGGAGCTGCTAGCAGGTGCTAAGAAGCCCGGCCGGTCGACTCCCCATGTCGTGCAGTCTGGATGGATCTTGATCGTTTAGGTTGTCGAGGGGCCAGGACGGATAAACCCTGTCCAGCCCTTCCTTTGTCAATATCAAGTCTTGGATTTATATGGTCTCGAGCTCTCCTCGGGAAACGGTTTCTTCGTTCCAGTCCCAAGTCGTCACCTCGTCCCGAGCATACATCTATCCCACCATTCCACATCCCCCAAATTCCTTTCAGCATTTCTTATTCTCTCCATCCTGCTCTCCTTTCTCCTCTGTTACTTGGCGGTCCCGACAGGCTTTGGCGCAGCTCGAGCTTTGTTCTCGTGTGAGCACCTCCGCTGACATTCCTTGGGCGGCGGTTGAGCCCTCTTTTTTTGCTCCCCTTCCTTCACAATGTCATCGTCGCTCTACCAGCCGAGGCCGGTCGTTTCCTCGCAGCAGAGATACTCGCAATCTCCGGATTACGTTGATGCCCGACGGAGCAGCACGATCCAAGCCGCTCGTTTGCCGCTCCGCGAGTCGAACGGCAATGCCCAGGCACACAACTTCAATGGTCTAGTCTCGTGCTACCAGAGTCCGGTGGCGCTGTCGCCGTCGATGCAGTCCAACATCCCGGCCCCGATGGTCCCGTCACAGTCCTTTGACTGCCTGTACCGCGTCCCGACGCCCCGCCAGCAACCTCGCTACCAGCGGAGACCGAGAAATGCCATCAACCCGCTCTACTTTTGGCCGGCCTTTCGCCAGTATCGTAACCGTCAGGCCCACAAGGATACCCAGAAGGACAAGGGGGGCGTGTGGCGCAGACCCGAGCTCGAGGATGCCTTTGTCGACTGTAAGCTTCCCTTTTTTTTTTTTTTTTTTTTTGGTGCTTGAGTGCCGCGACTCATGATGGGACCCATCGGCGGCCTCGGTTCGACGACGTGGACTGACTGAGAGAAACCCCTACAGCGGTGCTGCTCATGCCGCACATGGGCCGTCGCAAGTTTTCCATGGGAGGCAAGCTCCACGGGCGCAACATGCTCATCAGCGAGTACATCTTCGTCATTTGCGTCGCCATCCTCGGCAGCAAGGAGATTTTCCGCATCGACAACAGCAACGAGAGCATCGAGCAAATGGGCCGCAAGCAGGTGTCGAGCCACATGCAGGTCGTCAAGAAGTTTTTTGAAGATCTTCGGTGCTGTAAGTCGATTGGCCCAATTGCTTTGCTTCCTTTTTCCTGCGTCCCCTGTCAGCCCATCCCGGCGGTGCGGGAGGCGCGACAGGGGGCCCCCTCCATGTAAGCGATGTAACCAAACGGCCGCTAACATGGACGCCATGCAGTCCACTTTCTTTTTCCATCGGAGGAGAAGAAGGAGCCCGGCTCCACCAATTCGGACGACTACTACGACGAGGAGGAGCAAGAGTCGTTCAAGTCCAACCCGGTGCTGACGGCGCTGGCAGAGGGCCGAGTGCCCGACGTCAAGCCCAACTACGAGTACTTTTCGCAGCTCTTGGCCTTGCAGTCGGCCATTTGCGTGCGGCCCAAGACGTGTGAGATTTTCGTCTCGTCATCCGACATCAAGATTCGAGATGACGTTGCCTATGATGCCCATGACACTCCCTTGGATCAGGCCTCGTTCCCCCATCTCAACAAGTACAGCAACTGTGACGACACGCCCAACGTCCTCGGCAAGGATGTTCTCCTGCACGAGTATACGCGCTCGCTGGATCGGACCACGTCTGCGTGCGTAAAGTCCATTACGCGGCGCTGGCAAAAGGATGCGCCCCCCATGTACGACACGCTCGACCTTCCGGCGCGCGATGAGGACTGCCTGCTGCTCGAGATGTGCGCCACGATTGAGCTCCATGAGCACGCCAAGTTCCCTTCTGGGTCCGAGCTCACTGGCTTCGTCGAGGTCGCCATCACTCAGCCGGCCCTGCAGCACCACCGATGGAAATGCGTCACGCGTCTGACGAGGCCCGCGGAGCTGCGCAGTGATGACTCCAAGCAGCTCGTTTACACCAACGACAGCGGCATTCACCGCCGCGGCTGCAGCGACTCGAAGCCCGACTGTGATTGCCACACTCGCCCCCGCCAGGACATCCACGTTCCTTTCCCCGCCGTCGAGTGGGCCAGCATCCTCAGCATGGCTGTGCAGTATCCCGATGTGGAGCACCAGCGGATGAAGGAGAAGCGTCGCCGAACCGCCGACGGCGAGAAGAAGGACATGGAGCGTGCCGGTAGCAAGCGCAAGCGTTCCGAGGACGAGGGCGACGCTGCCTCGTGGTCCCGCCGAGAGGCCACTGGAAGCGATCTCATTTGCAAGGTTGCCATGTATCAAGAGCTCTGGTCGTGCGCCCCCGACTCGACGCAGTGGACGCGTCAAGGCATCGTCTTTTGGCGTTTCAACACGACGAACCAGTGGCACAAGTACAACCCGGTCTTCAAGCCGGCCGGCACCACCTGGCGCTGGCTGACCATCAACGACCCCATGTCGAGATATCACCAGCAAAAGGCGCTCGTTTACCCCTCGGCCGGAGTTTCGCGGGATGCCGTCATGTCGCCCACGCCGACCATCAACCAGCATCTCACGGCGGCAATGAATGAGACATTTAGCCAAGCCTGGGACAACCACAGCAACGTGCCCCAGGTGCCCCCGCTGCAGACTCCGGCGAATAGCCTCAATTTCCTCGAGTCTTTCCCCAGCGGACTGGCCACGCCGCCTCCCACGGCGACATTGCCAGGCACCTACTCAACAGGTAGCAGCTTCGACGCCAACATGGGCCCTGGCGCTGGTGTCAGCTTCCTGCCGGCCACTACGCCCGGAGGAGGTAATGATAGGCAAACACCGGGCATGGGCGGCGGACAACACTACTTTGATAGCCAGCACACATTCGATGTTAAGCCCATCAACACTGCTGTCAACTCTTATATGGCGGCTTCGTCATCTCTTGAGATGCCCAACCAGTTGGTCTACGACAGCTCGCCGTGCGACACGGGCAGCATGCAAGGCTGGGATATGGCGGCGTTGGACAGTTGGGCCGGGACGGCATCGGCGCCGGCGAGCGCCACCACCGAGTGGCCCCCGACCAAGCTTGAACCACAGGGCGATCATCACGCCGCGGCCATGTGGGCACCGCAACAGTGGCCCCTGTCGGCCGGCGTCGCGCCCCCGTCGCACGAGCGGGGGACCAGTCCGCGGCCGATGAAGAGGCGGAGAGAAACGATTGACCATGTGCCGGTATCGGCAGGATGGTGAGAAAAAAAAAGGCAAAAAAGGCAAAAAAGGCAAGGTAAAGGAAGCGGGCCAAGATGGATGTACAAGCTGCACCCCCAGTGACGCCAAAGAAGCGCAAAAGGGAATAATACCCCATGGGTTCTTACATTCAAAACGACTTTTTGAATCGAGAGATATGGGAATCGGTATCGGCGTTGAGTTGCTTATTCTGGGATCGGGACGGCGGGCAGGACGGGAGATCCTTTATGATTATGGCTCCTTTTTCTCTTCGTCCTCTACTTGTTCTTACATGGTTACGACATGAGTAATACCACATGATTAGATGAAGTCGACGAACACTTGCCATGTCTGTCCGTCTGTGACATTTCGGTGTTGGCAAACCTTGTGAACGAGTCGTCAACGGCACAGCCGAGGAAGAGGCAGCAGAGTTGGTGTGGCTTATTTCTGCAGCGACACAACACGTGCGCCAGGTGTCTCTTCACCGGCGCAGGCAAAAGGAAAAAAAAGGGAGACCCGCGAAACCGGGAGCGGCGCGAGGCGGCGTGCACAAGAGTCTACAGTGGAGCGGAGTCAGGGTGGGCGGGGCCTGCGCGCGTTGACGAGATGCCAAGCTGTCGGCAACGCGGGCAGGTTGCTTTTTCCCGAGAATCATGTGCAAGCGGTTCCTTGCATCGCGTGCAGACAAGAGGCAAGGGATGGGGTGCATGACGGGAGGGAGGCTCGGATCCGCGAGACTGGGTGGATGAGAGGCCTCGAGGCTGCGCGGCTTGAGATGGCAGCACATCCCTTTCGCGGCGACTACGAAGTAGGTACATTGGGCGTGGTAAAAGTGCCGCCATCATTGACCCGCCGACGACGCAAAGTTTACCGTGCCATGTGCAAGAGCGTGCGTGCGATGGGATCTGGTTCTTTGGGGGCGCGACGGTGAAGGAGGGGTGGGAGTCGTGGTCCAGGCCGGTCTTGGGTGAATGCCGTTACGGGGAGGCGAAAAGAGGACATGAAGGTGTTGAGAAGGCAGCATGACAGGAAGCTGGCATAGCAGCATGTGCTACGGGGCGGGCAGTAGGGCCCAGGGGACTCTGCAAGTTCGTGGAGCCATTGCTCCGGCGAGGCTACTTTTCGCGCCTGTTGCTTGAACGGGCCGTTGCGCGGAATTGCATGGATTGAATTGCATTGCACGCAATCTGGTTGGCGGGACGCATGCCGCGGCGCAAGCTTTTGGAAGCGAGGCCGGCTTCTGGATCCCAAGGGAGGACGCGCCGAGCAGGATCAACCAAGATGCGTATGTGCCTGCATCCGACCTGGGGGGAAGATGGCGGCTGAGGGAGGATCGCGGGAGCGGTCAAAGGGGGGGAACGGCAGTTGAGGATTATTACTTTTTTACTTTCGGCGGTTTTTTTAACGCTGGAACGGCGCGGGCTCGGGATCTCTGCCGCGTCAATCGGCGCAATCAGCAATCTACAGCACGCTTGGAACGGTTTTGGAAGACGGTCCCAGCCTAGCTGACGATAAGGTTAGAGAATGCCAAAGCTTGAATCAACGTGGATGGGTGCAAGAGAAGACGAGATCCAGACTGGTGATGTGGGAACAAGGCGATGGAAGCTTAAACCCGGGCACCTCGATTCTTCCCACCCTCACGCCCTCCCCCCCCTTTTGTACAGTAGAGCGTGTCCCCGCCCGAGTATTGAAACGGAAGCAGTAAAAAGGATTGAGGCAGAGCAAGGAAAAGAAGGTTTCGCAAGGGAGAGACAATAATTGGTGGAGTCGCCGGTGGGTTTCTTTTACCGACGCTTGTTCTCTTCATCCCGTATCCGTACTTTACGCGTAAAAAAAAAAAAAAAGGACGACGCGTCGTATCGCATCCGTCTCTCCATTTACTCGCCACACTCTCTTGCCAGTGCTTCCCCCTCTCTCCCGTATTCGTGTCGCCGGCGTTGAATTGAAAAATTGGACCAGCACGGGCAGAGACTCTTCAGATTGGCTCGGATATCCGGCGTGGCACCAACGTTTTCCTTCTGCTCAGTTACTCTTCCGCTACTCGTCCACTCTTTTTTCCCGTATCTTTTGGCGTCGCCACCTTTTCCCTTGGGTCTGTGTCGTGTCGGGACTTGCAGACGTCGAGGTTCCTCGCAATGCCGAAGGGGACGTGCTCGATCTCGCTCGCCGAAAGAGGCAATCGCTAACTCGGTCCGAGCAGGGGGGCGTTTCTTGCTGTTTATGTAAGCCGTTTTCCGCTCATCGCAAAACGAGGTGGGAGAGAGATGGAGGAAATCTCCAACACTGAGCTCAAGTAGGCGCTCGATATCCTGGCGCTCTTGTCATTGCATCTCTGGCCGCCATGTCCCTCGAAAAGTCATGCGCTACCAAGTCGTGCGTCATTGTCAAATCGCACGACATATGATGCACGTAGCCCAAGGAGCACCGCGGCGATGCGCCCGCCTCGAATGCCGGCGCGAGATGCCTTGGTCCAAACGCGCCCATGTCGTCTTCTATCCTGCTCTACGCGCCGTCTCCGTCGCCGGTCAGGGTAGGAAAACTAAGGACACTCGCAGAGCAGGCGAGATGATGCCGACGGGTGCAGCGCCAGCAACCGCCTTGTGGTCGGGTAGGACCGAGTAACGACGCATGCGCAAGCGAGCGCAGTGCATCGAACCGTCCTCGTGTCGCCAGGCAAGCCCATGCCGTCTCGACATGCTGCTCGGCGCCTGGCTTGGTTGGCTGCCGCCGCTTTCGTTGCCTACAGGCTCTCTTGCCATGCCGCGGATGGTAGGCTCGACGTCGAGCATCGCGACAAGCCGTCCGACGGAGGCAGAGAGACTCGGCACGCCCGTCGGCCGAAATGCCCGGGCTGATCAAAAGGAAGAAACGGCACTTCGGCCCTCTCGGCTTCTCTGGCACTTCTCCCGTCATGTTTCACTCGTGTGCGCGCACGTCCTACAGCCGCGGCGCGCGCACACAGACGGCGGCGCACAGGCTCGCCGACGCGTCTCGAGTGCCGGCTCTGCCAGAAGACACAAAACAGGCCGTGCATCAATGGAACACATCTCTTGCAAAATGTGCAGCATTGCCGTGCGACGAAATGCCGTGTTCTCTGGACTCTCGGGTTGTGCATGTCGGCCCATGCGTTTCTGTCGCAGATGGACATGACTTGCATCTGGCGTTTGCTTTTCTGGTCGAATCAGATTGAGGCGCAAAAGGTCATCGGTTTCATCGGCAGATCGCCAGTCGATTGACAAGCGGTCGATCGGCCAGGGCCTCCCAAAAGGAAACAGAAAAACGACAGGGCCGCGCGCTTATCGTCCTTGGGCCTGGCTCTTCAACGGGCGCTTACCAGCCTATCGCGGCCTTGCGTCGACGCAGCCGAGATACTTGAGCGCGCAGAAGGAAATTGCCAGTCGTTTTGGAGTGCAGCGGTGGTACGACAGCCGAGACTGCTCAGCCACGCTGCGTCCATCGTCGTCCATGGCCTCTGCCGGGGGCATTTGATCGTTTGTATAGCCGCCCGCTGGGCTGCCGCTGTTTTTCGTGTTTTGTGTCGGGCGCAGATGCGACGTTTGGCGGTGCCTCTGGGCGGCTAGGCGTCGAGCTCTTGATACGACGTCGAGGCTGGCTTGGCTCGAAATAGAGCCCCCATGTACTTGGATCAGCCATTGCCAGCTTGGATGTGTCCGGCAAAGGCGGCGAGATGCTGCAGATACTGGATACTGGATTGGCGATTCGACCAGTTGCACCGTGGAAGCATCGTGGCTGGCCGGTCCCCGCAGGTCCATTGGCCACAAGCCACACGAACCTCTAGAGGGGCTGTTTCGTCGGCTCCGACGATGTATCTGCACGCGCGGATTGGCTGTGGGGGTACCTCGACGAACCACATCGTCGCGCTTCAAGTGTTCGGCTCTTGTCGGGTACCTCGTGGCTGTCGGTGTTTGGCGCCGGCTTGACAGAGCCTCGAGATGGTGCCCCTTGCTCATTTGGACGACTCGCGCACAACTCGGCCGCGTATCTCTATGGAAAGAAGAGAAATAGTGTGACTGTGTATCTGCGATTCAGATGCCGAGCTGGTCGGGCCAAAGGATTCTGGTGAGCAACGTCATTGCACAAAGCACCTGCGCGCAAGTCGTCGCCGCAGATTGGGTTCTTGAAAGAGTTGCCGCAGCTATAGGTACTTTGCAGTCCTTGATGGGTACTTGACTGCTGGGTCGCCGTGGCATGGCACCTCGTACTTTTTTCGTCTCGTAGTCTGGTCTCCCACGCCGCTCGCAAGGTACAGGCCTGCATCGCCGTGGTACACCATTGGTGCAGGCCAACCTTTTTTTCTCAAGCCTTCTCCAGGCGCCTGGCCAAGTATCGGTACCCACTCATCCGCTGCCGATTGCGCTGCAGCAGCTGTTTCGAAACGCTCTCCAGCTCCCCCAGAGATGGACGCCAAGGTGGGGCCGCGCCAGCCTTGGGGGGCTCGACAGGGGACGGCCTTGTTTGGTTTCAGAGCCTCCCCAAGTCAGGAGGCTGGCTGGCAGCACCTCGTCTTCCAAACGTCGCCCCATGTCCTTGCCGACTGCTCTTCGCTGTCGTCGTCCCTGTCGGCGTCGTCGGTGCTGTCCGCCACGGCATTTTCCCTCACCCGTCAGCCTTGCTCTCTGAATCTCGGCGCCCCTAGCCGCTCAGGCCCGGCGCCTCCCTCTTCCTCCACCCCCCCCTTCTCCCCATTCTTTTGTCTGAACGACGGCGACTGATGGGCCAGTCAGTCGTCGCTCGAGAAGCCTTACGCTGCCATCTACGGGACAAATCTGCGATGTCGGAGTTCTTGGAAACCCCTCACACACACCCCCAACAGCTGCCTTTAGCCGCTGTCACCATCTGGGCGGAGGACACGAAGAGTGAGCTCCTGCATGTTCCATGGTCAAGGCCAGAGCAACACGGGGATGGACCATGGCGAGAACAATAGAGCTCCGCTCGTGGGGCTGCAGCCACGCCGGCCGTCTGCTGCCCAGCCTCTGATATCTCGGGATGCTACCCTCGGCTTCGTCTTTCCCTTTCTTCCTCCTCCTCTCATGCATCGAGTGCATCCGCTGGCCGCCTCATCTTCGTTTCCTTTCTCTCAAGGGCTGGCCCCCGGTTTACTTGTTTGGTCGTCTCGTTTCTCGTGTGTTTCTTGGCCCATCACTGCTTTGCTGGCTGGCCAGTCTCGACTCAACCAACCATCTTCATATTCCCACCGCCCTCCTCATCTCGTCTTGCGTTTCTCTCCGTGTTTATCGTCCCGTCTGGTCAAGTCAAGACTCGGAGGGTTCGTGACTCGGTTCGACCGCCTCGTCCTGCCACAAGGAGAGAGAGTCAAAGATAGGATGCTGATTCCCTGACTCTTGCTTTCATCTTTTCTCCTCCCGCCTCCTCCTTTCCTTCTCGTGTCTGTCCGTCACCTTGATACCCCTGACTGCGTCTTCTTCTTCTTCTTACGGCAGACACGACGGAGCCTGGTGCTCCCTTTCCCTTTTCTCTTTTCCCGCCATTCTCAAGATACCCCCTCTGTTTTTTATTCTCACCTGGTTCTCGTTGCGCTGGTCCGTGTTTCGGCTTCTTTGTGTACGTGCAGAGCACTCGTGCGTGAACGGCAACCGGTTGCCTGGAAGACAAGATTTAAAAACTGCACAACAAGGTCAAAGGACGCGGGTAAAAAAACGGGCGCCTGAGGCCAAAGGATCGACCTGCTCGGTGACGTCTCTCGAGCTGCGCGTGTTCACGACAACAAGGCACAAGCAGGCTGCACGCCCGCCCAACAACACGTGCTTCCCTTTTCCTCTCTCCTGAACAGCCGCGACGACAATCAAGACTGCCGCCGTGCAAGCCTTTTTCAGGAACCAACCTCTGCATCTCTGCCCCTTGGCGCATCTCTTCCTTTGGACATCCTTTCTTTCGCCCCAGCCCCAGCCAACTCGGTGGACCTCGCACGCCAGGTTCAGCCTCCTCCATCGTCACGCCCATTTAAATAGGCCATTGTTATTATTGCCGTCGCCCACGGCTCTATTCTTGATGCCTATTCGGTTCCATTTCTAACAAATATTCACTCGTGCACTCGACTCCTTGCACGTCTCCTGGTGAGAACATTATTCCTCATCTTCATCTTCCTCTTCACCGCTCGTCTCTCTCTCAAAGCGTGCAACACTCATTTCCCAGTGTGTGCCGCAAACAAACACGCACGAAACCAAGTCTCTTCTAGACAAACTCGACAGCAAACCGCAATGACACGCCCGGCTGCTCCCCGCGTCGGCGTCCGCAGCGTCGCAGCGCTGCTGGCCTTTGCTGCCTCGTCCGTCACCGCTCATTCTTGGATCGAGTCGGCCTACAAGGTCGCCCCCAACGGCACCTTCATCGGCGCCCCTGGTTTCCCTCGCGGCTACATTCCCCGTACCGATCCTGGCTTCAGCGACAAGCAGGCCCAGAACCAGCTCCCCGAGGGTGGCGTCTACAAGGGCACCGAGGTGCTCAACAAGTCTCCCCTCGACCCCAACCCCAAGCAGCCCATGCTTCAGGCAGCTGCGGGCGACAAGGTTGCCATTCTTCATCTCGAAAACGGTCACGTCACGCTGCCCCAGAACCAGGCCAACAAGCCCCTGAACCGCGGAACCATCTTCCTCTACGGCACCACCCAGCCCAAGGCGCAGGAGAAGCTCTTTGACGTGCACCTGAAGTGGAACCAGGACGGCACTGGCGGCGACAAGCGCGGCAAGCTCTTGGCCACGCGCAACTACGACGATGGCCAGTGCTTCCAGGACAACAAGCAGAACCTGGCCCAGCAGCGCGTCACCCAGTCGGCCGACGATGGCGCCAAGCTCGACAAGGAGCTCAAGTGCCAGTCGGCAATCACGATTCCCGCCGATGCCAAGCCCGGCACCATCTACACAGTCTACTGGTACTGGGACTGGCCCACCCTGAACCCCGACAAGATCGACATGCAGGCCACCAAGCAGGGCCAGTTCCCCTGGGGCGGCTCCTTTGTGCGCGGCGACAAGGTTCCCAACGGCTGGACCAAGGAAGACATTACCATCAACGAGAGCTACGCGAGCACCATCGACATTAAGATTGTCCCTAGGCTTCCCGGCCTCGTGGCCGCTGAAGGCGGCGAGAACTCCTTCGTCAACAAGCAGGACATTTACATGAGCGGCATCAAGAAGCAGCTCGACTCCGACTTTGACGTCCAGGTTCCTGGCATGACGGGCGGCAGCAGCCAGGCGCCCGCCAACCTGCCCTCCGACATTGCCAAGCTTTCCGCCTCGGCCAAGCCGTCGGCTAAGCCGTCGGCTGCGTCTCCCTCGGGACCTCAGTGCAGCGGCGCTTCGACAGTCACAGACTTTGTCACGACGACCGTCTTTGTCACGGCTACGCCGTCGCCCGCCCGTGGCGCTGGGGCTGCCGCGCAGCCTGCAGCTCCCGAGCCCGTCACCGTCTTTGTCACGAGCACCGTCCATGTACCCACGTCGGCGGCGACTCCTGCGGCGGCGGCGCCCAACCGAGATGGCCCCCTGCGTCAGCTGCTTGGCCTGCGGCGCCGCGAAAACTGGGCGTACGGCTCTTTTTGAGTCTAGCAGAGCACCAACCGAAGCCGACTGGATGGGCTTCGGATAGGCTGGGTGGATACCAGTCACGGATCGTTCACTTCCACCGTACATATTCGCCTTTTCTTTTCCCCTCCGTTCTCTCTTGAAGAGGGACCGAGATGGAATCTTTTGATGATTTTGAGCCACGACTTTCTTTGTCCATTGCCTGCCCCGGACGGCAGCGCACACGACGCGCGTAGACCGCACAGCACGACAATCACCGTATGCAGTTGAAGGGGGATCTATGGGGGATGCGGGTGCTGGTGCTCACGGGGCCCTCGTGTATAGGATACGCGGTGCTGAATAGGCAGACGAGTTTGCCCCGTTCGGTCGGGCATGAAAAAAAGAGCACAAAGGCCAGCAGCTGGCATGGGCCTCTGGTGCCGAGAGAATGCTTTGCACGTATGACGCCATAGCGAAATAAGACAAAGAAGTCAAAACATGTGTGTCCCTGATGTGCTGCACGTGACTATCTTTCATGTGTATTGTCAACCTACTTTGCAGCTGTGCGATGGCGTCTGTGAATAAAGGTGTCATGGCGAACAATGGCGGCATGGCACACGGTGAATCAGACACGGACAGGCACATGCATACAAGGAAGTGAATGCCCGACTACACTCCCCATCACCCTCCCCTCCCACTCACCGACAGCCACATATTCCTCCTACATCTCGCCGCACTGGGCAACGACGACGTCAAGATTCGGCACGTCCTTGCCCTTGTAGCCCGTTTTCGTGGCCTCCATCTTCTTGACGACGTCCATGCCGTCGACGACCTTGCCAAAGACGACGTGCTTGTTGTCGAGAAAGGGCGTGGGCACCGTCGTGATGAAGAACTGGGACCCGTTTGTGTTGGGGCCGGCGTTCTTGATGCGCCCGCCCGCGCCAAAGAGGCGAGGGCCGGGTGTCAGCGAGGACCTCACGCAATTCCACAGACAGTGATGGAGCGAGCGGTGGACAAGACGTGTCAAACAGGGGCGGGTGATGTGAGAGGGAGAGGGGAGATGGGGTTGGTTGAAGGTTGGAAAGGGCTGCGGAGGGCTTACCGCCATGGACAGCAGGCCGGGCACGTCGTGCTTGAGGCTAAAGTTTTCGTCCTCGAAGGACTTGTATCCCCAGATGCACGTGGACCCCGTGCCGTCGCCGTTGAGAAAGTCGCCGCCCTGGCACATGAAGTGCGGAATCTAGAGCCGTCGCGCGTCAGACCACGCCGCAGCCGAGCCACCACCTCGACGAGAACAAAGAACACGGCTCCCCCGAGAAACGAGAGGCCGCATCCACGCCGCGCCCGAAAAAACGGAAAACGAGAGAGGAGAGGGACGGACTATGCGGTGGAACTTGGAGCCCTTGTACCCCTGAGGCCTGCCGGCCCCGTCCTTGGCCTCGCCCGTGCAGAACTGGCGAAAATTCTCGGCCGTCTTGGGCACCACGTCCTTGAAGAGCTCAAACGTGATGCGGCCGAGGGGCTCGCCTGTGGGTTTGCGTAAGCCAAGTGCGGGACACGTTTCTCGATGGAGAGCGGGAGACGGCACCTCCGAGGGTAATGTCGAAGAAGACGCTGAGGAGGCACGGTCAGCGTGGAGAGGCCGTGGGAGGGCCGAGCAGGTCGTGGGTTTTGCAGACGTACAGCGGGTTGCCCGAGGCGGGTAGCTGGGTGGGCGGCATGGCGGGATGTGCGGCTGGCAGAGCGTCCGCGAGGGTGAGGTTTGGCGATGAAGGGCGTGTGAGAGTGAGGATGTGTGTGAAGGTGTGGAATTTTCTTGGTGATGGCGCACCGCCCGCCTTGGTCTATAATCCAGACGCTTCTATACCAATGGATTCAACAGAAGGGTTTTTTGGTGCTCGTAAGCGCGGCGAACAATGGGTTCTTGCTAATACCCGGTGCAGTCTCCGTCAAAAGTCGAATGGCTTGTCGTGAGTGAACCAACCTTGCCTCTCTCCACAGTGCACACTGGGGCGGCTGGGCGCAGAAAAAGGTGGTGGTGTTTTTTGGTATCCAGGATCCGGCCCCACTTGCATGGAGTCGACGGAGCGGGCTTGGTACTTTTGGCACCCGCCGCCGGTGCGCTGCGGAGCTCCGAGTGTGAGACGGTCGAGGTACTCCGTTGGGGGCCCGTATGTACCGGACCTGGGCTACGGGGTTGCGGCTGCCGTGACTTGGCATTTGGTGATGGTGCATGAAAAGGGGCGACAAGCGACACCGCCCACAAAATTCATGATGCACGTCGTCTTGATTCAAGGCACATGAGCCTGACGAGGCCGATGAAATGGCAGGAAATCGCTCGACACGACGTCATCTTCAGAACCCAAAAGAGGCCAGCGCACGTATTCATCACTCTCATTACTTGACAGCAGCTGTGCTTCACGATAGACATTGTCGCCGAATGGAACAATACACAACGTCACAGCTGCAAAGGAAACAATCGTCACTCCGGGTCTGGCCGCGCCCAAGAATTCATGTGATATTTTCGCCGAGAGATACCGAGCCACGCCTGAACCATGCCAAGACCCATCTGGGAGGAGATCAATAGTCTCAAATGCCTTTCTCGTCGCTGCCGTAGTGGTATCCGGTCCAGACCATTCTTTCCCCAGCCCTGCAAAAGACCAACGCTTAGACCTTGAAGCCGCGAGAGCGTCTGCGACCACGGGCGCGCTCGAACTTGCGGCCCTTGGACTCGATGTAGGGTTTCTGCAAAGCACAACCGTCAGCAACCAACACCGACGGGGTTTCCTCTGCACCGTGGCGCCTACCTTGTTCTTGTGGGGACCGAAGCCAAAGTGCTTGACGGCCTCGCGGCTGTTCTTGGGGCCGCGCAGGATCAGGGTGTTGCTGCCGGTGGGGGCGCGCAGGGCGAGCTGGTCGAGGGTGATGGCCTCGCCGCCGGCCTTGATGATGCGGGCGCGGGCGGTGGCGGTGAAGCGCAGGGCGGCGACGGTGGCCTTGGGGAAGGTCAGGAGGCGGTTGTCATCGGTGACGGTGCCGACGACGACGACGGTGCGCTTCTCGCCCTCCTTGTTGATGTTGGCGACGATGCGCGACAGCGAGACGGGCGGGCGGTTGATCTTGGACATGAACAGCCGGCGGAGGACGACCTTGTTGAAGGAGGCATCGGTGCGGCCTGCGGGTAGGGAAGCGTTCGAGATTAGCACGCTGCATCACGAGACCCACGCCATTGGACACGTAAAAGTGAGATGGACGAGTTCTTGGTCTAGAATCGGTCTCATTGACGAGAAGCGCGGTTTCTGTACTTACGGGCTAGGAAGCGGTAAAGCTTCACCAAGAGCTTGAGGTAGACATTGTCGCTCTTGGGGGCCTTGCGGTGAGTGCCCTTGACGTGGTGGCGGTCGAGATCGATACCTGGACGAGGATTCCATCGTCAGCCCTTGAGGGTTCTTGCATGCTCAAAAAAGAGGCCGCTCGGGTCCGTTGCCATTGCGACGAGACAAATGGCTAGGATCACGGCGCCAGGAGGACGCAAGGAAGGCAGACAAGAAGAGGGGAGAAGCAGAAAACCAAGATGCCCTCTTGACGACGGTCAGGGTGCCCTCTTGAAACTCTTCCCCTCTTGCATTGTCCTTCTTCCTCACTCGCACACGAAGGCTGAAGGCGGAATCATATTTCTGACGTTCACGTACCCATGGCGGCGGCGTCGTCGGTGGTTGTCGTTGAACGGCGTTTGGCGATGCAGTCTTTCGATCCTCGGCGCGATGCTGCTGTGGTGCTGCGAGTCGGCGAGGTGTCGGCAGAAAATTCAGGGCTGCGCAAAATCGATGCGTTTGATTGGTCAGACGGCTCCCCACTTTGGCGGTGAAATGCGGCAGTTAGGGTCACGAATGCGAGGTGTAGCGTAAGAGTCACGTGTCAAGCTCTGCCTCCTTAATCCCTGTCCTCGCGACCCACCTGAAGCGGCTCTGGGGTTGACAGGGGAACAGGGGGCTGAGGCGCGAGGGGATCCTCAGCTGGACTTCACGACAATGAAGCGCAAGCTCTGATCTGCAAGAAGCTGTTGAAAGGGATGTACGATTATCCGTATGGCCATCACAAATGGAATACGTGGCCGTGATATGGCGCGAGGATGCTTGAACGCGATATCTTGGATAGACTACGCCTTCAAGTTTCCACACCGCCCCTGAGAGGCATTTATCAACAAACCCAAGATTGGCAACAGACACCAACTTATTCGATTTCGCACATGGACATCATTGAGCTTGTGCTCGTCTATTCGTCAGCTACAGCAGCATCCGCCATCTTCCTAGCTCGCGTAAATGCCAATCCCCTCTACCGCATGTTCTCAAAGGGCTGCCAAATCCGCAGGGGATTGTGCCCAGGTCTAGTGTGTGTAGAATGACTACTTGTCGCGCATGCATCGACTGCTTTTTTCTAGTGAGTAACCAACCGCCACCCAATGCCAGCTGTCTACAAAGGGAAAAGAAAAAACGAAAATCCACTGAAAATGAAACAGAGGACAAGCAACAATGCCCAGGGCAAGGGAAACCTACGCAGCCTGCGTGAGGGTTCAAACAAATGCACGCCCCTCTCATCAGCCGCCGCTTTTTGGACAAACTTACAGCGCCTCAGCGGTGACCTCTGGCTTGAGACCCGTCAAGAAGTCGCGCGTCATCTCGAAACTCAGCCAGCTCGAGGCCATGCTCGGCGCAACCTTGAGCAGGTTCGGGACAATGCCTTTGTAGAGGCCGCGGACACCCTCTTGGCGCACAATAACACGGATGGCGTCCGTGATGGACTTGTACTGGTAGCCCATACCGGACATGGTGTTGATTTGGAATCGTCGTCGGAGCACATCGCTGATGCTTGCGTCAGCCTGGGGATAAGGACGAGTCCAACCGCATGATAAACCTTACAAGGGGTAGGTGCAGGTTTGGGCGACCGCTCCCGAGATGGCGCCGGCGAGCAGCTTGCGCACTGCACTTGGATTTTGTTCGCCCTCGGGGGTAAAGTAGGTGCGGACCGACTCGTAAACCATAAAGTTGAGTCCGACCTAGATGGGCAAGTCAGCCATTAGTACGGAGGGACGGAGAGGTTATAGTGCGTCTCCAAGTAGTATCTGCTAGAGTACATACGTAGGGTGCGACGCCGGCGACGGTGGGTATAATGCCGCGATAGAGGGCCGACATGCCGCCCTCAGTCTTGAACATGTGCGTCATGGTCGCCCACATGCCGGGCAGCTCTTTTGGCTTCTGACCCAGCTCGGCGAAGCTGGCGGACTGGATCGACAGTCGCGTTCGGACAATGTCGAGGGGATACGTGAAGAAGACGGATGTGATGCCGGCGATACCACCGCAAACGAGGCGCATGACGGGGGCTAGGTCGGCGCCGGGATGAGATTCAAAGATATTCTGCGCCAAAGGTCAGCCACAAGTCGGTCCACAGAGACGCGTCGACTCCTCCGTGTCGGCGGGGTAGTTCGTTTGGTAGGCGCATACTCGTTTATAAAAGTTGTAACTGCTAAACTGGACGGCGGAGTAGGGGACGATGCGGATGCAGTTGGTGCCGTTGCCGCGCATGAATCCCCTCCAGCCTTCTTCGCGGCCCATCTTGACGAGAGCCTGCCAGACGGACAGCTTGTAGGCCTCGCGGCCGGCGCTCTGCACCTGCATGAGGATCTTCAACCGCTCGAGGGGCGACACGACAGTTCGAGAGACGGCTCCGGCGACACCGCCGGCGCAAAACGCGGCGATGACGGGCTGAGAGACATTTTCGCGCAGCCGGACGACAAAGTCGTTCTGGGGCGGGGGCGTCTTGGACAGGCCAGTTCCCGAGGGCATGGCGTCGTCGTTGGCGGGTTCGGGCGAGGGAGTCTGCAACTGTGGCCCGCGGCGCACGGCTGACATTGCGTCCTGGGATGCGCTACCCGTGGAGGTTTCGGCCGGCAACTGGCTCAATTGGGGCCTTGGCCCAAATCGCTGCGCCTGAGTCTCGACGACACCCGCTCGAAAAGCACCTAACGACTATTCTTGCTGGACGGCATGCGCAAATGCCCACGGCGGGAAGGCTTTGTTGACTTTGTGCTCGTCTTTGGCCGCGGGGCCGAAAGGGGGGCGACGCAGGGGGGAGAGGGGCGGCAACAAAGGAGGCTGGCGAGGCGCGCGAGGCTTCTGGACTTTTGGGTAACGAGGCGAGGCGTGGCTATGCGAGAAAAAAAATCGAAATCGATACTGTCTCGCTCGGTGTTCGAGGCTGCAGAAAGCGGGCTGTCGGCAACAAGAATTCGTTTGTGCTTGCAAAGGGAGCGAAAAGGAAATGGCGGCGGCTCGATACGTGACGTGTGTCGTTGAAATGTCGGCTCGGGTTGCTTTGGCTTTGGCCGGAGTTGCCGTCGGCAGGGCCCTTGACTCGCCTAGTGGGGTGTGTGCCTTTCTCGCAACTTTTAGCACAGGGCAGTTCTCCAGGCACTTCGCCTCCACCAGGGGTCGGCGTGGGAGGATCGATGACCACGGCGGCGCGATCCGAGAAATGAAGGATGCACCCACCAATGACCTATCAAGCGGATGATGGAGTCGAGCAGGACGTCGTTTGTCTGCGCTTCGTGTGCAGTGTGGGCAAATTCAAGATGCTCGCTGCTGCGGAGTGGAAATCGACGCTTTATCGCCTCAATCTCTTGTGATTCACCAACGACAAGAACCGTGATAAGGCAGTACGTAAGTCGTCTGCCCGTCAGAGTCGGCGGTGCAGCTGAATGGGAAAAAAGAGTCGAGGTTTTTTCTCCCTCTTTGTCCCATGGGCACCTGCCAATCTGTTAAACCGCCTCTGGCCGGCTTATCGTCGGCCAGACGAATTGCCATGTGCCGTCTCGAGGGTACCGAACTCAAACCTCCCGGCGCCAATCATCCAACGACCTCAAGCCATGGCCCTGACTCTCAGGCCGTCTTACCCAAGCCCGACAGCCATCGGTACATGGATGCAACCACTTTGCCGTACCTATCTACGATGTAGGAGGAAATGCCAATGTCATACTCTGACCCCTCTGGTCACGCAGACGCCACCGTGGCTTTGACCTGACGAGTCGTCCGTAACGAGGCGCTCCATCAGCCGAGGCCCCCAAGTCCACGGATAGCGTTCAATAAAGGAGTCGTGTTTGATGATAACAAATCTCTTCAACATTGCCCACTCTTACGGGGCTGTATACGAGTACTCCAACCTGCGCGACCAATTGCTCGTCAGAGCCCTGGTATTTCATAAGCTCACCCAAAGTCAGGTGAGCTTCGAGCTCCACGACATCGCTGTAAGTTTCACGACACGCCTCCACAATAACGCGTGTGCGGACGCCTTGTCCCACAGCCTCTTGTCTGTCAAGCTCAGACAAAAAAAGCACTGCCGGCTCACATGACCTCACAATGTCAAATCATGCAGCCGGTCGGCCTGACTCATTATCCCACACATTTTACTCCTTAGATGAATTAAAGAGGCCAGGAAGACGAAAGCTAGAAAACGAAACTAAGCGGTACAGGCAAACAGTCGAATCATCTCGAGCTTTTGCAACAATCCTGTAGTCGTCTCACCCGGGTTGATCAACAACAGAAATGGGTACGTTTAGGCATGGCCGGTATGCCGAGGAAATCGCAAGCCTCTACGCCGTGATATCTCGTCGCGACTTTATCGGTAGGGAACTAAAGTAGATAAGAAGTGTGGGAGTGACGGTGGCGCAAACCTCCAGAGGCCAGTGCAGTACTTGTCCGACTGGGTCGCCCAACCGACAGCCATGCGCCCACTTTACCTAGTTGTATCGTTCGACAGCCCTTACTCGGCAACGTCAAGGTCGTCGTGAGCTGCGGGAGGGGGACTATCGAGGGCTTCGCCTATCGTCATCTTGCGTTAGACCTGTATCGAGGGCTTAAATACAGCAGTCCAGGGCACTACTGGAGATGAGGAACCTACCCTTGCGATCGTCGCCGTTTGCGCCATTCTCGCGGCGATCACGGTCATCGCGGTCATCCTTGGCATCGCGATCACGATCGCTGCAGCTTCGTAAGCATCGTGTCCGTATTGCGAGGGTTCTCGAGTAGCATTACCGAGGATCAGGGCTGCGAGACCGGTCGCGGTCGCGACGGCTGTCCCTGTCGTAATCGCGATCACGGTCACGGTCGCGGTCACGGCGGTCATCCTTGCGAGGCGAGTAATCGCGCGTGCTGCGACGAGGAGATGGCGATCGACCACGGCGAGGCGAGCGAGGACCTCGGCGGTCGCGGTCGCGGCCGGACTCGAATCGCCACGAAGCCGACGGCGGGGTTCTTGCCCACTGTAGACAGGCGACGAGTCAGCGTCGGCAGACAAGTTTGGACCTCGGCGGTGCGGGTCTGGAGCTCACCTCGATCTTCAGGATGTCATCACGTCCGATTCGCTTGTTATGCATCTCGTAGTAGGCGTCGTCGGCATCGCGTCGATCCTCGTATTCGACGAAGGCGAACCTAGAAAAGCACGCATTAGAGGTTGCGACGGCGAACCTATTAACGTCGCGGACGCTTACAGTCGGCTCGAGGATGAGCGAGGAGCCGGAATATCGCAACGGACAAGGCGTCCGTATCTGTGCCAGTATTAGCTAATGCGCAAAAGCGAAAGATTCTATAATCCGCGGCTCAGAAGTGCGGCGAATATGTGCAATGGGCACTGGGCAGGAAGGAGTAACAGGAGCCAAAGGATAAGAAAGTCGTCTCCCCCTTGAGCAAGCTTTGCCTATAAGGACTTGCAGCCACGGAACGTGCGTGGTGGTAATAGTTCGCCGGAGAACCGTAATGGAGATGCGCGAGCTCAAGGGCGTCGACCGTTGGAGCAGAAAGGAGAGGGTATTCAAGGACAAAAGTAGAGGAGAGATTTGAAGGCGATTGGGAGGGCGTGTACGAGGGCGACGACGACGACGACGACGACGAGGGCGCGACAAGAGACATCAGGTGTCAAAAAGACGATCGAGACGGCGCGGAAGGTGGAGAATCAAGTCTCATCGTCGGGAACGAAGGCGAGGGCGAGGACGAGGACGACGAGGGCGAGGGCGGATACGAAAGGCGCAAGCGGAGGCGCGGTTGACATACCGTTCGAACTCGTAGGCGAGATCGCGGGCGCGGGTGCCGTGACTGAAGCCGGTCACGTAGAGGGTGGTGCCGCCGCGAGACATGGCGAAGTCAGGAAGAGAAGAGATAGGAGATCGGCAAAAAAAGCTGCGGGCGCAACAGAGCTGGCCAAGGAGACGCGGGACGACGTGGCAGTTGTGCCAAACGGTCTATGGAGGAGATGAAGGTTTGGCGTGCGAATGATGTGCAGTCTCTAAATTGAAGGAGAGGTTGGCAGCTGCAAGGAGAAGAAAGGTTGCAGAAAGTTTTCGCCTTGCTGACGTAATGACAGGCAGCCACGACAACAGAGAGCAGTGAGAAGGCGCGCCCCTCTACTCGTGCCCGCCCCACTTTTCTGGATTCCGGCAAGCCTTCACCAGCCAAGCTGGTGCTGACGGGCCACGTAACCAGACTGGCCACA
>KQ030507.1:345842-467868 GCA_000956045.1 Hirsutella minnesotensis 3608 | reverse complement strand
GGTTACGGGGCCCGTCAGCGCCAGCTTGGCTGGTGAAGGCTTGCCGGAATCCAGAAAAGTGGGGCGGGCACGAGTACGCCTGTGACGAGGCTGTTGCGACCAAGACAGCGGCTCCTTCCTATCAGAAACGGCGCACCGTCTTGTGCATACCACCCGCTAAGTGAATGCGCTCATCGTGGCTAACCTGCCTGGCTTCCTTTCTTTCGTTCCTCTCATACCAAAGCTCAAGAGGCTGAAAATATCAAGATGACGGCAATCGACTGGCTAATGCGAAGCTGCTCACTTGCTCACCACAAGGAATAGCAACCACAGCTTTGGCTGCGTCGCTTTGTCACTGCATCTTGATCTGGGCTGCATCCAAAGGCACCATCCGAACACGAACACGAGCCGCGTCTTCTATCGCACCCGTTGGGCTGTTCCTCGCAGATGATACCTCGCGGCGATTGGCCCTTGTTGCGCTTGCTTGCTCAGTCACGCCGCATCGGAATGGATTTAGCAAAGGGAGTTCCTCAAAAGAGCGGGACGCCCCTGCTAGAGGCATGCATCCAGCGCCTCTCAGCTGCCGCCTGTCCCATTGAGCGCCGCGGTTCCCAAGAATAGCAGCCGGCAGAATCGGATGGCCACGGCACATTTGATCTAACAGCACTAGTGCTCGAGCTTTGTCCATGACTGCTTGGGTTTAGGTTGAAGACTCATTCTCGATTCTACTAGGTATCCACCAAGGACGTGAGGTCACGGTCGCCTTCTGTTGGCAATCTGGAGAGCCTTGGGCAACTACATGGACCGACCGAGAGAATATGCGAATCTCGGACTCCTTATCCATCTGGTTCCTCTGTCGGGGCGGAGAGCGGTTATACTTGACTCCCGCTTACTCTTGGTGGGATCTGCGAATGATGCTGTCGTCTCTAACGCAGCATCATCATGAACGAGGCGGCCACGGTAAAACATGAGTACTCTGCCATACATGTACTGTCTACCCGACGATTCCGTTCAATGCTGCAGCTTGACTATCGGACTGCGGGTGTATTCCGAGAGCCGCTCGGACAAAGCTAGACTTAGAGGGGCCGTCACGAGATCTGAGACAGTGCCGGTGAACCCTCGCTCTCGACATGTGCCTGTTGTTTCTTTGGACCCCTCAAAACCATTGCGCGGCCGGAGATTTACTGGTATCCCGTCTCCGCCGCCGCCTGCCTGTCTCACGTCATAAAGGGTTTGCGCGACTCGCGCCCGTAGAAGCCTGATCCTCTTCATCCGTCTTCCACTCCGCCTTCCGCAAGATGCGTATGTATTTCCGTGATTCCACCGACCATTGAGCGACATCATTGTCTGAACGCACGACTGCCTTTTCCCTCGCAGGCGCGTGCTGCAGCAACGTTTGATCAAAATGGCCGTCAACGGCTCTGCCTCCGAACCCCGGCCTCCCGGCGCCCCGCAGGCCGGCTCTGATGCCGGAAATGGCCGGGCCCAAGATAGACGACGCTCTCCGTCGCCGCCGCCACGTCCCAGTTCGCTGGCGTATGCGCTGCGTGAAGCGGGCGCAGTCCTCGGAGAAGCAAATGTCGCCTCGGAGACGCCAAGCGAAGAGGATTACGACGAGAATGTTAGGCCTGCCTTCTCGACGGGTTCACAGCTTCAGGAGAGGCAGCACCTCGCGCAAGCACGCCGCAGATTCATTGTAGACGACGATGAACCCTCGCGCGATGAGGATCAACATGGCGCCACCCTGATAAAGAATGGCACTGGCATCCACATCCTCCCGAGTGATGAGAAAGGTATCCAGGACCTCCTTCGTAAAACTAACCTGCGCGCCAAGGATCCCCAGGCAGCCAAGAAGTCGACCAAGTTCACTGGGCTCGTTTTCACGCGGCAGCTGTCTGCCTTTGATCCCCACAACGCAGCTTCAGCGAATAGCCCGTTTCATGGCTTCTATACACTCTTTTGGTTAGCCGTTGGCCTCTTTGCCTTCAAGATCGCGGCCGAAAACTGGAGGCAACATGGGACGCCATTAGGCTCCAACGACATCATGAAGACGATGTTTAGTCGAGACGGTTTGGCGCGCCCGTGGTTCTACAACTTCATGCGCTGATTGTTGTCTCAGTCATCGTCCTGCTGATTTCAGACGGCGTCATGTGCTCCTTGACTGGCGTAAGCTGGCTATTGCAGAAGCTGGTATTTCACGGCTATCTGCACTGGGACGGCGTAGGGTGGATTATCCAGAACGTGAGGACACAATTCATTGGCTACGCGACAGGTCAACACTGACAAGAATATCATTAGCTATGGCAAACAGCTTTCATCGCCGGCGTCATCAGTTGGACTTTTGTCCGCGACTGGCCCTGGACACACACCGTCTTCTTCGTCCTCCACGGGCTCATCATGCTGATGAAGCAGCACTCGTATGCCTTTTACAACGGCCACCTCTCCACCGTCTATGCGAAGCGGCGCTACTTGCGCTCCCAGCTCAAGCGGCGCGAGCCGCCGTCGGCCGCCCAGCGCCGGCGTCACTCGCTCTCGCAAGCGCCCAGCGCGGCCGAGGAGCCCGACATTGACCGGATCGCGGGCGCCATCGCGTCGGGCCAGCCGCTCGACGACGAGCAGATTCGCCTCTTTGGCCGCATCATCAAGTGGGAGGTGGACGCGCTGGCAGACGAGCTGCGCGGGACCGCGGCCGTCGCGGAAAAGGCGTATCCGAATAACCTGACCATCGCCAGCCATTACAAATGGATCCCTCTGCCGACCGTCGTTTACGAGCTCGAGTATCCGCAGTCAGAGTCCATCAGCTGGGCCTACGTGGCGGAGAAGCTCACTGCAATGGTCGGCATCATCTTTGTCATGATCCAAGTATCGCAGTATTCCATCTGTAAGCCTAAGCCTTCGGCAGCATACGAAAGCTCACGAGTTGTGTCAATGGTTTGCGTGCGCCTGCTCACCACCATCTACAGACCCCATCGTCATGAAGACCGTCGCGATGAAGGAAAACGGCGTCCCTCTCCTCGATCGAGTCAGGGAATTCCCCTGGCTGCTAAGCGACCTGAGCTTCCCGTTCATGATGGAATACTTGGTCAGTCTTCTCACTGCAGCTTCCCGGCAAAAGGCATGCCAAGCTGACCGCGATGCATCCCCCCCTTCTACAGCTCGCGTGGTATCTGATTTGGGAGACCATCCTCAACATCCTCGCCGAACTCACCTACTTTGCAGACCGCAGCTTCTACGGACCCTGGTGGAACAGCGGTAAGCCCCCTACACCTTGCACGCAACGCGAGCCTTTCGCACCTCCTGACATGTGTATACGCAGTCTCGTGGGACCAGTTTGCGCGCGACTGGAACCGCCCCGTGCACGTCTTCCTCCTGCGCCACGTCTACCACAGCTCCATCTCCTCCATGAAGGTCAACAAGCACGCCGCCACCCTCATCACCTTCTTCTTCTCGGCCTGCGTCCACGAGCTCGTCATGTGGTGCATCTTCAAGAAGCTGCGCGGCTACCTCCTCTTTCTCCAAATGTGCCAGCTCCCGGTAAGTCGACTCTTCTACCTCGTCATTTGCTCAAGATCCCCAGATGATTGTTTGAAGAAAAGACTGGGCTGATTCTTGTGTCACTCGACGGAAAGCTCGTGAGGCTCAGCCAGACGACTTGGCTGCGGGGCCGCAAGACGTTGGGTAACTTCATGTTCTGGCTTGGGATTTTCACCGGCCCAAGTCTTCTGTGCAGTCTTTATCTCATACTGTAGTTGACCTTGGGCACTGTCCCATAGGAGAGTTGTGCTCACGATAGAACTACGTGACCCATTATCAACCCATGTAATTCAAGAATGAGGACATACTTCTACAACGTGCAATGTGCGAACACGCATACCATTCGTCGGCAGACATCACAAGTCAAGAGGATGCAAGAATTCACAATCTGCTTTTAACACTCCCCCACGGTGCACCGGCTAATCTGAAGTACAACAACCCGGCAATTCCGATGCCACATATCCACAGACGCTGCCTCACATCTTCTCGTACGTAGCCATGAGCGAACCTAGTTCCTCGAGTTAGCAAACACGCATGGGATAATGGAGCCGGAAATAGGCTTACCGATGAAAGTCGTGACCAAGCGGCTGCGGACCTGGCAAATGTCCTCGGGAACCAGCCAAATTGTGGCGCCCAACTTTCGAGCAATGCTGATGCTGAGCTTGGCGTTCATGTACGCATCGTCGTCTGTCTGGCCTGGCGTGACCAGGTCATAGTCGACATAGCTACTCTTCATGCCGTTGAGCACATCCAGCAAGAAGATGCCAGAGGCAATAGCCGGATCTTTGAAGGAGCGAATGCTCGAGTTGCGGCCGCCCTTTCTCGACATGTCGTTGGCCCACCTGACCATCTCAGAATCGGTAATTTCCCTCTTGCCAAGTTTCTGAGCAAGAGAGGACAGCGTCAGGGTGATGTCCTTGCGCATGAGTTGCCAAACCAGGCCAAGAGTCAAAGTCCTTTGCCCATCGGTGATGTCGGCCCCCTGGATTCCCACCAGCGAGAAGCCATTCTGCTTGCCGAGCTCTATGGCGTAATTTGTGTTCTCAACAGCCTTGAACTTGAGCATCTCTCCGCCGTGAGCAGGCGCCTTATTCACATGCCGCCAATTGACGGAGCCCTTGATGACCTTGTCATAGGCTTGCAGCAGGATGGTGCCATCTCTTAGATCGTCGAAAAAGGACACGACTGCGGGTTGAACGTCCAGGCTGTTTAGCCAGAGGGTAAAGACTCTGGCTTCGCGCTCGCCCTCCGCGTCAAAATCTTCCACCTCGAGCTTCTCTTCCTCTGTAATGGGATCCAGCGCAGGGTGGTTGTTGAAGAGATTGGCGACGAAGGCGAGATTGAGCTTTGGATTTCCAGCAACTAATGACTTGGGTGTCAAGAACTTGCGGCAGCCCAGCTTTTCTGATTCTTGAAGAACCTCCTCGGCTCTCTGGAGGAGATCGCGGGTCTGCAATGGCTTTCGGGTGCAGCCGTACTCGGGACCTATTTGTGCCATGAGGACCGCATAATTCTCGCCATCTTTGACATCGCTCGAGAAGTTGTTGACCCTGTGAAGATAGGTTAGCCGCAGACACACGTGGAATCCAGGATTGTATGGCCAACCTTCGCGACCAGTTGGCAGCCTTGAGATGGTAGTTGAACCAACGAAGTAGAATCTGTTCAGGGGGGAGCCGCAGAAACTGCTCCAGAGTCTCATCCTCTTCCAGTAACCGGTAGAGCTCAGGGTGAAGCTTGATGTCTATCTTGCCGAGCAGCCCGCGTCGGATGATTTGCCAGATGAGACCCAGGATCAGGTGCTCGCGGACTTCGATGATGTCGCCAGCGCCAATGTTGACGACCGAGCAGCCAATACCCTTGCAGGATTCAATGACGATGTTGTTGTTTTCTGTCATTTGGAAAGCATTGAGGTTCTTGGTCTTCCTGCCCGGCAGGTTGAGAACTCGTTCATCAATGGTATCGGGAACGCTGTCATTGATGAGCTTGGCCAAGACTAAGCCGTCCTTGCATTCGTCGAACATCTCAAAGGTGTCTGTCGGGAAAGGCAGGCGACTGCTGATGTCGGGATCGCCTTCGAGAACCGCATTGATGTGGCGCGTAAACTCGGTGCGCTCGTCCTCGTTGATGGTGTGAGTGATGTTTGCGCTGGAGCCTTGAACTTGAATTTTGCCGCCCACGCTGCCCTTGGACGCATGTCCGCCGGTTCGTTGCGCGACAACTCCGCCGCCCGGGGCTGGAGAAGCGGGACCAGTGGACAGTCGCTTTTGGGCGGGAGACGCATCGCGGAGGCGGGCGATGAGCTGATGATGGAGTCAGTGAGGTGAAGCGGCACGGCAAGACGATGGGAGAACGAACGCTGACGTAGTCTTCGAGCTCAACACGCCGCGACGAGTCTAACTCGACTTCCTTTAGGGCTTGGCGAACAACATCGTAAGGTTGGCTCTCGCTTTGCTGAGTAGCCTTGATGGCGGTAGCCTCGTCTAGGTAGCCCTTGTCGTCGACGTCGAGCCTCTGGAAAGCGTCGGACAAGGAAAAGATTTCGTTCTGCTGGAACTGAGGGAACTTCCTATCGAAGAAACACGCGCAAGTCAGCCTCTGCGCATGGAGATTGCGTGGCTGTCCAAGGCCGCGTACCTCTGCAATTTGAGGACATTCATGGTGGGGTTGAGGGGTCCTGAGCGAGGACGGATTTGGGGTGCGGAAGAGGGAAAGCTGACGCCGAGATTGAGACGATCAGAAGACGCCGGCACCCGTGAGCGTCAAGAAGAAGAGTGAGATCGAAGGCGACTTGGCCTGTGATCGGTAGCTGGGAGAGTGAGGAAGCAGGTTGAAGTAGGTGCTTGATGACGAAGGAGGGAACTCGCGACCCGACAAGGCACGAGCCGAGTGGTGGATGAGAGAGGACCTGCGGGTACTTGTGGTACATGAATGTCAGCGCCCCGCCCCCACCTGCGAGAGCGTGGCGGTGCTTTTCGTCGATGCGACAAGGGAAGCTCGCGCCAAGGTACCTAAAGCCGAGGGCGAATTCTGCCGTTGGACCGAGTATCTCAGCGTGCAGCTAGAGGCAAAAGGCAAGGAATGCTGAGGCCAGACCAATGACTGTCTTATTGCTGCCATATGGAGGCCAATATTGATGCGCATCGTATTTTGATGCCATGTATAAGTTATATGCGGACCGTTTTCTACTCAAATGTACTGCATCCGCCTCCGTTTCGCAGCGGGTTTGCAGCCTGAGCCGACGTACATAAGCGCAACCGTGACAGGGGCGAAATCACTACTCCAACCCATTCCGCACCTGTTCTCGACTTGATTGCCAAGGTCTTCAGCGGTCGTCGATATCTTATGCAGGTACATATCCGAGCCGCCCGCCGCACATGGACGCGTCTGGAAACAGCTGGGATTCTGCATCGACTCGAGCGCTTACCTATGCTGCCTGTCAGTAGGACATGGGCTGCGGCCAATTTATTGTCTCGAAAAACAGCATCGGGCTTAGTGGGCTATCAACGAACCTGTAATACAATTCTTGAATCATTTTCCTTGGCCAAGTTCCACCGACTAGGCACACTTGGTAGAGGTCCATCTTACTGTAGTCGACGGTATTCGAGCTGGACGCTTCTTGTGGGCGCCTAGAATGACGTAGTGACGTTGCGCGTCCAAGCTGGCGGGGCTTGCATGACAGCCAGCCCACTGTACTTACAGGTACCTGCCATGCCTCGCGGCCGGCCGTTGATGCAAATTTCTAGCCGCGTGCTCGTCGTCTGAACAGGGCCGTGGTCGGACGATCGCGCTTGCCGAACAGCCCAAATAACATCTCCTGCAGCCCAAATAGCATTTCCCATTTGATCCATGAGTGCCACCAGCATCTACGTACTGTAGGCAGGCGCCGAACGTGGTAGCGTGGGTCCTGTACTTTCTAATCGCCCCGCTCAACCGTACTTTGCCTAACCGCCAGTCTGAAAATTCAGGCCGGGCAACGTTCCATTATTACCGGCACAAGAGCAAACCTTACCTTAAGTCTGTCACAATGTCCTTATGCAAAGCTTGCGACGGACCCTTGGTCATTGACGTCGGTGATGAGGAGGCCGATGGCTCGACGTCCCCGGCCGAGACGGTTCCAGATGATTTGGAGCTTGGCTGCGGCTGCCACTACCACTGGTAAAGCCTCCATATTGTTTGCTTCAACACCAAAGAAAGACTCACTGGACTGATGCTTCCCAGGGAATGTCTCATGGAGGAAGCGTCGAGTGTTGCTCTGTCATTAAAGTGTCCCAGCTGCGACTCTTTCCTGGCTGTCAACGAGGCTGGCCCTTCAACCACCAACCCGTTCCTCAAGACGGCATCCAGCACGCCCATATTGGCGCGATACAGCAACGAGGGCGGTACCCAGGAGCATCTCGACATTCTACCTTCAATAACGGAGGAGGCCTATATCCAAAGCAACCCGGAAGCCCGCCCCGCTCGCGCCATGCACGTCATGTGCGCCGAAGGTGACGTTGAGGGTGTTCTTGAACTTTTGCAGCGTGTCGGCGAGGAAGTGAGCGACATGGGGTCTTTCGTCCGCTACCAAGACCCTCTGGGCGGAATGAAAAGTGCTCTTCACGTTGCCGTCGAGAATAAGCGCGAGGAGATCGTCTGGCTCATGCTCTGGCTTTCATCTACGATTCCGTCTGACACGTTCCCGTCACCTGCCAAGCAAGTTGCCGAGTCGGTTGGACTTGGCCGCCTCGACGTTCAAGCGGACGGTGACATTCGTCGCTTGCGTGACGAACAGGGTCGCACCGCCGAAGATGTTGCTCGAGGGAACCCTGAGATGTGGCACATTCTGTTTGAGGCTGGAGCGCTAGCACCCTGAATCTCTTGTGGGCGGCATTTCATGAACAAAGCCGCCAGGACTGCCGTGCTCTCTCCTCGTGATGCTCAGGGTCTCAAGTGATGCGTCTTGAATTCAGCTGGCAAGTATCAACATCTGTCGAGTCGCGGCACCGTGCCTAAATTCCGAGAGTGAAGTTCCACCACCAGATGTTACGCGTTCGGGGCGCCACGTCACCTCCCCTTACGCCCATCTAATTTCCTCCTGTAATCTTGAATGGCCTCTTGATGGTTTCGAATCAACCCCTGCGCCAGGACTTTTGCAACCTTTGCCTCACCGGGGAGCTGCGTTATCCAATCCGAGATGTCCTGAACGTCTGCCCGCAGCCTCTCCACCTCTGACGTCCATTCCTTTCGGCGCTTTAACCTTCTTTCTTCACCAGCGGTGAAGCAAGTTCTGCGAAGCTGGCGGCTGTCCACCTCGCGCTCACAAGCACTGTAAGCTATTTGGTAGACGGCCACGTCCTTCTCGCAGTAAGGGATTATCCTGAGAAAATGTTGCCTTCTATCGATATCATTAGGCCACCCCATACCTCCTTCAATCCCGGTTTCTTCCGCTTGTCGTCTACAAAACTCCAGGTGATCCTTCCCTCCCTGAAGCTTAGTCTCCAGCACTTGGAGTTCCTCGAGAATGACTTTGTCGGGCCTGGTATCTTTGCCGTAGGCTAATTGAGAGAGTTTTCGCCCCGTGTCTGCAATATCGTTGAGCACCAGTCGCATTCCTTGCTCAGTCCGCCACATCTCCCATAGAGCCACCCACTCTTCTTCGATTGTACTTGCTGCGGCCAGTCTCTCGCTTCGGATTTGCTGCTCTGGGCCGTATTGCTCGCAAAGAACGGCTTGGAGTTTCCACTCTTGCGCTTCCAGTTTACCTTTTGCACTCCATTTGATGCCACATAGTGTTCTTGCGCGCAGGAGATCTGCTTCGAAGGCGTCGCCGTTGAAATTGCTCCCGGGCCAGCCGTGTCTCTGATACAGCGGCTTCGTGACATCCTGCTTCCAGTCATATCCCGTGACTTGTTCGTCGCCTGGAATCTCCGAGAGGTCGTGAAACCAACGAAGGATATCGCGAAGGACGGCTCCGGCGGGTCGGGTTTTGATTCTGTCACAATGCCACTCTCCTTTTTCTTTGCACTCGGGTTGGCACCTCATGATCCTCCAGTCCTGGTGGCCTCTGCTGGCGGCCGGCCGCCACCCCGTTATGCTGGGGTCTTTGCTAACACAGTAATCTTGACCAATGATTCCTATGCGATGACTCTGGGCATCGTACACAATGAAGTTCGGGCTGTTTCCCGGCATGGAGAGTGGTGTCATCCATGGATGCAGTCGATCTTTAGGGCATTTGGAGCAAAACGGATTGCGGCCATGTTCGACAATGTCCAGATGTCTAAAGTCTGTAAAAAGACTCCCTTGGAAGAAGGTGGAAAAGCCACATCGGTTAGCGTCGACATATGGAAGAATGCTGTAGAGGTAGATGATGGCAGGGTCTAAGCCGCGAGCGACAAGAGACGGAACAAGATTGCTAATGTCGTGCGGTCCCTCACGGATGTGAACGGTCGAGGTACAGATGTATCGCATCCGAATCAAGGTGCGAATGATTTCGAGGACGAGATCGGCAACTTCATGCAATTGCGATTTTTGGTGCGCCGTCAAGGCGTCAGCAATCTGTGACAAGCTGTCCATTGTGTCTCGCGTCGACTCTCGACTGGCAAACTCGACTATTCCACAATGAATGTGTAATATTCCATAGGAAGTGGCATTTTCAAGGAAAAATCGATACAGGCTACGATAAAAAGCACGACAGGATGCAAGAATCCACATGAGTGTCCGACGTCCCACAGCGGCTCTCATTTCTTACTGCCAACAGGCATCCTCCCAGTGAGTCAGAAGCATCGTGAAAATGCGGGCACCTAGGCAGCAGCCTGCAGCCGTCGACCTCTTGAACATATCGAGAAAGCCATAGATAGCTTGCTGGGACCAGGCACTGTAGACACCAGTCAAAAATGAGGTCCGCGGTATTTCCCGGAGCGAAGAATGTGCAAGCTTTGCAGGGACAAAGATGGTTGACAATTGGAAGTTTGCCAAGCCACAGGGGAAGTGACGTACCCAACCGCTTGTGGACCCTGCATGGCTGAGCCACTCTTCAGCCACAGCTTGGAAGCCTTCCATAAACGGCAATCCATTCGTCCACCTTAGGGACCTGCGTTTACAGCCTGGTATTTCAAGGTACTGTACGTATCTTGGCGTGCCTCACGTTGCTTTGGACACGAGACTTTGGGCACCTGAAGATGGTGCTCCCCATCAAGATACTAAGTTATCTTGGCGGACCTCCGCAATAACCGCGTTGGCGACCCCTTAATCCAAAATTGCTTCAGGTCTTGGGCTCCCGCTCAGGTACTTTCAGAACTCATTGGCGGCCAGCGTGTTTTAGCGCTTTCGCCGCGAA
The DNA here is from genome assembly GCA_000956045.1 of Hirsutella minnesotensis 3608. Classification (NCBI taxonomy): domain Eukaryota; kingdom Fungi; phylum Ascomycota; class Sordariomycetes; order Hypocreales; family Ophiocordycipitaceae; genus Hirsutella; species Hirsutella minnesotensis. Next base: position 457,040 of record KQ030507.1, on the reverse strand, counting down.
TCCTGCCGCTATAATCCAGGCCCCGCTGCCCCACTCTGCCACGGGATACGGCGGGGCACCCTGCTGGTAGCCGTCGAGGCTACGTAATGGGCAAACGGACGGGCCCGTGACGTGCTGATTGCGTCTCTTGACCTCTTTTTGTTCGTCACGACACTCGTCTTGGCCAGTCCGCACGCGCTCCAATCGCCATCTCACAACTTTCACCATGCTCTAAATTGGTCACGAAAGCATCGAAACACTCGTATACGCTATCGCCTCGTCTTCAATCCCTCCTCAGCTTGGCTTCTTCGCCCAGTTTCCGACAGTTCGCAACCGCAGACAACATTCACGTTGCCCTATCGCTTCAGACTCAAGTCCAACCAGCTCATCCACCGCAAGGCTGCGGGATTAGGATCAGCTTACAGACTCGCATGGATGTCTCATAGCGCACCAAAAATGCCCTCGACAAGCGGCGAACAGAGGATCGAAAAATCCTACTTGTCCTCGGCCGTCGAGTCCATCAATCCCTGGGCCACCCCAAGCCGAACGTCGACGCCTCCTCCCGAGAGACAACGCGAAGGCTCGCCTTCTCCTCTGGCAAAGGCCGCAGATCCTGGAGATCACAGCACGACTCCTTTCTACGGACAAAGTTTCCGAACCTATCCCAAAGACTGCCCACCATTAAACGTTCAGTGGTTCCATGCCGTTGACGTATGTGCTCTTGTCCTCCCGAGCCTGATCCGAAAGATTTCTGTTTCACTAACTTGACGTATGCATTTTAGGTGCCCAAACGAAAGCCGCAGCTGATTAAGACAACCCTCACTCCGCAAAAAGATAACAAACCTCCCGTGCAGCCCAAGAAATTTACCGCCTTCTCGCCATCCGACTCGCGAAGATTAGAAACTCGCTACCAGAAGCTACTGGAGGCTGCGGAGGAAGGCCATGGTGTAGCATCCAAGGATGTTGTCCGGAAGGGCATGCGCAATAAGTCACATTCTCGGACCAGTTCGGCCCAAAGTCCAAATAGACAGCGAGGGTCAGCACCAAGCAGCAGCACTCGAGTTCCAGTTAACGAGGATTTCCTCTTTGACGTCGGAATAGAGGAGCGAGAATTGACTCCTGTTTACTGGCTCGGACCAGTCTACGAAGGTATGACCGACCTTCGTCAAGCACGGCAGGACTGGAAATTAACGTGCTAGCAGTCCGTAGGGGAACCTGGTTCTTCCAGGAAGGCTCCACACTCAAGCCATGCGAAGAGAACCTCGCGGCTCAACTAGAAGAGGTAATCCCGAAGCTCAAAGTCATGCACTCATGGAAGACTAACTCGGCTCCGTAGGGATATCTCAAGATGAAGCCATGGCTCCATCCAGGTATGCGCATTCTGAAGTTCGATTTGATGAACCTATTAATGAGTCGAACTGCAGCCCCTCATACTCAAGACACAAAGGAGGCCTTACCCAAAGACGGCAAGCCTTCAGCTCCAAAGCCGACGCCCGACAAGACGAACCCACCGACGCCTTCGCACACTCCGCCCATATTGCAGCCCTACCGTCTCTTCGGGGCCTACATGAGCAATGTGGCAACCTACCAGGATGCCGAAACTGCTTGGTTGTCTACCGACGGAATGCTTTCGTGGGTGACCACGTCAGTATACGAGAGATTTGCCGGTGGAGGCTATCTCAGTGGCGTCAAGCTAGTTCGAGGCTGGTCGGAGCCCAACAAAGCCAAGGATACCAAGGGCAAAGACGACAAAGCTCAAGAATCATCGGGCCCGGAGATTGTAAGTCTCGACGAACGCCAACAAAAGTCTTTGAAGCGCAAGTCGGCTCCAGCTGCGAGCAAGGACTTTGGCAAGCAATCCAACTACAGTGACTTGTCGGGGACAGACTCTCGACAGTCGAAACTGCAGCGGCAGCTCTCGTCACTGATTGAAAGTGAAAGCAGCAATGCTACTGAAGCTGAAGAGCAAATTCGGAAGCGAGAGGAGCTGGAAATTCAGGATGACTACAATGCACAAGCAGGCGAGACCCAAGGACGTGACATTGAGCATCTGATCCTCGTTACGCATGGTATTGGCCAGCGTCTTGGTCTGAGGTATGTCGGCTCCAAAAGAGAATGAGACGACGGAATAGTGTTCCGCTAACCGAACGACTAGGATGGAGAGTCTCAACTTTGTTCACGACGTCAATGTCTTGCGCAAGACACTCAAATCGGTATACAGCGATTCGGCAGACCTCAAAGCTCTCAACTCCGAGCTCGAAGCTGGTCCTGGGAACTGTCGAGTCCAGGTGCTGCCGGTATGCTGGAGACACCTGCTTGAGTTTCCCAAGCAAAGACAAAGGAAAGGAGAGCACGACCTCGGAGACATGGACGGAGAGGAGGACAAATGCAGGTCAAGCCCGCTGCGAAATGTGACCCGCCGGCTAACGAGTTGATAGATCCATCCCTAGAAGACATCACTGTCGAAGGTGTCGCATTTGCCCGATCGTTGATTTCAGACCTGGCTCTGGACGTTTTGCTCTATCAGAGCTCCTACCGTGAAGAGATCTCGAAGGTAGTCGTCGCTGAAACGAATCGCATTCAGAAGCTGTTCAGGGAGAGAAACCCAGAGTTCAAAGGCAAGGTGCACCTCATGGGGCACTCACTAGGGTCCGCCATCTTCTTTGACGTGCTCTGTCGCCAGCCAGACCACTCGGGCGATGCCAAGAACCCCTTACGAATCTGGCCTCGTCAAGGGCGCGCAGACAGCAAGGTCAAAGATAACGAGCTCCAGTTTGACTTTCTCGTGCAAAACTACTTTTGCCTAGGGTCTCCCGTCGGTCTCTTCCAGATGCTCCAGGGAAGGTAGGAATACAAAGTTTCGGCAAGGCTCGACTGATACTGACTCGACAAACGCAGGACAATCGCGGCACGACCATCGGCCCAAAGCCTGCGGCCTGAGAAATCACTGCAGCGCATAAGCGTAGACGACCCTTTCATTACTGGGCCGGCAAACCCGAGTGGTGACGGCATCTCTGCCACCAATACCTTTTCGCCACTGGTATCGTCTCCCAAAGTCGATCAGCTCTTCAACATCTTTCACCCATCCGATCCAATCAGCTATCGCTTGGAGCCACTCATCTCGCAGGCCATGGCGTCGCTCAAGCCCCAGTTGTTGCCATACACCAAGAAGGGTATATTTGGCAACGTCGCTCCTCAGGGTCTCACAGGAATAGGAGTGAGGGTTGGCCAAAGCGTCAGCGGTCTATGGTCCAGTCTCAGCGCGGGGATAGCGAGCAACTTGCTGAACCGGAGCCTCGGCCTGACCAGCGACGAAGTGACGCGACTCGAAGCCGGGGAGGCTGCTAGACGGCAGCAGGCTGATGCGGACAAGAGAGGTGCCGGCGACGCAGACGAGAGTGTATACGAAAGGAAGAAGCAGCTCGCCGACTGCCACGAGCTGAACGCAACGCTAATAGACAACGATCTGGAGACGCTCTACTCGACCTTTCAACGAAGCCGGACCCTGAGCGATGACGACGCGACGGTCACCAAGTCGACGGAAGAAAGCCGAAAGGCGCGCAAGCTGCGCGGAGAAGAGCTCAAGGTAAGGGCGCTCAATGGCAATGGCCGAGTAGACTACAGCATCCAAGAGTAAGTGCCTCCACTCCGATGATTTCCCAATGCCAAGCCCCCTTTATGCCCGCGACGCAAAGGCTGACCTTGTGCTTTGCCTAGGAGCGCCCTTGACTTCAACCCCATCAATACCATTGCCTCGCACATGGCCTATTGGGCCGACGAGGACGTCAACCACTTTATCCTCTCGCAGCTCCTGTCGAGCGGAGCACGAGCGAGGAGGAGCGGCGCAGGGAAAGCGGATGCATGAACCAGCTCAGCTATTTTTATTATTCGGCGAATGACTGGGCACAACAAGAGACCACGTTGGATTGCTTTGCGTTGGGATAGAATAGAGGAGGCGCAAGAGGTGTTCAATTGGGCAGGAAGGAATAGATGTTGCATCATGTTTTGGACTAGAGTTGGCGTCGCCGTCTTTTTGCATGATACCTTGGAGTTCAGAGATATCCCAAACCAGACAGAATCGAACCTCTTTTTACATGGCAAATAGTATCAAAGTCATCGTTGATGACCAGATGCCATGTATATTCATCGGCGGTCGCATCGTGACCGCCTTGATCCTTGAAAACTCCCACCGTGGCCAATTCCGGATATCATCAAACACACCTTGCCACATATTTCTCGCCCACACATGGAATCCTCACAAGCACCATGTGCTCCGTGTCATACGTCATCGCCATGGGCCCAGGAACATGCTTCATGCTGCGGGCATTGAAGCTCCTCGCGTGGAGAAGGATTTTCCTACGCCTTCCGCCGCGGTGCCTTCTTCCTCGCGACCGTCTCGGCGGCCCAGGCGCTCTCGAAGAGAGTCTTCTTGACGGCCAGGTCGCGCTCGCGAATGCCCAGGCGACGGACAATCTGGAAGGCGCCGGTGCCGATGCGCATGGTCTGGCCCATGATGATGCATTCGCTGACACCCTCAATCTGGTCCGTCTTCATGCCGGCCGCCGCGTCAAAGAGATGGTCGGGCGTCTTCTCAAACGACGCCAGCTGCAGCACGCTGTCGCGCATCTTGGACAGGCCGAAGCGAGTGATGCCTAGTACTTCGCCCTTGTAAGTCATGACGTCGGCCAGGAGCTGCATGTGACGCGGGTCGATATCCATGTCACCCATGACCTCGCCGATTTCGTCGGCAATTGTGGTGCGTGCTGCCTCGATGCCCAGAATGTCACGGCACTCCATGACATTGTTGGATCGCGTCTTGGTTCCAATCACGCCCTCGGTCGTCATGCACTCACGGAGGCCATATCCTTCAACGAGAACCCTGTGCGTGTTCTGCTCCGAAGTCTCGATGATGGCTCGTGTGGCGTCTGAGTAGCCTGAGATGGGAACCGTCGGCAGACTTCTCCGTAAGAAGTTGGCTCGCAGCAGCATATCTCCGCTCTCGTCATTCTTGCTTCTGCTCGTCCTCTTGACTGCCATCTCACTCGCATCGCGGACTCGGATCACGATTCTATCCCCATAGATGGACAGGTCCTCACGCGGCAACTTGAGCTTCCGCTGCTTGCAAATCGCCTCGGCGATGTCGTATATGCCGATGCCCAAGTGCATGTCGGAGAGCGCGGTCCGATCAATTTGAAGCACCACATTGCCTTCATCGGCGCGCCATTCATCCTCGACAAAGTGCAGTACGTCGGATACATACGTCTTTTCGATTCGCCCTTTGACCACCCTTGCTGCCTCAATCTGCTCGTTATTCAATAGCGGACAGGTGATGACGGGCGTGCTAATGGTTTTGGAAGCGTTGATGATTTCCTTGATTCGGGGTACACCCTGGGTGATACTCATTCCTGCGACACCAGCAAAATGGAAAGTTTTGAGTGTCATCTGTGTACCGGGTTCACCGATGGATTGGGCGCCGACGGCGCCGACGGCATGGCCAGGTTCCACGTGGGCCTTCTTATATTTCTCCAGGCACATCCGGATGAAAAGCCGCAAGGTAGTGGGCGTGACTCTTGCGGTCCGGTCCACGTGGGCCTGCGCTGTAGGCCTTTGCACCTCAAAACCAGCCAGCTTCCGGACACGCTCCAGGTTCGAGGCTAGGCCTCCAACGTGGCTCTCAATAGTCTTCAGAAAGCGACGCGCACTCTCGTGCTCGTCAATTCCATAATCGGTCCCGTCGTCGTACTCAAGGTCTTCGCCAAGTAGGCCCTTTCGTGGTAAACGCTTGCGCTCCCCCACCAACATAGACTCGCAGAAGGCGCGAATCTCATCTGGTGACATGGTCGGCTCCGTATTGTCCCATGTCAACGTCTCCGCATGTGTCCACGTTCGCTGGAAGTGAACCGGCTCTGCAGAGCCTTCCATGTCCACTGGGTCCAGCTTGTCGGCGCCGAACTGGAATTGTACGATGCCTCCGCCAGAAGTTCGTACCGTGTCATCGTACTGCGTCGATAAGTCTTCGAGAGACTTCATCAGTCTTCGCGACATGTAGCCTGTCTCGGCCGTCTTGACAGCAGTATCGACCAGACCTTCACGACCTGAAATGGCGTGGAATAAGAACTCGGTGGGGAAGAGGCCAGAGTAGAAGCTATTTTTGACGAAACCCTTGGATGGTGGTTGCCTAGCATTCTTGTGGAAATGTGGCAAACTGCGGTCCTGGAAGCCATCGGGCACACGCTGTCCCCCAATAATCTGCTGTCCGACGATGGCGACCATCTGCGCTACGTTGATGTAGGAGCCTTTGGAACCAGACATGGCCATGACGAGCGGTGCATTGTTGCGGCTGAGGGTGTCGATACAGTACATGCCGGCTTGTTGTCGAACCTTGCTCAGAATACCGGAAATGAGGTTTTCCAGCGTCTGTTCTATGTTGCAACCAGGGGCTTTCTCGAGCTTGCCTTGCTTAAATGTCTCGATGAGATCATCACATTGCTTATATGCGATGGAGACTAGGTTCTCCTTTTCGGCCTTAAGCGGATCAGTAGGGAATACATCGCCGATACCGATAGAGAAGCCCCTATTCGTCAGCATTCTGGCGCAAAGCTTGGCCAGCCGATTCATGGCGACGACGGCCTCGTCGGGGCCAAAGTCACGGAGAATAATGTAGAAGATGGAATCCTTTTTTCCAGAACCGACCGTGGACTTGTCCATGCGGCCGCACATAACTTCGGAGTTTCGCACGACGAGCCAGCCGTCGTTAGGGTCCATATCTGGACACTGTCCCGGTCGATTCTTGTAAGCTCGACACTTAGCGTCCAGGTTAACCTTCACCTGGCATTGTTTGTTTGGTCGCATCATGACACTAAAGACTTGTTTCCCGGTCCACATGCACTGGGGAACAATGATGGCCGGAGGCGGCAGTTCGAGAGGTGTTTTCCCATCCATCATGTGCATGCAAATAAACGTGAACGTCTTGCGGTCAAAGAAGCAATCCTTGCCGCTGAGTAGAAAGGCTGCAGTGATGAAGTCTTGCGTGGCTGCGATGATGGGCTCGCCGTTCTTGGGCGTTGCCAGATTGTATTTGACGCCCATGAGGTTGATAGCTTCAGCCCTGGCCTCTTCAGTCTGCGGAACGTGAAGATTCATCTCGTCGCCGTCGAAGTCAGCGTTGTAGGGGTTGCACACGCACTCGTTCAATCTGAACGTTTTCCAAGGTCGAACCTTGACAAGATGGCTCATAATACTGAGCTTGTGAAGAGATGGCTGACGGTTGAAGAGAACAATATCGCCATCTTCAAGATGACGCTCAACAATGTCGCCAAATGAAAGGCCCCGTGCTGCATGTTCTCTGTTGCCAAACTTCAGGTTATACTTGTAATGGCCGCCCTCCTCTTTCTTCAAGATGCATTGCGCGCCGGGCCAGACATCGCAGCCATTTTTGACGCACTGCCGCAACTTCTCAATATTTTGGCGATTGACCATCTCAGGATAGGTGAGATTCTTGGCGACCAGCTGAGGCACGGCGACTTGATCGATACCCAAATTGGGATCTGGTGAAATGACTGTGCGACCGGAAAAATCGACACGCTTGCCTGACAGATTGCCACGGAAGCGACCTTGCTTGCCCTTGAGTCGCTGACAGAAGCCTCTGGAGGGCTTGCCGAAACCGGGCTGCTGCAAGCCGGGGACGTCGCTGTTGACGTACATGGCTATCTGAGTTTGTAGGTATTCCCATTGCTCCATAATGGTCTGAATCGGGGATCCCTTTTGCAGAGCCGAACGAATCATGCCGCTGACCCAGACGATATCGGCAAGCTTGGTGGTGATATCATCCTCGTTACTCGCGGTGTCTTGCTGAACGGAGGGTCTAATGCAGACGGGAGGCGCCGGTACAAATTGCCAAATAAACATTTCGGGACGACCCTCGGCGGGATCAAGGCCAAGCAGCTCACAGTCCGTTGGGCTGATCATTTTGAATAGGTTGAGCACTCGTAAAGGGTTGAGATCCTCCATGGCTTTCCGCAAGTGTTTCTGAAGTTCGGGGTTCTCGCGCTTAGCCTCGTTGAAGGAATTGTCAAATTTAACCTTGCACTCGGGAGGGACCTTCTTGATTGCCGTCGACTTGTTGTAGGTGACAAACTTGTCATGGGCGAGCTTCAGCACGCCGACTTTGCGAATCTGGCCATTGATGGAGCCACAATAAGGACAGGACTTGGCTTTGCGGCATTGTTCGTTGATGCGCTTGCATATCTGCGTCCGGCGCAAGTTGTCCAACGCAGGTCGTCTCAGCTCTTTGAGGAACGATCGTCTTTCGGGTTCCTCAAGCAGAACTCGGCCACAGTCCTAGGGCGTGTCAGTCATATTATTGGGTGCGTGGATTGGCAGCAATGCTGGGTCATCTACCTTGCAGATCTCTTGCAGAATGGACATTATGAATCGGAGGTAGCCGATATGGAAGGCCGGGAGCGGCAATCTGACATGGCCAAAGTGGCCGATGCAGTCTTGTAGGGAATCGTGGCAAGTGGCGCATTTTCCAATTTTGCTTGAAGTTCCCTTTATGACGGCACATGATTAGTGAATTGGAGGAGGGCCCATGGGCGCAGTGCTTACTAGACGGGGATCGAGCGGGCCGTGGCGGTATGGGGCACGATTCTTTTCGATATCGTATAGTAGACGGTCGGATACTTCGAGAACGGCTTGGTTGGCGATGTCCTGGTTGGACCTGAAGAGGGTATGAATGTCAGCTCTGGAAGCGAAAAACAGGCGAAGGATGTGCACTGACTGAATACCAAACTTGATGCCCCGGAATCGTTTGGGCAGCTTGTCGACAAGCTGTTGCTTGACTGAAGCCTCGGCCGAGTTGGCCATGTTTTCGCTGTATGGTGTCGCAGAGTCGGCTCGATATCAATGCTGTGACCGGGTAGAGGCGGCGATGAACGCGACGAGGTTCAAGATCATAAGAGGACGAAGCGCGTCGATCGCGATGTTTGCGCAAAAAAGTCGGCCAACATGACAGATGCGAGTCTTACTCGGGCGCAGGGTACCAAGGACGACGAGGATTGTTTCGGCAGCGCATATGATTGCCGATGTATATCGATGGCGAGGGGGCGCCTGGCTATTCTCCTGCTGGTGAAGTTGGTTATCGGCAGTCGATGGTTTTGGTCTGCGCAAAGAGCCCAGTTGAGGGCCGGACTTTTCTTGCAAGTCTTTCTGCCGCTACAGTTTGTTTGGTGGGGCACGAGCATGGGTTACGACCCCACCTCGACGACAGGCGCCTGCCGCGACTAACAGGCGCCATCTGAAACCGTAAAGTATTTCCTCATTTTTGAGGCTGCAATATTGGCACTCGAGGTACGTATTCAGTTATTGATGAAGCGAGAACGACAATTTTCTCAGTTAGCACATCGCGGATTCCTGAAACGTGCCCGTGTTCTGGACGTTTATTTCAATAGACAGAAGCTAACTTAGTGTAGGCATATATCATGATAAGACGAAGTCAACACATATTGCTGCACTGAATCGCCTTGCGACATCGTCAAGACGAATCACCAAAGATGAGAAACATCGCTTTAGACTGCAAGCTATATTGACAAGTTTGGTGCATATTAACGTAAATTATGGCAAGCTCATCTTCTGCGGCCAAAGACGTTTTGCAAACAAGACCTTTTGCTGACACAAATGGTTCGGCTTGCAAGTTTGTCATGATCAAAACTATGTATAAAGACGGTCAACGAACACACTCTGTCGCTGGTGGCCACCCTGAAACTCGTCGGTGGACGTGAAAGCCACGATTTGAGGCCCCGGCTTTGTCTATTACGGCTCACGTCCTCCGATGGTCGCATCACGGCGGCACCTGGCCGACTTCGAGCAACGTCTCCTAGTAGCCGTACTGCTGAGGCCACTGGCCACCATAGGCGATAGGAGCAGGAGTCTGGAGGAGAGTCTGGCACTCAGGTCGCCACATTTCGGAAGGAGGGCAAAGCTGGATGCCTGTGCGGGTCGTCGTCACAGCCGGGATCATATTGTCGGCCCTGGTCGGGACCATGGTCGTCATGGCCGTCACGGTAGGAATCATGGAAGTGCCAATGGGCATCATGGCGCTCATGCTGGGACGCTGGTAGAATTGACGGCATTCGGGTCGCCAATAATCGTTGGGGCCGCAAGGACGCATGACCGACATGGTTGGGATAGGAGCAGGACGACATTCGGGTCGCCAGCCGTCAGCAGGACCGCAAGGGTGCATAGTCCAGGTAGGGACGGGCATGGGGACGGGAGGAGGACGGCACTCAGGTCGCCAGCCATCGTTGGGCCCGCATGGGCGGATCGTCATGGTCATGGTAGGGACAGGAGGAGGAGCACACCAGGGCCGCGAGTCACCCCACTGGCAGGGTGCCGGATAGCTGACGGTGACGGGAGGTTGCATGACGACGGGAGGCGGCATATAGACGGGAGGTTGCATGGTGACAGGAGTTGGCATGATGACGGGAGGTGGCATGTAGACGGGAGGTTGCATAGTGACGGGAGTTGGCATGATGACGGGAGGTGGCACGTAGACGGGAGGTTGCATAGTGACGGGAGGTGGCATGTAGACGGGAGGTGGCATGTAGACGGGAGTTGGCATACTGATGGGAATCGGCATACTGATGACCGGGCGACAGTGAGGACGGAAGTCATTGGGCTGGCAGGGCGCAGGGATGATCGGGAAAGGCCTCGGGGTGATGACAGGAGCTTGCATGATGTATGGGTTCTGCATGACGACCGGAGTTGGTATCATCATGGTCTGGCGCATCAGCTCGGTCTGAGGAGTCATGATGGTCTGAGGCGTCATGATGGTCTGCGGCGTCATGACGGTCTGCGGTGTCATGACGGTCGTCGGCCTGACCACAGTCGTCGGCGTAACGATGCTCTGAGGCGTCATGATGGTGGACATGGAATACTGGGTCCCCATCAGGCTCCCCATCAGGCTCCCGGGATAGCCGCCCGGGTAGATGTTGCCGCCGGGGTAGATGCCGCCGGGGAAAACCTCGCCGCCGAGGAGGTTGCCGCCGAGGAGGTTGCCATCGAGGAGATTCCCGTCATAGGCGCCGGCGCCGCCCTCGAGCAAGCCGCCGAGCATCCCGCCAAGCATGCCGCCGCCCATGCAGAAGCCAGTGGCATCGCAGTAAGCGCAAATCTCGCTGTTATGCGCGGTCTTCTGGGTACCCTCGGCCTTTTGGACGCGCTCAGCTCCTTGAAGATCTCGCTTATAGGGCATGCCACAGCCGCAGAGGAGGTTGCAGTTGGCCTGGGCATCCTGCTGGCTCATGGCCTTGAGTTGGCTCAAGGTCATGGAGCGGAGCTGGCTGGCCTTCTGTGCCGCGGCGTTCTTGGGGGCAGCCAAGGCGCCGGCCACAAGGGCCAAGGTGACTGCAACAGCGTCGCCCTTCATCTTGTCTGTTCAGGAATTAAGCTTGAGATGTCAAGATCGAGTGAGGATGAGAATGAGTGTGAGATGATGGTGAGCGGGACCTTCACTTCTTGCCAGGCCAACCTGGGATTTAAATATCCCACAACTCGACCTTAATCAGGCCGCGGCCTCTCCATGATGCTCAGAGCCACCCATTCCTCGATACAGTCGCGGCGATGGTTGGGACCACTCAGGGGCACAAGACGAGATCTCAACATCTCTCATGGCTGCAAAACACGGCTCAGTTCGCCTCGAAGTCAAGACTGTTGCAAAAGGGGCAAGACGAATTGCCTAAGAGCCGTTTGGCACGAGTGTGACAAGGCGCCATGTCTCAGATAGACATGTCGTCAAGTGTAGTCCTCGACGACGGGCTCCGTCGATGCCCCTTTCCCTTGACAACTGGCCATGGTGAATGGCCTCTCTCAAGACACACAAGCCGGAAGACCAGTCCTCGAACCACGACTTGGGCGTTTTAATGGCTGGGGCGAGACTAGACAAGGTTGGTAACGCCTCCGAGCATGAGTGTCAGCTGTGTGGCTTTGAGGGAGCCAATGATGACCTGTCGGTATAATTCATCCATTCCGAGTGAACTCAATATATGCATTTTTCACTTTGAGACATTTTGGAGAAGGGCCTCGTCTATTAATCTTTACTATAGCAACGAAGCGATTTCTTGCTGTTTCTCTTTGTGTGCAAAATCTACGTCCAAGTCTATCGTTGCGGCGTTTGCGTTTACTTGACCTTGAATCTAAAGATCAACACGCTCTCGCACGAGCTCACAATACATGTAGGACGAAGCTTAGGGCTTACCTTCAAGGTATTGGCATCACGAATTCGGACCTTTTTTCTTTCGCCAGTCTTTTGGCTCTCCGTGCCTTATTGCAGTTGTTCACGTTAAGAGCCAGCTTTCTGGGACAATTTTGTGTTTCATGTTTGCGAGGTTGATATATAATTGCTCAAGGAGGGACGCCGTCTGATTGAGTTAATCCGGTATACTACTGCCAATCGAGTTATAGTACTGCGATACATCCTCAACGGGTTCAAAACGATGACTCCGGCTATCGCATACTTGCATGGATTTGTGGAACTGCGGTAAACTGGCTGCTGAAGATTGGTGTTTGTAGATAATGACGATGACTCGTTGGCTCTTGACTATGGGGTTGATGTAATTGACGATTTTCCAACCAGCAAGTGAGTCAAGCAAACTCGTTGTCTCGTCCACGAATATGCTTGCTAGTGACGGTATGAACGCCTCATAATGGGGATGTACTTCATGAGACTCTGCTTGGAGTAAGGAATGATGCATAGAGCTCCCTTGGGTTGAATGGAATTATCTGATTGGCAGTGCGCCTTCCCTACGACACGAATGGAACAGTTTTGAAAATAGAAGGGGATATATAAAGTCCGGAAGTTTTCTCTCAGTCAAACCGTTTCAGAACCAACTCACGAAGGAACCCAAGCAGGTGAGTGGTTTCGGGCGTTATGCACGTACTTAGACCGATACCAGACTATTATTGACTGCTACCAAACTGCATATAGTCACCCAGAGGCAGAGGTAGATTTAAAACCTTCCAAGGGAAATCCAGGAGGCGGCATCAAGCTAGACTCGAGCGGAATCTTTTTGGCTTATATAGTCGGTACAGTGATGAAAAGGCGATTGCGCGGCACCCGGCCGCCATGACAAGGCCTAAGATGGCCATCAGATCAACGATGGCTAGGGATTTCCTGACATGTGCTCCTTGACTTATTCGAAAGTCCGATGCGACCGATCAATGACAGCTTGGCAATCCTGGAGTGGTAATCGAAAGACGTAAACAAAGCGTTGAGGCTCAAGAGTCAATGGGCAGTGGAGGGTAGCTCGAGAGCTGTTGCTGAACGTTTCGGGTTCAGGGCTACAAGTGTGAGCACAGAAAAAGCCAAAGAGGGAAGACATATATCATTGATGACTTGCTTCGCTGCCTGTGATGAGACAAAAGCACTTTTTCCTCTGTTGACCTTGGCGGGAATCATCGTCCATGCACTGATATAGGGAGAAGACCAGTGCCATTGAAGGATAATCGACTTGTCGGTTATTGCTCCATCCAGAGAAAGTATCTTATAGCCCCACGTCGCAGGGACCATGTATTCTGGCCGCGCTTTCACAGGGTATAGTATGGCCGACCAGCCATGTTTTAATTCTATTGATCACGGGCACTACAGGTAGTCGTCGGTAGTTGAGTCCGAGTCCGCGATGTCACACCAAGTCATGTTGTTTCACCAATCGGCTCGGAGAATCTTAGACCGGCGGAGTAGACAAAATGCTTTTCGATTGAAGAACAACTTTTCAGGGGCATCTCAACATGTCTGGTTTTAGATGTGCTGCGCTGTGGCGTTCATGGCTACATGTATATTCTAGGCCTATGATACGTACAGGTATGGAAAGTTCGTGTTGTACAAGTAGCACTACCTAAACTCACGGACAAAACTTACAAAATCGGGGTTGAATGTGTACGTGACTTTATCTCTTATCCGAATTCGCCGCCTGCTCCTCAGTGTCCTATCTTGTCGAGTCGACTTTCCCTTCCATCGACTGCACCACTCGCTCCAGTCGTCGCATCAAAATCCGTCATTGATTCGTTCGGCTTGACTCCCTATGGTCGTTGACTCTATCACTCGTCCCGCCCAAGAACACGTCCTGTTCCCTCTCAATCAAACCCGATGCCCAAGTGGTATAAACCCATGTGCATTTATCATTATTATTATTACATAGATAGCTCTTAGCGAGGACTTGAATCGAATACTGTTCAAGTACGATGATCAACTATGCCATTAATGGTTTAATAAACTTCCCCAAGTATTTACACAATATTTACTCTCCCCTATCCTTGCTCGCGTATGTAGATATCCTCTTAGTTCAGGTGGCCACGACGGGATGATACCAACGTATTCGTACTTCGAAAGTAGGACAGACACGCCCTTGAATGCAACGCACTACCTTGTTCAAGTCTGATTTGGTATCCTGTGCCCGATTGCGAACCATTATTCTCCGGTCCACCTCACCTGCCCATTTTCCTTCACCAGATCCTGCGCTTCCTTAAAATAATCCCCAAGAAACATGTTCGGGGCATGTTTTGACACGTGGGTGGTATGCGGCAGAAATTCGAGCACTTGGGAATGTGCCGGCATCCATACATGTATGCCTTTCAATAAGCTGCTCGGGGCCTTGGTCATTTAGGCAGCTCTTGTAGGACCAAAGTCCCTTCCTGAAGTATTTCACTCTTTCCTCGCCTTCCAATTTGTCGTTGGTAGGAAGCCCATGGGATGGCAGATCGACAGATTCCATCCTTGGGCCCTAATTGCCGAACGAGTCTCCGTTGGTGAAGATATGCTCGATAGAATAGTCGGCCTTTTTCTTTGCGTTGGCAAACTATACATATCCAAATTGAAGTCGTAGCTGCGGTTTCGCCGCCTCTGGACGTGCGAAGAATGTGTTGACTTCGGCACGATTCGACGCGACGACATGCCATCGGTGTCAGGGAAAGCCGGTTGTCTGGAACTGAAGTACGGTATCGCCTAACTCATGTTCACATAGGCTCGTGGGGCACAGCTGTCATCGTAAATTTGTCGTCGTCTGAAACTCGCTAGAGAGATTGTTTCCAGGACCCTCCGCTAAATTCTGTCAGTTGTTGGTCGCCTAGTGAGAATTGAGCAGGAGCTCGTCCAAATACATGGAAAGGACTGCACTTTGCTGTATGGCAGATCACCCTCGGCGACGAGGATATTAAAACTATCAATACCGTACTGCCGGTCTCGCATGGTTACTTGAATGTTACTAGCTGCTTCGAATACTGGTGCGACAACAAAGATTCGCAATTAGTGAAAGCCCAGAATGAAGTCTTCTCGGGCGACTTTGAGGAGGCCGGTGAGGCTGCTGGTGTCGTATGGACGGCAAACGCTCCCGGATAAGGCCGGATCTAATTCAACAAGATCCAGAGTAACGTTGCATTTCCCATCCCGCGTATACGATAGGCAACCCTTGCACATTAGTCCCAAGCATCTCTCTCCTGACGCCTGAAGTATCAAGGTTTCCCGGCTCCGGGCCATCTGCAAAACACGACACACCCTCACGTGAGAATGTGGACATTGAGATGCATCTTGAACGACTTTCTCGGCGCGGCCTTGGCACATCTTGCGAGATCGAAAGAGCTGCACAGATGAAGAGCTTACATGTGAATGCGAGCTTCCTTTCTATAGCGGGATAGACAATTTTGTAGTATAATTTAAGAGAATAAACTAAACTCCTTACTAGTTGCGGCTATTTCTACTACCGCGATCTCGACCATTCCCTGGTTTTGGCCATTGCCCTGATTCTGACCATTTCCTTGATTCTGATCATTTCCTTGATTTTGGCTATTCCCCCGAATTTGACCGTTGCCTTGATTCTGGCCAGTTCATTGATTTCTAGCACCGCGGCCATCGCTGCTATTGCCGCCGACACCACTACCCAGCCCTTTCCTTTGTTGTTCAGCGGCAATTGCTGCTCGTATTTTTGCCTGCATGGCAGCGGTTTCCGCTTCCACATCTTCCTCGTGCTTCCTGTACGAAAACTTAGTTTCACTTCGCGGCGTCTACGCTTTGACTCGCCTGGATGTGGAGAGGGCGCCCATACCCCCCTTGCCGGCAATGTCAGGCAGGAGCTTTGCGGACGTTTGAAAGACTGTTGCTTTTGTTACGCTGATGTCGTTCTTCCCGGGAATGCTATCGATCATTTCATGTTGCTTGTAATAGTGTGAGCTGCCAGGACGATGCTGTATGAAAGAATAGAGAAAGGGAAAGCACGAACCTTGACAAACAACCCTGCGTCATTCGTCTCGTCGATATCAGCCGAGCAGGGGCCGCTCCCATCAGTATTGATGACATGCATGTTTATGAGTACAGTGTCTCCGGGATTGCAGATGGCAGCCTCATTGGCTGCAGCGGCGTTCTCTGTGCTTTTGGCAACGTCAATGTTGCCGCCTGTCTGGGTACGACCACATTTGTCTGCAATGTTGATCTTTATTTCTTAGTTGCGAATAATCGGAGCGTCCACCTGGTTGAGAAGAGGGTCATCATTGTCTCGTGGGATGTCGTTTCGAACTTGAGCACGTCGTTAGAGCCAGCTGCAGCAACTACTGCGACACATCCACGTACCTCCAAACCCACGGCTGAACTCTGGACTTTCCACCGTCGCAAGTGGCATTCAGAGTAACGCCATGTGCGTTGGCCAAAGCGAAGACGCAGCTCAATATCAAACCGTATCGGACAGATGCATGTGGCGCTATGGGAGTGATTAAGACCAAGTTACACCGGATATATGAGTGAAGAGAGAGCGCGAGACCGGTATTGAACGAGAAGTCCTGCTTCTAGAAAGACTAAAAAGAATAAATTTTGATGTTAGAGAAAGGATGGCGAGAACGGCAATGAGTGAGAAGTCCTGCTTCCAAGAAAGGCTAATAACAACAGATTCTGATGCGTTACAACATCAATTCAATATAGAGATGAAGAAAACAGGACAGTTCCACGTTGTCTTATATCATGATGATAACGGCATGATTCCAGCAACCAAGCAGTTACTTGGACCTTGCTAGCCTCGCCTAGCAATGAGACTTTACTTCGGACGCCCCGTTTTGCTAATGTCGTGATGAAGTCGAAATTCGAAGCTGAGATGTAGCAATGCCTTGATTCAGTACATGTATTCGAAGCATCCCCAGGGTGTCAACCCAAGTTGATGCTGCAGAGACTCATGAGCTAATTGAGTCATTGGTGAGCGACTTCCAACTGGACATGGATTGGAGAAAGCTTGTATCAGCCTTGGTACAGTTAGTTGAGCCGATACCCCAGCTGCCCAGCATGGCCTCGGCCCTGCATCGTATTGACGGCGGTGCTCGGCCCATCAGTGTCGCAGATCAGGACTGCAGCCTTGATTTACTCCCTGCTCTTTTTAAACAGGGCTGACTCAAAATGCCGTAGAGACATTTCAAGTCAGCATACACGTCTCTGGCAAGGCACGGAGTTCCAGAAGAATTCCGCGTGCAACCTAGATTTAAGCTTCAACTTGAACACACTGCATGTGACTGCGAGATACGCGCGTTATGCACACATTGGATGCGACCTGTCATCCGATTTCTGGTACTCTCGTAAACCGTGTAATCATGACAGTGGAGGTATTTGCTAAAAGACATAGACCAGACAAACCAAACCTTGACTCCTCTTCGAGTCCGCCCGTTTTCGGTCCATCATCCTACTTCAACGTCTACAGCACCATCTTGCGCGTCGGCATCATGAAAATGCAACACCCGAGGCGCATGGCTGCTATTGCCGTATACGTCGCCTCCGTACGTCAGGTATCCGTCGACCTGCGGCCGCGGGATCGTGATCAGGTCTTTGGCGTCTCCGTGCACCCAGACTGTTTGCATGCCGCGGACCATGTGCGCGAGCATATGGCAGTGAACCATCCAGACGCCTGGCTGGGTGACACGCGTCCTCCACACGCGCCAGCCTATGGGGACTCCGGTTCCCGGCCTCGACGGCCGCTTGTCGCCATAGACAATCGTCGTATCGCGCCGCACCGGCCGAGTCCCCGCCAGCCGCCGCTCCGCCGTGACGGGATCCCAGGCGCCCCGACCGCCTCCCGCGTCCCAAAAATGAGCCCCGTGGGCGTGCCATGGGTGTGTTTGCGCTCCTGGCAGTACGGGAAAGCCCCGATCGCCTGGCTTCCACTCCACCGGGACGATGGTGTTGTCGCTAATCTGCTGCAAAACAATCTCGACGACCTCGCCAACTCGGGCCGGATACGTCTGTGTGTGCGGGTCGAGGCCGCCGTTCGCCACGGCTGCGTCGTAGTTGGGCAGAAATTGTTTGCGATCCCGGTACAGGGAGACGAGGTAAGGCTCCTCCGCTTTCGTATGCGGGAGCGAGCTTTTATGGTCCTCAGACCACGACTGGTTATTGATGGTCCATACCTCGTAACGGTTCAAGACCTGCTGCATGTTCAAGATGACCCGCCGCGTAACCTCGGCCGCAACAGGGAACTTCTCTCCGTCGTCGGATAACGGCTCCAGCTTGTAGTCGAGGTAGCCCTCGAGAAGAGGCGAGATCTCGAATGGCTTGCGTTTCGGGTTATGACTCCTAGAAAGCCTCTTGGCCTTTCGGAAACCACAGCTATTTTCGTAACGTAGAATGGCGTAGTTGGTGATGTTTTCCCCGCGTACTCGACTGTCTAATTGTACGTAAAAGTCCAGCTTCCCGTTGTGGATCTTCCGGAGGTCCTCGCAAGATTTAGTCTTAAACAGCGCGTCATAACGCTGTCCCGCAGCGATCTGAATCATGTCGATAGTATGCGGCTTGGTGTAGCTGGCATCGGCCTGGATAACGTCGAGGCGATTGTGATTCTCAAACCCAACCAGGACCATAGATAAAGCCCCCCCGGCAATGAATCTAAAGCGATAGGTCTGTTCAGGCTCGACTTCAATAACGGCCAGCTGACAGCTAGACCTTGTCGAATTACCGCATTGACTGCTCGCCCCCTTTCCGTTGACGAGCCACGCTTGGGGATTGCCCGGCCAAACACCAGGCGTCGCTAGCAGATCCTCCAGCATGGACTCCTCCGACTGCTGCCAGATATCTTGCAGGAAGAAGATTCTTTCCCCGTCGACTGGATAGGGCGGTGCTGAACACGCTGTATCTTCAACGATCAGAGGCCCCGTTGCCGTCATGGCTTGCATCCCGACGTGAGAATGGTAGTAATAAGATCCCGCGGATCCTTTTTCCGCCTTGAGCTCGTAGTCGAAATAGTGCTCGGGGGGTATTGGCCATTGGCTGGCGAACGGTGTTCCGTCCGAGAAGGGCGAGGCGGCCTGCGCCAAGCCGTGCCAATGCTAGACGCGCAGGACCGTTACTTCAAAGACCTCGAGGTCAAGTTATACCTGTAGAGGCAGCTTACCATGGTTAAATTGGCATCCTGCATGTCATTATACACCCGTATCCACACGGCCTTGTCCTCCGGGATCCGAATCGTCGGGCCAGGCATCGACCCATTGACGAGAGTCGCGACTTTATGGATCCCGGCGACGTCGAGATCCTCCTTCTTGACCCTCAAAACCACATCCGGTGAAAAGGAGCCATCGTTGTGCTCATGTAGGATTGAGCATGAGACCCCTTGGACCACGGCGAGCAGGGGGCAAAGAAGTGACCAACGCATGGCTCTATGCTGCGCGTAATGACCGTGCCGGACGAGGGATACCACGAGAATCAAGCCCGGTCGTCGCCATTATATACCACCTTGTTTGTTGGCCCCCAAGGACGCTGCAAGGCTTCCAATGCGGAACATAGGTCCAGTTGAACGGTTGAAACCGCTCCGGTCTTCCCCTGACCCAACATGCCAATCGGACAAGCTGCCGACCAGCTCAGCTCGGCGTGGCTTTACGGCCCTAGAGGCTCGAGGCGCATTTGTGGAGGCAAGTTATGTGCGCAGTGTTGCTTTTGCACCAACTAAGAACCCGGTCCAAGCTGGCGTCCAACATGTCATTGTTCAGCCCTCTTTCCGGCGGCTGTGTTTTTGCGTGCGGAAACAGAGCATTCGCCACGCCAACTGGCCGCAGAATCGAATCGTGTTGCTGAAAGCTGTTCTGTCACGGGCAGCATTGTCCATCTGCGGCTACTCTCAGTTGCCGGCGTGGTGTCGCCGTCAGCCAGACCGGCCGGCAGGATAACTCCGGCCCACCTCGGGCTCACGGTGTATTAAGGCGCGAGGAAGCGTCATGGATGCCCGTGTCTGTATTTGACGCATTTCTAGAGGCATTATTTCGCAAATGCGGTAGCATTGTTGACTCTTGTTGCGTTTTGCGGTAGTAGACAGCGGGTCGTTCGAGGGGTCATGGATTCTGGCAATAGTTTGAAGCAAGGGCGGCCGGGAGGATGCCAAGTTTTACTTATTTGTTTCAAGTCCCTGATATCTGTGACGACCATATTGTTTTGTTCATGCACACCAGATATCTCTCACGCATCAACACCTGACTGCCAGCTGGATTTTCGCAGTTCACCAAACTGGCAAACTTCTGCAGAAAGAGGTATGATGCATTGAAATTGTCAGAGCAAGACTTAAATGGATGCGCTCTATATCTAATAACCACGCTGTCCGACTCTCAAAAGCTCGGACTGTCTCGACTCTCATACACCACCGCGTTGACCGTGAGTTCCATTGACGGATACATTCATTTCTAGAGAATCATGACGGGACATCCTTCATGTGCGAAGGGGGGTATCTCTCGCCTACGGGGGTAAAGGACGCGAGAATCTCGTCGATTTCAGCAAGATCCTGTACAGAGAGGTCAACGATTGTCGCGTTCTCCCTGATCCGCTCGGGGTTCGATGAGCCGGGAATCGGAATGACGGTTGGCATGCCGGGACGCTTGGAGATTGAGAGTAGCCAGTTGATGGCAATCTGCGACGGGGTGCAGCCCTTCTTCTTGGCCAAAGCCTCGACCTTGGACACGAGCTCGAGATTCTTGTGAAAGGTATCTTCCTGGAAACGCGGCATCCATTTTCTGAAGTCACCGTCGGGGATATCCTTGGGAGACTTGAGTTGACCGCTGAGGAAGCCTCGTGATAATGGAGCTACAATCGCGGTCAGAGTGGCCGTCAGACATGGATATGGGAACGTGACGTACAAGATGCCAAGACTGGAATTTGGAGCTCTGCGCAAGCCTCGAGAATGCCGTTTGTCAGGGGCGCGGTATGAAACAGTGAGAGCTCGAGTTCAACAGCCGTAATCTTGAAGCTCTTTGCGGCGCTGCGAATCGTTTTGGCGTCGACCTCGCTAAGAGCCAGGCCGCCGATCTTGCCTGACTTTACATAGGGCTCAATCGTGCTGAGCGTGTCCTTCTCGAAATCGACCTTGGAGTCTTTGCGGGCCGGCTCGTACTGGTCTACAAACTTGACCGGGCTGACTATGTTGAGGACGTTTTCGACGCTCGCCGTGACCGAAGCCCTGTCGCCGGTCGGGCTGAGCTTGGCATCCAAGGAGCCCTTGAGGTTGAGGACGAACTTGTCGGCGTCCTCGGGGTACTTTTGCAGATACTTTCGCAAAAGGGTGAGGGAGTTGTTGTCGGGAGGGCCATAAAACTCGCCGCCGTTGAGGTAGTTGCACCCGCACTCGAGCGCCGCCTTGATGGCGGCGAAGCAAACTTCGTCGGGCAGAGGATCCTTGCGTGCCGTCATTCCTGGAGTTCTTGTTAGAAGGACAAGTGTCAAGGCGAGAGATTGGGGTTGAGGGCTTTGAGAGATGGCGACATACCCATGAGGCCGAACCCAATAGGGCCAACTTGCTTTCCGACAATCGTGGGCATTGTGAAATGAGGTTTGTATCTTTATTGGCCTTGGTAGACTTGATTCTCTGTTCTAATGTGATTGTTTAGCCTGGTAGACTTATTGAAAAGGCAGCAGCAAGCAGGCTATATATGCTGCCATGTGGCAACAACTCGAAGGCATTGACATGACCAAGATCCAATCATCAAGATCCAGCTCCGGATGATTGCCGCCGGTCGTGCGGCAAAGGCCGTCGAGTCCGGGCTGAAAGAGTATGTGCTACTGTCTTATCTCCGGGCTCGAGATCCGCTAGCAGCACGGGCCCGGCGAGTCCAGTGCAGCTGAAGCATCGGGCTCGGGACGTTGAAGTAGAGTTCTTTAACTCCGATTCGGCGCAAGAATACACCCGAAACCTGAAATCCGTCCTTGTCTCAACTGATAACTAAGTTAATGCTTGGCGAACGAGGATCCTCCCCGCAATCATACTGACACAAGGTCAAAAGTTTGATCTCGGGGCCGATGCTAAACCCAATAAGCCGGCACAGCTTTAGCCATTCTGGCTATTTCCGCCCGAAACCTCGAGCCTCCGACCGAGGGATGCTTTGTTGCGCGCTGACATATCGTCGTCTGTGGCCCCTGAATGCTACTTGCTCAGACGATTCCACTGCAGCTTGCTTGCCACGTGCCATTCGATTGCGTCGCGTGTGTCCAAGACAAGCCAGTAGAGATGCCATTTGACCCGTTAGAAGCTGTTTCGTCCTCCGGGTTTCCCGCACTCCCGGATTTTGGTCGCTGGGTAACTCTCACCAATGCAGTGACCATTGGAAACATCGTATAGCCATGCATGACGCTGCGTCATAGAAGTCGAGTCTGCATGGTTCATCACGCCGATACAACCAAAGCTCCTTTACGAAAATCGCTTGTACGACCGAGTAGCGCTCCCGAGCATGAGCAAACTTACAACTGTCGATGCAAAGAGCGGCAGAGTACGAGGCGCATGCCTTGCACAAAGGCAGCGACAAGCCGCAGCACCACATGCGGCATCACTCGAAAGGCGATGATAGATAATTGAACGCAGAGACGATTGGCCAGGGTTAGGCACTGTTGCCAAAGAATTTGGTAATCTTTTGCGACCCAGGTTCCTTGGATTTGACCGGGCTTTTGTACTCGTTTTTGCTCGGGTTGATCCTTTTCCTGTCAACCGTCGGCTTCTTCAGCGGCGGGCTGTCTCCCACAGTCGGCGCAGATTTGCGCTTTTCGTGCGCACCCTCTTTGCGGTCGTCAGAGTCAGGCTCCTTGGCGGCAGTAAAGGAACCCTCGAGTTTGACCTCTTTCTCTTCGCCTTTCTTCTCTGGCTTTTTCCCTTGCGCGTTTGCAAAGAAGTTGGCAATGTTGGACTTGTTCTCCTTGCTGTCGAGCGGGATGATGAAGGACGGCGAGTTGTTGCCCACCTTTCCGACGTCCTTGCTGACGGGATAGACGTCGAGCTCGCCGTCAAAGGGCTTGAGCAGGGACTGAAGCTCGCGATCCCACTCGTGCTTGGCCGGGTCCAGCCACGACCGGATCTTGTCGGAGCCGGGGTTGAAGATGACGGGCATGCGGTCGTGCAGAAACTTGAGCTGCTTGTTTGAGTCGGTCGTGATGATGGTGTAGGTGTACGTCTTTTCTTCGGAGCCTGCCGGGCGCAAATGTTACCAGAGGAGTTCGCTGCAATTGCTCGATTCATTGGGATATCGTGGGCGCCTACCCTCGTACTGAACGCAGTCCCATAGGCCGGCAAAACACATGAGATGTCCGTCCTTCCTCTTGACAAAGTGAGGGAGCTTGCCCTTGGGACCCGTCTTGAGCCACTCGAAGAAGCCCTGGGCAATGACTATGCAGCGCTTACGGGCCTTCATCGTTGCCCACATGCCTCCAGGAGTGCTGAGCGAGTCGTCTCTGCAATTAATCGTCTTCATCATGGACGCGTAGTCGGGGTTGCGCTTGGTCCAGAAGGGAATAAGACCCCATCGCATGGACTGTAGCTTGTAGCTAACTTTTACATCATTGGAGGTGCTTGATGGCACTTCCTCTGGGGTTCTCTTGGCATCGGCATCGGAGGCGGCGTGAGGAGCAGGGCCGGCGCCCCAGTACGGAGTATCAGCTCGGTAGACGACGCCGTGATACCCCGGGGCAAAGTTGTAGGATTGTCGTGGAGCTCCATCTCCGTCATCCTCTGGTAAGTCGTCCACGGGCATACCGTCATCTTGAAGCATTTGCCGCACCTGGGACATGCGCTGAAGGCAAGGTCAGATGATGATCGGATGGAACAGCTGCGGAGGAGTGCGTACCAGCGCGAGCGCATATCGTCCACACATGACGAGCGTTCAAAACCTGCCGCGACTGCAGATGATTGTGTACCGTATATTCAAGAACAGCCCTGGTTCCTGGAGATGGCTGCAGGCCTGGCTGCCCGTGCGGCTGACGGCGAACTCGGTGACGCGTCACACCATCTTCAGCGAGCGACACGCGAAGTCACGTGAGCCACTTTATCCCATCTTTCGGCGGAATACCTGCGTCCATGCACCTTTGCTGAAGAGCGACGACGTGGGAGAGAGTCCATGGCTGATTCCTAAGTGTCCCTATATTTCCGTCGCTGAGTTGTAGCAGCTCGTCCAAGCAGCGTTTCCTTCATCCCATAAATCAGTCACGGCATATTTCGCTATTTTTGCAAGCATCCAGTTCCAAGAGGTGTTACAAGGGCAACTCCAAAACCTGACAGTCCGAAACCTGCCGGAGTACGAAGTAGATCACGATCAATTGCAGCAAATAGATCTATGGATTGATTCATTGCCTTCTCCACTTGCCTCGATGGGGAACCTCAGAGTCATCTGTGTCACTGCGGATTACCTAAACAAGTTCGTGCCCGACTTCGGCTGTCACTTCTCTCAGTCGACTCGGGGCAATCATCTTCATGATACAATGCCGGCGCCATCTACATAGAGCATCACATAATCCGTATCTTTGCCTCGACGTTTCGTCTTCCCAAATACATATCTTTTAACCCCTCTTTCGACATCAATCCCTGGACTTTCTTGATATTCCGTGTCCTCAAAGCCTGGGTACTCCGCCGAGACTCCGTCGTCATCGTCACTCGCCTCGACTTATACGCTCGATTCGAGTCTCATCATGCCGCCTCAGATCGTGCTCATCCGGCACGCCCAGGCTCTTCACAACGTTGACAATACGTCGCCCCTTTCCTTTCGTCGTCATGCACACTGTCCATTCTGCGTTGCAGCCCCTTGCTCTCCTTGCTTCACTGCTCAAGAACTCGTCGGACAGGCGCCGCTTCGTCACCGCCTGCCTCACTTCACGAAATCACATCTCTCATCACTCGTCGCATCGTCTCGACATCCCCAGTGTTTTCAAGTATACTAACTCCCTCCATACAAGACTATGCCATCCCAGACCCTCCCCTCTCAGAACAAGGCGTCGAGCAGTGCGCCGCCCTGCGCGCCAGCCTCAAGGAGCGCTTCGACGCCGTTCCCGCGCGCTCCGTGGCTGTCGTTGTCAGCCCCATGGTGCGCACCCTGCAAACAGCATCCTTGGCCCTCGACTGGCTCCGTGACAAGGGCGTCGCGTTCGAGGCCGATGCCGATTGGCAAGGTACGCCTTTCACCGGCCGCCGGCCTCGCCTCCTCCATAAGGCAGTGGTCTTTTGCAAGAGGCGTTGATGCTTATACTTGGTCCCTAACCTCCGCAGAAAACTCGGCCAAGCCGTGCGACACGGGCTCTCCCGTCTCGTCCGTCGCAGCGGCTTATCCGCGCGTAGATTTCAGTCGCCTCGACCCCGTCTGGCCGGACAAGACGTCGCCGGCCGGGGCGCGGTATGCAGACACGCGCGACGCCATCCTCGCCCGCGGAGCGGCCGCCCTCGAGACTCTCTACCGCCGGCCCGAGGACATCGTCTTCGTCGTCTCCCACTCGGGGTTCCTCCGCTCCGGCGTCTGCGGTTGGTGGTTCTTCAACGCGGACTACCGCGTCTTTCGCTTCGACCTGCGCGCGGACGCCGGTGCTGACGGGATTACGGGCCAGGGAAAGCCCAGACGGGCATTGCAGCAGGAAGAGAGCACGCTCGCTGGCGGCATGGGCCTGTCGTGGACTCACCAAGTCGAGCTCGGCTTTGAGCTGCCAGGAGAAGATCAGGTCCCTGTCGAGGACATGGTCGTGTAGTGAAACGATCCTGGCACTTGCCACTCAGGCGAAGCATTTCTGATGAACAGATTCCTTATTCGTGTAACTTACATGACGTCTATACAACTAGAATAGACCCCTCTTGGCCGAGGTAGACTCGCGCATCAACGTTGCTCATGCCTTTACGCTTTCAACATGTTGTACATTGTCCCACAAGAGTAGGATGGGTATCGTATGGTGCAAAGCCCAGTCACTTGGAAAGAAAGCTCTGAAATGCCGCCTGGTCAATGACCACGTTGCCCACGGCCCTGAGCCTCTTTCGCCCCTCCTTTTGCTTCTCCAGCAGCTTCCGTCGTCGAGTAATATCACTAGCATGGAGCTTCGCCAGCACGTCTTTTCGGAACGGCTTGATTGTCTCTCTCGCAATGATCTTATTGCCCACCACGGCTTGAATCACCACCTCTGTCCAGGGTATTAGCATCTGCATCATGCTGTTGTTCTTGACTTGCTAGTGAGAGTCAAAGACTTACCAAACATTTGTCGATCAACGTGCTCCTTGAATTTTGAAACCCATTGACGTCCGATACGCTCGGCCTGAGACATGTGAATAATGCGAACAATGGCATCTACTGGCTGCTTATTGACAAGCAGCTGAATCTTGACCAATTTGCTCTGACGCCAGCCGGCGTCTTCGTAGTCCATGGTCGCGTAGCCCTTGCTATGGGTTTGCCGTTAGTAAGAGCCTCGATCGCGTTCATGGAGACGCAACTCACGTAGCACCCTTGAGCTTGCCAAACAAGTCTTCTACCAGCTGGGCCGACGGAATATCGTATACCAAAATGACCTGGTTTGCGTCAAAGAACTCCAGGCTTTTTTGCTCTCCACGGTTGGCCTCGCAGAGCTCAATGACTCGACCGAGATATTCGTGCGGCAAAGTCAGCGTCACTTTGACGTAGCTACGGAGCGATCAGCTATTGGTTTCATAGTTCATGCCAAGCTTCGCTCTCTGTACTCACGGTTCGAACAGCTGAGCGCTCCGTATGCGATGGTCGGTAGAGTCAGGGAACAGAGCTGGGTTCTGGACGATTTCTTCCGACCCGTCGGCCCAGACAATCTTTGTCGGCACCGTGGGCTCCGTGATGATGATGCTGCGGCCGTGTTCTTGTTTCAGACGGTCCTGGAAGACGGAGCAGTGGAGACTCCCGAGAAATCCCAGCCGCCAGCCGGCGCCGAGCGCCTCGGAAAAGTCCTTTTGCAATGTGACGCTGCGGTCGTTGAGCACAAGCTGGTTCATGCTGTCGGCAAGCCTGTGGTAATCACCCTGGTCAGTTGGGAAGGCGGCGGCGAAAACCATGGGCTTGGGTTCCTCGAATCCCGGGCAAGGCTCAATCTCGTCCTCATGGCCAACAGTGGTGAATGTGTCTCCCAGCTTGGCATCCTGGATCCTCTTCATGCCGGGGTTGAAGTAGACGTATCCCACCTGGCCCGCACGCAGGACACTTTGCGGCGTCGCATCCGGATACTGTATCCCGACCTGCCCGACGGTGTACTTCATGCCTGTGCCCATTGAGACGACATTACAGCCAGCTCGGATTGCGCCGTCGAAGACTCGCACGAGCAAGACGACGCCTTTGAAGTTGTCGTACCAAGAGTCCACGAGCAAAAACTTGAGTGGTTTCGACTCGTCGCCGACTGGATGCGGAATCTTCTCGACCACGGCCGGTAAGATGTTGAGCACGTTCTTGCCAGTCTTGGCGCTGACAAGCACCGCGTCCTCTGCGGGCAGCTCCAGGCTTGTCTCCATTTGCTCCAGCACCCTGGGTATGTCTGCCGACGGCATGTCGATCTTGTTTATGACGGGCACCAGAGCGAGATCCTGTGCGAAGGCCAGGTGGAAATTGGACATAGTCTGGGCCTGGATGCCTTGGCTGGCGTCAATGAGCAGCAAAGCACCGCCGCAGCTGGCGTAGGACCGGGTGACCTCGGCGCGAAAGTCGACATGGCCGGGCGTGTCTACAAGATGGAGCAGGTAGTCGAGGCCGCGATGCGTGTAAATCATGGAACACGTCTGCGCCTTGACGGTGATGCCACGCTCACGCTCTACGTCGAGCTTGTCCTATTTTCAAGGTCGATTGCCGTCAGTCCGTGACCTCTTGTCGCCCTGCTCCATCCGACTGTTCATTATTTGACGTACAAGAATTTGCTTGTTGGCGTCGCTCTTGGAAATCGTGCCCGTCAACTCCAACAGCCGATCGCTAAGTGTACTCTTCCCATGGTCGATATGCGCAACGATGCAAAAGTTTCTGTAGCGCTCAATCGGAATTGCCGAGATGCGCTCCTCGAGCTCCTTCGGCGTTGGCTTGGCTTGCGACGCATACGCCCGGCAGGAGACGCGCGCATTCTGGAAGCGAGTGAGTCCTGGCACCAGCCATTGTCGACCCCAAGCCCGTCCGGCCTTGCAAGCCCAGCTCATCTAGGCGGATGCGACAGCAGGTTCATTGGCGAAAGAGCACGGAGCTATCCAAGTCGATGTAGTTCCAACTCTTTTAGCTCGTCGGGTGTCGAAAAATACCACTCCAAAGGGATCAGGGGTCTCTGGATGTCTTAGTCAGCCTTCGCAGTACATTTCCACACTCCAGATGCGTTGCACGTTTCGACTGTCGTACAAATAGACCGGGTCAAAATACTTCAAAATCCCTTTGCCTGGCTTACACGTTGCTTGATGCAATTCCATCAACAAAGGCGCCAAACGCCCTAGGGATATATTCATTTGCGTTGCTCGGGGGCGCGGCCCGACAAGATGCCGTTGAGGCTATGAACATGACGATTCCGCCCAAGGTATCAATCAAGCCCCTTACATTCATTCCTCCTTTCTCCGTAAAACTCCAAGAGTCTGCCAGGCAACGCAGAATTCGCTAAAAAAAAAACACGTGAAACAACGCCGGTATCATGACGCCAAAGTAAAGCACAACACCGCCCAACGGTTCCCGCATCCTCGTCGTCTATGCTGATATCATGCCAAGACCCATTCACTTCCTCGCTTGATGAACTTATCCAGTAGCAGCCCCAGGTCTGTAAGTACGAAGCGGCATACGTAGAATCCAAAGAACTCGGCCGCATGTCGGGTGCAGAGTTCGAGGCCGACCTGCGTTTTGTCGGCGTGCCGCAGACCCGGGTCTTCAACTTGTCGAGCAACCTGGTCTGCCGAAGAGTGTTAGAAGGATCCGATAACTCCAAAAGAGGCAAAAACTAACCGACAGCTTGAGCCGCGTCAAATAATCTAGCGAGCGAGCTCATGTAATGCGCGTTCGGGCCGAGGAACTGAGCTTGTCCGACATCGCGTTTCGCTGGGCGATTCGTCGGCTGTGGCGTCATCGGAAGCGTTGGTAGAATGGCAACCTCTTTGGTGCCGTCGGCACCACTAGGTTTATTGCTATACGTGCTAGTCAAGCCGATGGCCGAGTTTTTGGATCGAAGCCGTCTCCAGGAGAACGAGGACGACTTGCTAGAGATGCTGGTCGTTCGGGTGGTGCCTTGTACTCCGTCTCCATCAACCACATTGGATGCGTCCTTGAACAGCACGTTTGAGCCATGCACACCAACTTCGCTTCCTAACTTGCGACTTAGTGAGGCCTGTACCTGCTCGAGCACGCCCTCGAGAGCCTGCATTTCATCGAGAACCGCGTCAGCATCAAAGGTGTCGACCTTGGCGAACTTGAGAAGAGCAGCGGTCAGAAGGTCACAGCAGGAAATTTTATCCTCGATGTTCTTGAGCTTTACGCCCTTGACTTTCCAAACATCTTTGGGTACAAAGAGCTTGGTGCTCAAGTATCCGCCCCTCGGATGAACGAGCGTTTGGTAAAGACATCGCATCAGCCAAAAAGGCCGCAGCATCAAGTCATTGGGACAAGGCTCAAGAGGAACCGGGGCGTCGAGAGCTGTGGGCGTCGAGACATCCGGACTCCCAGGCAAGTGGAAGCTGTCCTCAAAGAGGTGAAGTCCTCCTGCGGCCGATCCGTCAGAATTTTCTCGAAAAGCTGTCGCAAGAGGAGTGGGCAGAGCGGGTATGGCGATTCCTGGTCTGCCTAGATGATTACTCGAGGGCGTACCAGGTGAGAATTCCGCACCCTCATCGGGATTCGACAAGGATACATTGCGGCTCTTCATGCTTCTGAGGCTGGACGAGGAAAAGTTTTTCCGCAGTCTGTGAGCCATTGGCGAACCACCCACAATAGTTGGGTGTTCGTCCCCATCCAAAGTCCCCTTGCTAGTTGGAGGGGACTCAAGGAGCATCGAATCGCTCGGTATGGTATGCGCGGTTTGGGGCGGACTTTGTCTCGCTGTAGCTGACCTCGAGGCATCGCCAGCCACAGGTTGAGTTAGCTGCTCGGTAGACGCTTGCTTTATTCTTTGCTGAGACCTTGCCAACTCCTCAAAGGTTTTCGGGGCTGACGGTCTGCGGTCACGGGTGTCGATCTTCAGTTGCTTCGGATTATGGCCCGACATCCGTCGGTTGCGGACGCTTTGCGCAGAGGGTGATCGATTATGTGCCGGTAGCTCAGGTAGCGATTCGTTCGGGGGCGGTGCAGATGGTACGAAGCCCTTTGATACGGATTTTCTTGGAGTTGTCTTACCGTTGGCACCTATTGACGCGTTCGGGTCGTCGGGTCGCCTTCCTCCAGCAGATCGACCTCTGGACTCTGGTCGCGAGATTGAGGGCTCGCGCTGTCGATACTTGACGGGGGGTTGATCAAAGCGGCTGCCGCGAACCATTTCCTCGAGAATTCGTTCCTCTTCGTCAGACGAGTTGTCGTCATAAAAGCCTTCCGAAACGTCTTGGCGTAGGGGACGTGACTTTTGAGCCTGCTCGCGCCGCTGTAGTTCGCTGTGGTACGCTTCCAGTTGTGTCAGACGGACTCGCTCACGAGCCATTTCGACTTTGCGAAGTACCCTTTTCACAACCTCCTCATTTGCCTCGTCTGCATCAAGGCCATCTGGGCCGGTGACATCATACCCGTCGTCGTACGCAGCCTCGATGGCTGCGTCCAAAGCATTGTCGAATTCGGTCTCTGTTGTGCCGCTCATGTTGCGCAGATGCTTCGTTCGAACGGCAAATGATGATTCTCGCGAATGTATTGAGGACCCGGCCGAGCCCGATTCGTCGATTGGATCAAGCCAAGAGTGTTGGCTGCCGTCGGCGACATTTGGAAGTTTCTCGTTTGTCTCCTCGCCAGAGTCCGTTGCAAGCGAAGGTTCTCTCCTTAGTGCCTCACCTGCACCGCGCGGAGGTTTTGAGGGTGATAGTGGACGAATGGAAGCCAACGGCGGCTGGAGATGTACTTTTGTATCAGCATTGATGGACAGTTGCGGGCGACC
Organism: Hirsutella minnesotensis 3608; assembly: GCA_000956045.1. NCBI lineage: Eukaryota > Fungi > Ascomycota > Sordariomycetes > Hypocreales > Ophiocordycipitaceae > Hirsutella > Hirsutella minnesotensis. The sequence goes on along the minus strand of KQ030507.1, from coordinate 425,746 downwards.
GTTTGGGCGAGAAAAGCTGGAGAGAGGCGGCGCCTGGCGTGATGGAGTAATGCTTCGAGGCTCCTCGTGTGTGCCGTTCTGTCCGTTACGATCGTCTCGAACCGTCGTCTGCTGGCGTGAGGGAGGGCGACGGGATGCATCATTGAAGTGGCTCGTCGCACTCGTTTGTCCGATGGGAAGACGGTCTTGGTCGAAGCCTTCGTGATCAGGGCTGAAGCTTTGCTGATATTCGGAGCTTCCCGGACGAGCTGGCAATGCTTTGTTGCCGTCAGTGTCCCAAGGACCCATCTGATCCAGCTCTTCTATTCGGCTGGCGTATGTGCGGCGCTGCATGCCGGTTAGCAAGGCACCGCATCAATGGGATGATTCGTCTTACAATTGCTTCGAGCTTGCGCTTGTCGTCGTCTCCCGTGGTTCTTTGAAGAACTTGCTGAAGCAACTCGCAGGCTTCGGAGTAGGCCAGCCTGGCGCCTTCGAGGTTTTGAGCATTGTCGAGCTGCACAGCTGTATTGGCCTTTTGCAAGGCGCGTGAAAGCATGGCCTTTTGCGAGGGTGTCTTGGACTCGCCGCGGGATTTCGACAAGTCGTTGCTCCCCTTGCCGCTCCGAGTCCTCGAGTGGCCGCGGGGCGGGTGAGCATCCCGCCCCTGTTCGTACGGCATGGCGCCCCTCAGTGGAGCGGCCGGACGAACCAGCGCCTCTGGTAGGGAGTTGGTCTCGGGCGGTTTAGGACCTCTTTGCAGATGGCCTGTTGGTTAGGACGATGTTGCCGAGGTCGTGAAAGAGCGCGCGATGATGGGTTCGAGGGCGAGCGATTCGAAAGCCACGATGGCTGTGATTGGTTCTATACGATGTACACGGTGACGGTCGTTGCGGGCGACGAGCAGTCGACGTCTGTAAGTGTGGGTGAAGCGGGTCGAGGGCTGGTGAGAGAATCGAGGGCGACGCAGTTGTTTGGAAAGGGTTGTCGGCAGCGATCGATGCTGTTGGCGGACGGGTGCGGCTGACGCATCCTCTCGCTGTATCCGAGTAAAGAGTGCGCGCCTATTCAGCGGCGGAGGATCTGTGCAGCAGACGCATTCGTCGCCAGGCTTGAAGCGGCTCTCGACGTCGACAGAGTGGCCACGCTCTTGTCTTCTAAGCGGTGATTTGAGTTGCGATTGGACGAGCTGGCTCAAGGCCGGCGCCAGTGTCCATGACCAGCAGCAAAGTACGCAGGCCGAAGAAAGGACCAGTGAGAACAAAGTCGCCAACGGGGTTCGCGTCGAAGCGGCGACGGGACAGGCCCGACTGGCAAGGCTGTCGTGCGCTAAAGGGCCGAAGGTTTAGCAGCCGGCTGAGTAGTCGAGAGTCTAGGCCGTTTCCGACAGCCAGGACGCCACCGAGGCGTTGGTCAGGCCGGACCAAGGTTTTCGCCAGAAAATGTGTTGCGCCTCGCCGTGTCGTCGTCGTCGTATGTGGTGTATGAAATTGTCTCCCAGCCAGGAGATGCAACTGTGATGCGAGACTTGGCCGAGTGGGAGGAGATGAACATGAATGAGACGGGGGACCCAGGCGGAACCCCAATGGCCACACCTCCGACGGGCTCGTTGCTGCGCGGAGTTGCGCCCTAGGTAGCCATTGATTGTGCGGACCCTCGGCCGGGATCGCCCCTGCTAAACGCACCCGTCAGGGGGGAGGAGGGGCCCTTTTGATGGGGGGGAGGGGGGGGACTTTGGGGTGATGGAGGTGCAGCCCCTATTCTGGGACCCCCCAAAGTGCCCATTCTAGATGACACTATTTGCCCGCCATCCCGCCTCACCCCGGGCCGGTATCGTCTAGGGCGACAGGCGTCGCTGCAGGGTATTTTTGCTGACTGCAGCTTGCGCGGCAGCAGCGCGCAGTCCATCCATCCACGCACCAACATTAGGGGCGGCGAGAGCACGAGGCCGTCCGAAGAGTTCTAGCGGCCAGCTCGGTTCCTGCGCTGCCGATGGACCCTGTCTAGGAAATCTCCCGATTCAATTGCTCGCAATCTCCAATCTGGCACTAACCAGCCCATAGTACGAATATCGCATCATAGCGTTACCTGATATCACGGAGCGGCTGCTTGAGCTGCAGCTACATCGAGCCATATGCCATTCCGACTCACGATGGACATGCAATGTCATCCGAAATCAGTCCCTGGCACGCTCGGATGCTCGTCCAATATGCAGGGCAGAACCTGATCAATCCTTCCTGGCCGCAAGCCATTTCTGATGCACTGTGATGCTCTGCTTCCCCGCAGGTCACAAGTGCTGAATCCTAATATTGGCACCGTGCGAATATTGTGGTCTCATCTCTACATCTGAGGCAGCCGGCCCATTACAGCGCCCGCCCTTGTCCCCCACCTGCCATTTGCACCAGACATTGCACAAGTCTCCACACTGCCAAATCACGGTCGCGTCCTGGCATCATGTCAGCAGCTTGTTTTCTGTGACGGCACGGCCCTCGGACGACGGCATTTGAAGCTCCGAGAGCAGCCACACATGTGGTCTGTCGCGTCGCTTTAGAATGGATATCGATGACATCTTCAAGGTTGGTCCATCTGCCGAATCGCATCGCCAGGCCCAAAACTCTCGCTCATGCAACTCTAGAAAGCTACCGGCAAGCATAAGTTGGAAACATTCAAGGACCCAAGTGCGTTGTGCGCCGTCTCCATGCCCATGCCGCATTACACCCGCAGCTCAGCCCATCAGTATTGACGGGTATTGACACTTGCCCCAGATGAAATCTACAAGTCCAGTAAGCTGAGCGCCAACGGGTCCAGTCGTCGGGCGCATGTCGAAAGCGAGCAAGATGGCCACTCCAACCCAGGCAGCGACGATGACGACCGCGAGGCCGGTCCTGCGCCGCCACCGCAAGGCGACGATGAGCCAGACGTGGACGACGACGAAGAAGGTCGCTTCTTTGGGGGTGGCATCACCAAGCAAGAATCGGAAGTCCTCGACTACATAGATGGTGCCGACGAAGCCACTCAAGGACCCGTCAAGTTTGACACGGCCTGGATGCGCAAGACTGCGCAAAACTTCGAAAGACATATTGCCAAGAACGCCGAGTTGAGAGCAAAGTTTGAGAGCGAGCCGCACAAGTTTATCGGCAGCGAGGCCGACCTCGATTCCGATGTAAAAGGACTCTCAGTTCTCTCGGAGCATCCTGAGCTTTACCCCGACTTTGTGGAGTTTGGATGTGCCGCCAACCTGGTCGGCCTGCTTGCTCATGAGAATACCGATATCGCCATTGATGCGATTGAAGTCATTGGCGAGTTGACAGAGGAAGATGTGCTCGCTGATGATGCACATTGGAACGCTCTGGTCGACGCCTTCACGGATGCCGATCTCGAGGGCCTCCTGGTCTCTAACCTCTCCCGCCTGAACGAGGACGATGAAACGGACCGAGACGGCGTCTATCACGCACTGCAAATCATCGAGAATCTCTGCTCCCGCACAGCGACCGCGGCTCGCATCGGCCAGCGAGACGGCCTTTTGAAGTGGCTGCTGCAGCGCATTCAGCGCAAGGAGTCGCTCGTCACACAGAACAAACAATACGCCGCCGAAATACTAGCCATCCTGTCACAGTCCGCGCCTGAGACTCGGGATCGCATCGTAAAGCAGGACGCCATTGACATTATGCTGCAGCTGGTGGCGCCGTACCGAAAGCTCGACCCCGATAACGGCGGCGAAGAGGAAGAATACATGGAGAATCTCTTCGAGGCCTTGACGTGTCTCGTGGACGAGCCGTCAGGTAAGGCCAAGTTCGTCGAGGCCGAAGGTGTTGAGCTGTGTCTTATTATGCTCAAGGACGGCAAGAAGAGCAAAGGGCCGGCGCTGCGACTCGTCGACCACGCTGCTGGCGGGAACTCTGGCGCCCAAGTCTGCATCAAGCTCGTGCAAGCGGGCGGGCTCAAGCCCATCTTCACGCAATTCATGAAGGCGCAAGACTACCGGCCGCTCAGCCAGCTCGTCAGCATTCTGTCGTCTCTTTTGCGACTGCTGCCCGCCGACTCGGACGAACGGATCCGCGCGCTGGCCAAGTTTGTCGAGAAGGATTACGAGAAGACGGCCAAGCTGGTGCGCCTCCACGGCAAGTGGGCCGAGTCGGTCAAGAGAGCCGAGGAGGCTTTCGAGGATGACGCGCTGGAGGATCCGGAGGACAGACAGGTCGCGCTACTGTCGCAGATGCTCGACGCGGGTCTCTTTCTGCTCCAGCAAGTCGACGTTTCACTGGCATGGTTGGTGGCCGAGGACACGGGAGCCAAGAGACGCATCAAGAAGCTACTGGCAGACCGCGATGAAGACTTGTCGTCGCTCGCATCTGTCATTAAGCGGCAGCGGGACGCACTGGATACCACAGAGGAGGAGAGCAAGGATATGAGCGACATGTTGGGTACACTACTAGAGTTTCTACAATAGCTCCGCAAATGCAGGCCTGACCGCTCAAGGCTGGGGCCGTCTCCATGCATTGCCGTAACAGCTGCCCCTTCCATCCTGCCGACGCAGGGCATGCCTTTGCTGTAATAATCTCTGCGCGACATGGCGGGTTATCCACAGCTCAACCATGAGCCAATTGCCACTTGCTCAGCTCAAGCCGCCGAGGGCGGAACGGGCCGGACGTCGAAAACGGCCTTCAGAAGGTTCTTGGTGACGACATTCTTGTGCTGCTCGCCTGCCTGTAGAATCTCCTTGATTTGCTTTTCGGCATCCTTGGACGCCTCGGCCTCGGCCTGCTCGTTGCCCTTGCTGTGCTGCACCCGCGCGAAACAAGCCGTCAGCCATGCGCGTCGTACCTCGTCTTCGAGCCACTTGGACGGCGTGACGTACCTCGGCCTCAAACTTCTTGAATTCTTGCTCCTTCTTGCCCTTGTAGTCGGCAATCTCCTTCTTGGCCTCGTCGCGGGCCTCTCGGACGCGCTTCGTGCGGACTGCGAGGGAGAGCATGTTGGTTGACCGATCCTCACCCGAAGACGGTGGAGTTTGCAGACGTTGGAGAAGGGCACCGGATGGAGGGCTTACATTCGCGGGCTGGAATATCAATGTCAGTACGTGAGTCTTGGTAAAATGTTGCTTCGTCATGGACTCACCTTTCTGTACAATCTTGGACGCTTCTCGCTCGGCCTGTGGTAAATAAAACAGTCAGCATGGCGCACGATGCCGGTCGGCGCATGGCGAGACTAGGTGTCGACGCCTGATGCATGCTTGGCGGTAGGTAGCAAAGGGGGTGGTGCAAACATACATCGAGCAGCGTCTGGATGCCGGCCGAGTTTTGAGCCGACTGCGCAAGGTAACAACAAGTCAGCCAACTTTCACCCCTCGACAATTTAGAGAGGACTGTCGCCGGATGGCAGGTGCTGATAACGGACCATGGTTTTGGCGGTATGTGAGCAGAGAGGAGCGGACGGGTTGCGCTGCGAAGGACTCGGTTGCGGCGCAGCGGTGGGCGCGCAGTAGACGGCGGTCGGAGCTAGATCGACTCTGTATATTCAGGAGACCGCGGCGGTGCGGAAGCAAAACAGTCGCGACGTTGAGGTGTTGGCGGTGGCGCGGATTATCGTGGCCGTCTTCGTGTCTTGGGTCGTCGTCGTCGTAGGTTGAATGTCGCTGGGCCAAGAGAGGCCGGACAGGGGAGTTGACGAGATGAGGTAATGCCGCGTGGGTCCCGACCTGCCTCATTGCAGCAGAGGGGCTAGCGCCGCGGTCAAAGTACCCAAGTACCTAGGTAGTTTAGCATCCACGCCATTCAACGTCCGCCGAGTCCATCTGCCGGCTCTGATTCCATCACCAGTCATTGGCTTTGCAGTAGAGAGGCGGCAGGCATGTATCGAGTCTTGAGTTTGAAGTATACATCTCGTCGTTGAAAAAAATCTTAGATATTTATATCGTCATTGCCTGATTGACCTAATATTTCCCAGACCACATCCCCTGAACAAATTCCCAAGACGGCAAATGCATAATAGTTGACAGAAACAAATCAACTCCATTCTCCTCGCGCCGTCGCAATATGCTCAGCCCAAAGCAGCCCCAAAAAATTCCCTTAAATGAGGATTTCCCGTTTGAAATGCCATGCGTTAATGTAGCAAATACCCCTTTGGTCCGACACCTCACAACGCCTGTACTTCTATGACGCCGCGGGAATCCGCTTGTTGAAAGCCTTCATCCGCAGCGTTGACGCTTGTAGCAACCGTGGACCGTGTCCGAAATCAAGTGTACAGGAAACCAGCCACCGGCCTGTACGCCAATGTCAAAGACTGAAAGCTCAGAGTCCGCTCTCGGCGCCCCGGGAGCTGCTTGTTGAAAGCGGCGAGTCGAGACGCCGATGCGGTTAAAACATAGGAACCAAAGTAGGCCGAAGGGCGACATAAAGGGCGCAAGTAGGGTGATATTTAAAACATAAAAAAGGCCAGGTGTTGGCGAATAGGACGACGGCTGTCAAGGTTTCTCGCTACACGCTCTGGCCTTCGAGTGCCTTGAGGAACAGCTGCTGGATGAGCTGTGGCGCGAGGAGCACAGACAGACAAAACTTAGCCGACTCGGTCCTAGACCACGTTGATCTGTTGGTTGAAATTCACCTTGACGGTATAGCCCTCGGGTGATGAGTGGTCCGGGACCGACTTCAGCATCTCGTCGAGTCGCTCGGGCAGGCAGTACACCATGTCCTTGATCTCCGCGTCCGTCTCAATGTCGCGCAAAAAGGCCGACGCGTCCGGGTCGTCGCCCACCTGCGACAGGAGGAACAGCACCGAGCCCTTGCCGAGGTTGCGGTCGAGCAGGAACTTGCGGCAGTCGCGAATCGTCTGCTTGAGGGTGCCCTCGTCGTCGGCCTGTGTTTTCGGGTCAGCACGTTAGAAGCCCGTGTCAAGGTCGTCGGGGACGCGGAAAAGGGGGAGAGTGGCATGAGTCGAGAGGGAGCACGTACCTTGCCGTCGGTAATGAGCAGCACAACGACGGGTTTGTCGAGCGTGCGGCTACGGGCCTTGGAGTAAATCATGGGGTCGACGACCTTATCGAAGAGCTTCTCGCCGAGCGAGGATCCCCGGCGCTTCTCCTTGAAGACCTTTTCGACCTTTTCGGTAATCTCCTGGGTGGTGCGCATGTTGTCGAAGCTGCCAATCATGTCGTCGTCGTAGTTAAGGAAGCGAATGTTGATACCCGAGTTGTCGGCATCCATGGCAAGCGCAATCTTGGTCACCTTGTGCAGCGTCTCCTTGAGCACGTTGATGCGCTCGCGTGTGCCCGTGTGCATCGACGTGCTGTCATCTGCAGGACCGAAGAAGAGTTAATAAGATTCAAGAACCGTCTTGGTCTTTAGACAGACGCAGAGACGACAATGGGAATCGTCGACAGAATGATTGCTACAACCGACGGAAAGACAAACGTACCGCAGAGTATGACGAACTTGTAGAGCATCAGCTTGACGAGCTCAGCTCCGTCGCGGCGAGGCAGCTTCCACTCCTTGCAAAGGCGCGTCACCTGCGTCGGCGCCTTTCGTGCAAGGTCATCGACACGCCGGTCGTTGGGGTCCATGACGCCGTACAAGTTGTTCTGCACAAAGTCGCGAAGGAATTCCAGGTAGTCTTCCTCCGATTCGGGAAGTCGCTGAGAGATGCGAGGTTAGCATCGACGTCTGGTCATTCCGGAGATAACTTTACCTTGTCAATCAGCATGTTGATCGTCTCCATCTCACCGCTCATCATGCCGAGAAGCAGAGGGCAGTAGCCCAGGTTGTCCATGGCGTTGGTTTCGGCACCGGCTTCGAGAAGCAGTCGAACCACGTCTGGACGGCCGTTTGCCGCCGCGAGATGCAGCGCCGTCTGCCCGTTGCAATCGGGAATGTCGAGATCCATGTCCGTGTCGATGAGCCTGTCGACGACGTTGACGTGGCCCCGGTCCGCGGCAATGTGCATGGCCGTCTGTCCATGTAGGTCTCGCACCTCTGCGTTTGCGCCATGGTGGAGAAGCAAATGCACAATCTTGGTCGCGTCGTCCTGGCGGCCGGCGGCAATGTGAAGCGCAGTCTGTCCGTTGTTGCACGTAACTTCGCAGTCCTCGTCAAACTCCAGCTCGAGCAACGCCTTGACCAGCTCGATGCTGTGCAGGACGGCAACGTGGAGCGGCGTTACGCCATCCTCATCTCGAGGCCAGCTCTTTTCTTCTCGGCCAAATATCTCGGCTGCCTGCTTGTTGCCCTCGCGAACCGCGCGGTGGAAGAGGGTCCGGCCTCTCGAGTCAGCGGCGCGAACGTCAGCTCCCTTTGCTAGGAGTGCCTTGAAGACGCTCTTTTTGTTGTCCTTGGCAGCAATGTATAGCGGCGTGCGACTCTTGACGTCTCGGGCTTCCTTGTCGGCGCCCACTTCGCATAGGACGTTTGCCGCATCGACTGAACCTTCACGCGCAGCCCGATGGAGCAGAGTCTGCCGTTTCGAGTCAGGCGACTCCTTGTCTGCGCCGGCCTCGGCCAGAAGCTTTGCAATCGCAAGCTGGTTAGACTTGGCAGCCAAGTAAAGGGGTGTCTGGCCAAGCCTGTCGTGCTCTTCCATTGCTGCCTCGGCCTCGATCAGGAGGCTGACTGCATCCGACTTGACATCGTGCACGGCGCGATGGAGTAACGTGCCTCCCGTGATGCCGTCTGTCGCGTTGACCCTGGCCCTCCTGCTGAGGAGAAGGCGGAAGAGTTCCCCTTGGTTGGAGAAGGCGGCCGAGTAGAGAGGCGTCCGCCCGTGCTTGTCGCGAGCTTCAATCTTGGCGCCAAGATCTATGAGGATGGCGGCGGCTTCCGTGTCGCCCAGGTTCAGGACCTGATGCAGGAGGGTGAGGCCGTACTTGGTCGCCTCAATGTTGGCGCCGGCGTCTCTCAATAGCTCGGCGACTGGTCTGTGGTGATGGAGCGCAGCGTAAAAGAGCGGAGGCTGCGAGTCTCTGTCCTTGTTGTCCTTTGTCTGAGGTGCCCTGGCCAGCAGAACCTCGACGACCATGTCGCGGCCGAAGATGGAAGCCAGGTGCAGGGGTATCCTCAGCTCGTTATCCCGGGCATGCGGCGAGGAGTTGAAGTCGAGCAAGGGCTCAATGGCAAGGTGGTTGCCCTTGATGGCGGCCCGATGAAGCGGTATCCGGCCTTCTTTGTCGGTAATGTCGACCTTGACGCCGGCGTAGAGGAGCTCCTCAAGGACGCCAAGGCTGCCATTGTCGGCGGCCTCGTGTAGGGCGGTCGATCCGCGATGATCTTTGGCATTCTTCTCGTGCTCGAGCTTCTTTTCTCGAAGCTTGGTTAATATGCAGCAGACGGCGTTTGCCTGTCCGTGTCTGGCAGCGAGCTGCAAGAGGGTCTCGCCCCTTTCGTTTCTTTGCGTGAGGTTGGAAATGGGCGCCATTACGAGTGGAGAGATGAGGTGGGCGAGGAGAAGGAGGAGAAAGGGGGAAGATTATGAAGAGGAGAAGTCGGGGTAGAAGAAAGTCGTGTATTGAATCGGGGCAAAGATTTAGGAGGAGAATGCCATTACTTGATCAAGGGCTCTTGAGTCTCGACACCTTCTTTCACACGGACGACTGAAAGTTGGTCGTACCTGCAACCCGCAGCGTTTTTATCTTACATGAAGCATGCACAGGACGGTGGTAAACATAGTAGAGCCATGGTCTCGCCGATGCCATTTGCTGTCTTGGGGTTCGACTCCTTGGACGTCTGCAACCCACGTTGGGCCTCGTTCCAACTGACCACTCGCGCCGTCCACGTTGTGATGAGGAGTCGCCCATGACGAGCAGAGGGCCAAATGGGCGGCAGTCCGCCCTGCCTCTGCCTCGTCGCGGTATGCCCGCCGTTGTCATGGCTGTACCCGCGAGCCGCATGGGATGTGCACATCGTCGGGGCCGGGGCCAATGGAGCGCGCCGGCCGTCCTGGGCGCGGCATCAATGCAGCTCTGTCATACCTCGACTGGCCATTGGATACACGTAGTGTCCGAAATGAGCTGGCAGACCCGTCTGGCGAGCCTCGCCTCCAGGACAGACTTGACTACCCACCCCCCTGGCGAACCCCGGGCATTGGACTGCCATGCGGCCTCGACGTCTTGCACTCAGGGGATGGGCTTGCGGTGCCTTGGTTTTCCAGCGACCGTCTCGATCCGCCGCCGAATGGGCAGGGGTGTATTTCGAGGGCCCGGCCAGTCCGTTACATGGCAGCCTCATGGCCACCCTTTGCCACGGGAGCAGGAAGAGCGAAGACGGCAGCTCGTATCCAACGGAAACGTCCATCAGGAACCGACAATAGGGGTCGGGCCTGACCACGTGGACGACGGCGTCCATTGCTCGACCTTGTCCCGGAGAAGGCGAGCGTCCGATCTTTTGGCGGTGATGCCCTTTTTGCTCGCCTCTTGCCCCTTTGCCGTCGAAGCCACCTCCGAAGCCCGAGAGGCAAAGAATGGACGGTTCGTGAGGCGAAAATCGTCGTTCATGCGGGCAGACGAACCACGGCCGCGCTAGCATCGCCTTCTCCCCAGCTCTTGTCTGCCTGATCGGGGCGCGCGTGCGCCCTCCTCATCGCACCGACTGGCGGCTTCCCCATTGCCTCGCCTTGGCAGACCAAGAAGAAAGGCCCAGCGCGGACAAGGGGACGAGGGCTCACCTTGGAACGGCGAACTCGCCTGGCTGTGGCACCGTAGCAGTCGGGTGCCTGCGTGGCTGACTCATCATGCCCATCCATTGCTCTCGGTGAACGCACCCATCTGATGCCATCAACAAGTCGGGCTCTAGGGAAGCAAGGCCAATGCTGCCTGATAGCATTTGTGACTTTTTCACACAGACTTGACGAGAGTTGACCAGTAGCAATTTGCAGCATCCTGCCCGTGGCATCAACCTTCATCCCCTGCCTGACCCTGGCAGTTGCAAGCGGTAGGTATCTGGGACTTGACGCTAGCATAGCATCTTTAGTCTCTACATGTATTTTTACCAATTACATATAGACTGAGATACACCGAGATACCTTTTGCGGTAAGAAATCAAAATCGTCCGATGACCTTGCGATATCGACATTCCACCACGACTGCTCCCACCGCCAAGCCCTACGACAGCCCTTCTCCGAATCCATCACTCTGCAGTTTCACTCCCGGCCTCCGCGAAACCATACACTGAGTGACCAGCGCCCGTTTTGCCCAGGGACCTCCTTGGCGATTGGACCTCGCCCATCGAGAAGGAGCCACGCCCCCCTACGCCCGAAAGAAAAAACACCACGTCTGTCGCCATGTCGAGAGCCTCCAAGCTCACTCTCGGCGCCACGTCCCTCTTCGCCGTGGGCACAATCGTCTTTGTCCACTTTCAGCAAAAGGCCGAACAAGCTGTACGCCCCCCCTTGCTCCCTCTCATTCCCTCCCCCTCATCTTGCCTCTTCTCCCCGCTTCCCGCACTCTCGCACATACAAGTCTCCTGATGCATGCCATCTAGGCCATGCACGAGGGCGTCGTCCGCGACATGGAACAGCAGCGTGTCAAGCGTGAGCGTCAGCTAGACTTTGACATGCAACGGGCCCTCGAGCAGGAATACAAGCGCCATCAGACTGTCCGCGACTCAACTTCGGAAGCCGACTCTCAGGCAGCTGCGCCACCCAGATAGCACGCACATCACAAGCTGCACAAATCGCCACGCCTCTCACTCCGCCTAGCATTCTGGTTCATCTTAATGTGCACCAAGGCCGCGCAAGTCTATTGCATATCACCCTGTACGATATCCTAGTATTGGTACATTTTGGCCGAAGTGGCAGCAGTGACGCAGCCATCTAAACAGTGGCCAGCAAATCCCTGCGGCCCTCTGCATTCATATGCCGTCTCCCCTCTTATGCTTGATCAATGATAGCTCCCAAGCACCTCTTGAACCCAAATCGTCTCCACCTTCACTTCCATCACCAATCTCCAGTCTCTACCTCACCGATGCGCCAGATCGGTTGGTAAACATCCTTGCTGCAATGTTCATGGCTTGCAACTCCTGGAAGAGAAGCTTGGCAGCATACGGGATGTGAATCTGAGCAATCTTGGTCTTGTTCTTGCAAGGGCGACACTCAAAGGACTGCTTCGACAGGTTTCTGTACTACTAGTTAGCTCTTGTACCATAGGATAGAGTAGAAAGTGCAGACGTACGCAATCGGGGTCATGAGGCCGCAAATCTCGCAAATGTGAACTCGGAACGCATCGGAAACCTCGAATAGTCGCTCCTTCAGGAAAGCCGCCGCACCGTGTGCAATCATGCAATCTCTCTCCATTTCTCCGAAACGGAGACCACCATCACGTGCACGACCCTCGACTGGCTGCCGCGTCATTATTTGCACAGGACCACGTGCTCGGGCGTGAATCTTGTCGTCCACCATGTGGCGTAGTCGCTGATAGTACGTAGGACCAAAGAAGACCTGGGCCCGCAGCTTCTTGCCCGTGTGACCATTGTACATGATCTCGAAGCCTCGCGACTGGTAACCGTGTTTGCGCAGCAGTTCTGAAACCGAGTCAACTGTCACGTCGGTGAATGGCGTGGCATCGCCCTCCATGCCCTCGAGCGTTGAAACTTTACTAAGGAGACACTCGATCAAATGAGCAATCGTCATTCGCGATGGAATAGCATGGGGGTTGATGATAATGTCGGGCGTTACGCCTTCCCTCGTAAAAGGCATATCTTCCTGGCGATATGTGACACCAATAGTGCCCTTTTGTCCGTGACGAGAGGCGAATTTGTCGCCAATCTGAGGAATCTTGGTCGTTCGGACTCGGACTTTGACATATTTGACGTTGTCCTGGTTGACAGTCACAATAACGGAATCGATGATGCCGTTCTCTGTGCTACGCAATGGCGTGGAAATGTCACGTCTTTGATGGACCGTCGTCCTCGTACCCAAGTCTTGGCTTTCTTGGTCAATCGGAGCCGTCTTGCCGATAATGATGTCTTCTCCAGAGACACGGACGCCTGGGGCGACAATGCCGTCCTCGTCGAGCTTGTCGTACGTGCCGTGCTTCATACGAAGCGTACTCTGATGGAAGGGCTTCTCAAACACCTCGGTGTAGTTAAGACCAACTTTCTTCTCCTGATCAGAGTATGATCGGAAGAACAGACTGCGGAAAAGACCTCTGTCGATGCTGCTCTGGTTCATGATGACGGAATCTTCTTGGTTGTATCCCGAGTAGCAGGCAATGGCGACAATGGCATTCTGCCCGGCCGGCAGCTCTCGGAACTTGAGGAATTCCATGGATCTGGTGGTAGCGAGAGGTTTCTGGGGGTAGTAGAGAATGTTGGCCATGGTGTCCATGCGGCGTGAGTAGTTGGTGAGGAAGAAGCCCATGGCTTGTTTACCCATGGCGGATTGATAGGTATTACGGGGTGACTACAAATCGTAAGCATGATACATTAGCGCGCGGCAAGACTTTCTCTATACTCACCTGGTTATGATCCGGGAAGGGAATGATGCTGGCACAAATGCCCAAGATCATGCTAGGGTGAATTTCGCAGTGAGTGTACATGTGTGTCGTGGGGTTAGTCTTGGTCTTGAGTCGCTTATTGAGATCATCGCCATTGTCCTCATCAACGACGACACCGGCTTTTTGTAAGCGGTAGAGTTCTAGGTCTTCGGGCGTCATGCAAATCATGGACGTCTCTTCTTCCTCGGCATCCAGGTACTCTACCGCACCAGCGCGGATGAGACCTTCCCAACCAATCTTCTGTGACGGATCCTCTGGCGGCTCTGACTGCTCTTTGGCTAGTCTATTCACCAAGTCTTTCGTCAACACCAAATGACCCTTTTCAAGGCCTGTGTCGGGGTCGTCCTCCTGTTGGACCGTAAAGACTGGCCGCATGACGCGTCCGGCGTCCGAGAAAATCTTGAACTCTTGATCCCGGATTTCTCGAATGAGGGACACCTCAAACTGAAGATACGACTTTCGCCGCGTGTCGAGCACCTGGCTGACAAGGTGCTTTGGATCTTGGTGCACACCAACCCAGGTTCCGTTGACGAAAATCTTGGTGGCATGCGGGTATCGTAGGGGCTCGTATTCTTCGACCACTTCCATGCCTCGATTGATCATGAACTCAATCAAAGGCTCGGAAGGGGAGCCCACACTGACGTAGCACATGAGTGACAGGTTCTTGACCAAACCGCAAGCCTGTCCTTCGGGCGTCTCAGCCGGGCAGACAAGACCCCAGTGGGTGTTATGGAGTTGACGCGGCTTGGCCAACTTGCCGTCACGGCCGATGGGCGTATTGGTACGCCGCAAATGCGACAACGTCGAAGCAAAGGTATAGCGATTTAGCACTTGAGAGACACCTGCAGTGGCGCTGGCGGCCTTCTTCTGGTCACCCCAATTACCCGTGGCCAACGAGTACTTCAAGCCATTAGATAGCGTGCCGGGCTTAATACCGACTGCAAGGTTGAAATGGCGATTACCCTCAACGCATCGTCTTAGGTAGTTGGAGAGCTCAGTGTTCATCCGACGAACGATACCACGGAAGAGTTTTGCCAATAGAGGACCCGCAAGATCGAGACGCTTCTTGCCAAAATGGTCTCGATCGTCGGGTTCACGGCGACCCAAGGCGCATTGGAGAAGCTTGTGGACCATGTATCCGAGGAAGAAGGCCTTGCGAGTCTCACTACCCTCTGACTGTGAAATGTGTGGGAGGGTTTCCTTTTGAAGGATATCCTTGGCCACGCGCACTCGCTTCTCACGACCAAGACCTGCTTGATCTCTGTTGCCTCGCTTTCCAATGAAGTCAAGTGCCACCTCGCGATCTTGGACGCAAAAGGCTTCCTCGATACATGGTCGAAGCATTTCCAGCATCTGACTATCCTTGCGGTCGTAGCAAATGTGGTTCAAGATATCTTCGTCAGAGACGACTCCCAGGGCTCGGAACACAATGGCGACAGGCAGATCCGACTTGACAAAGGGCAGCGTGGTGTGGATGGTCTGACCGAAGCCGCCACGAGCCGAGTCTCCCTTGCCATAGAGTTTCAGCATGAGACTGGAAATGAGACGAGATCCCTTTTCCAGCGCACTTCTGATTTCGGCGGTGTAGGTGTAAGGACTAGGCTGAGCCTTCTTGAAGACCTGAACGATATTGGCAGCGGACCGTTCCTGGGCAATGAGGACCTTTTCACTGCCGTTGATGACGAAATATCCACCTTGGTCGTAAGGGCACTCGTTGACCAAAAACAGATTTTCGTCTGTCTCTCGGCTCAGATGGCAGATTTTGGACTTGACCATGATGGGGAGCTTGCCAACAAAGACCATGTTCTTCCAGTCTGCCGGCTTACTCGAGTCCTCATCCTCGCCGCTTTCCTCTTGTTCCCAGATCAGCTTGGTGGGGTTCTCGCCGGTACGCGCATATTCTGCCTGTTGCGTATCATCCATTTCATGCAGAGGAATTTCCTTTTCAATTGCGGCTGACACCTTTTTGGTGATGTTGATGTAGAGAGGACTCGCGTACGTCAGGTTGCGATCTCGACACTCGTAAGGGAGGAGGGATGTGACGGTGCCGTCTGTTTCTGAGATTGTAGGTCGCGAGACCATGACTGTGCCGAACTTGATCTCATATCGGCGGAGGGCAATCTTGACGCCGGGTGGCGAAGGAGGGTTAGGCTGGTCGAGGGTGATGGTTGAGTATTCGTTGACGAGATCCTGGATTGTCGTCTGCGTGAATTCGTCGAAAGAGTCTGTCTGCTGAGACACAAGGCCCTTGGTTTCGAAGAAGGATGAGATGACGGTCCAGCAGTCCTCGGGCGTAATGCCCTCTTCTTCCTCCCCATAGTTGTCATAGTCGTAGTCGTCTTCGTAGTCGGCCATGATGAGTTTGGTTGATGTTCTGCCGCCGGACTGTTACCGAGCCAGACACGTCGTTCTGAAATGCAGAAGGCTGGGTGCTCTGCTATACAGGCCTCGGCGATAGAGGCTCGCGGGAACTGAGGTCTGAAGCTATGCCGGAGATGCCCTTGCGGCGATGGACAGGGCTGGTCAGTGCTGGACCTGGCGCCTGAGGCACCGCGATTGCATCGGCGAGCGCAAGTCGACGATGAACGGCTTCTAGCTGCGCAGGTGGGTGGCGGGCGCGTGGGCGATGGAGAGCGATGGAGAGGCCGAAGCTCGAAGAGCGTCGAGGTCGGTTTTTGTTCGATGGGACGCAGGGAAGGTCTGGAAAGTGCTCTCCACGCTCCACGCGCCCTGCAGCAGCCTCAAATTGCTAGCCTCGAAGCAGACTAGCGGCTCGGCCCCTCCAGACCAGCATTACATAAGCGCAACCAACTTTTGCCTCTCGGTTGCCCCCAGCGGACCGCAAATGTTCCGCATCTCATGGGGATTTGAACTGCGCTACGACTGCTTGGGTGATTGGTTCATGGGATTGTCAGTGAATCCTAGCATAAGCATTTTCGGCTCCGAATCGTTGTGTCTTTAACGCTCGCTATTCTATCGTTACATAACTTTCTAAGTGTGTTTTCAGATGTTGAATGATTCTTTCCTACGCGCGTGTGCAATCGCTCGCAAATGGAGTCTCCAACCACCAAATCAAGCGTCTGGTGAGCGCAAATCATCACAGGTCGCGTAAGGCGCTAAACCAGACTCGCTCGCTAAATGACATTGCCACGAACGGCCCTCTCTTATCCTTTCATTAGCCTGACCCAATAGCGACGACCTTATATTTCCCCGTCGAGCGAATCTACTAGCTTTTAGTATAAATTACAAGGGGAAGTATAAAAGTAAATAATCTATATAAATTAATATATAGGAAATTTATAAAAACTCTTAGTCTAGCTGGGTAGGATGATTTTATCCTTTATATATTCTTCGCCTTCCATAAGCCCCTATCATAAGTATTGGAAGGTCGAGTAACTTAAGGCTAATAAAAGCGCCTTCTCTAGTGCCCTAACCAAGTTCGCGATGCTTTGTTAGGGCTAGCCCGGAAAGGCTTGGTGTTTCACCTACATGCTCCTTCCAACAGAATCGTATCCAACACTAGAATTCCTTTTTCTAGCGATTGAGTCTTCGATGCATCTTGAGCTGTGTCTCAGCTGCTTCCGAGCCGCTAGACATCCCATGTCCACGAGAATATCTCCAGAGTGGACACGATGACCCTAACCACGCGTTGTTGGCTCGACTTGCCTTCAGCTGGCGGGAACGGGACTCTGTATCGAGACGGGTAACTCGTGCAAAAAGAGGTGAAATCGCAGATCAGACTGACGAAAGAGGAGTCTTCAGGCGGCACAAAGTTGAAAAACGCTCGGCTGACTCTCCACTCTGGCATTGTCAGTGTAACCTTTTGCTGGGATCGAGGTTGCATGACGTAACGCCTTGGCAGTTTCTGTAAGATCGCTCACATCTCATCGTTGCTTCATCACACCAGACAGAGGCCGCCGACATCATCGTCCATTGTCCACGACCATGCTAGATCTTTCACGCCAACATTGTCCGTGACCGAAGATGGCTCGGGTCTTCCGAATAACAGGTCGCCGCGCTGGTCGGCAACCATTTTTCGCTTCATGAATCGCTTTGTCCATTCTTCGATAGCCGGCTCGCCCGTCTCGTCTCGAGCCTGTTTGAGGAACGGGATCAGGGCCGTGCCACCTGTTCCCTTTTGCCCACGATCTTGTGCATTCTTTGACGCCGTTGCGAGGTTCAGGCGGCTGCGCGTCATCGGTTCGCGGCTTCTCGACTTGCTACGAGCGCGAGCTTCGCGAGAAGGATTGACGATGTAGCGGGTGACGATGGCGATGTGTTTGTCACGGAAAGCACTCAACATGGTAAGGCAGGCATCATACGCGAGGCACAGGTTGCGATCGTCTTGGTGGCTCTCGACGTATTCTCGAATCGAGGCGACGCGAGACACGTCTTCCAGGAAGCGGGCGTGTGGCCCAGGCATGTACTTGCGCATTTCCTGAATGAAGTTATGCCCGGGACCAGGACGGCCCTCACGACCGGATTCGGATGTAGTGTTGCGCGTCTCGCCCGTCGGTCGGTGGCAAACGCCAAGGACAATGTCGAAGAATTGGATCAAGCTGCTTTGGGCATTGCTTCCGCCGCTGTATTGACGGTGGGTTTGGGTTCCAGAGTTGTCATCGTACAAGACGCCATGGGGGAGGCCAGCCTCGGCCATGTTTTTGCTTCCTGCCAAGAACGGCCGAATGCGATGGTAGAAGATGGTAGGGTCGCAGCTCTCGTGCATGCGCTGCAGGATGGCCGTGAGATCGGTCAAGCGCTCGGCGAAAGCTCGAAGACAGCGAGCGAGCGTATGTGAGTCACCGCAGCGGGCAGCGCCGATGGCCGTCAACATGAGTGGTAAGATGGGGCCACCGCGAGCCTCGATGGCAACCGAGATGAGATAGAACCATGACTCATCGATGGAGCCGGTGAAGGTATTCAGGGTGGCGAGGTTCTCGAGGTTGTCAATGTCTTCATCGAGGAAGAGAGGCTTGAAGTTCCAAAGGCAGACGGCGGCGTAAGAGGCGACAGGAGGAACCTCGAGCCGGGCTGAGATTTCGAGCAGAGGGATCGAGAGAGACGGCGGCAGTCGGTCGGCGGGCGCATCGCCACCCCAGATGTAGGCGTGCGCGATGAAGCAGAGCAGCGAATATGCGCGGCGCCACTCGGCATCGTGTTCGAGGCCAACCGTTGAAAGGACGGGCAGGTTGTCGACGACGCCGCGAAGGCGCCGACTGAGAACTTGAGCCTGCAGGTTGGCCGCAATGGCCTCCCACTTGTTGTAGTACGGATCAGGCAGCCGCGTCAAAGGCAGTGTCTCTGGTAAAAAGCCAAGTGTAGGAGACAGCCCGTAGTCTTCGAGGACGGGGATGGGAGGTAACATGGCGGCGATGACGGGCCAGAAACCATGGGCAGACAAGGATGAGTGAATTACAGACAAGAACCGGGGTTGATGAGTGCTCGTACAAGACAGGACGTCGGAAAGAGTCGAGGGATCGGCGATGCGGATCCAGGAACAAGGAGAAACTCTTCAAAAGGTCAAGCCGGCGGCACCCGGACGTCTCGGAACGGACGACCCCCGCTTCCTAAAGGACGGCCAAACGACAGGCGGGGCGGCGGCGCCAGGCAAGGAGAGGCGGACGGAAGAGTGCCACAGGCGTGGCTTGGTCAGCTGGAGATGGGCCTTGGACTTGAAAATTGAAATCCTGGCGTATCCATGCCACGGGTAATTACTTACAATAGGGCAAAGACGACTCTCGGATGGAGCATGGAAGGGGAGGCGGCGGAAGACGGCCAAGGGCTCTTGAACGGGTGTGAAACACTTGAAGAAGTTATAGTCTTTTTCTCCACAGGAGCCCATGCTCATGTCCAGCCAACAGCGAGAACGCGAGAAGATTCCAAAGAATCAGTTGCGAATACAGATCCGGCAGCTCGGCTAGTTCCCTCACGATTGTTCTCCCACTCGGCTTTATGCCCTTTGTGCGGGTACAGACCCAGCAGCATTTCCCCAAAAACCTAATCCTGTATGCTGAGGTGTAAAGAGGCAAGGTGCCAGAAAGGGCCTGGAACTTGGTCAGCTCGGCGGGACCCGGTTTCGGGCGGTGGAGGCGCAAAAGAAGCCGCTCTTGTCGTTGCGGCACCTGCTGGAGAACGCCATGGTCCGATGGGACGGGGGAAGAAGCCTGAGACTTCCTCCGCAAGTTCGGTGTGAGTTTCCGCTCTTGATGACGAGACAAGTGGCGGGGAAAACGTGTGCTATGACAAGACGAAGTTGAAACGCACCGCGGCCTATTCTCTTTGCTTTGGCAGTGGCTCGGCTTTGGATTGCTTCCCATCATCTCAGGCGCTGCACGCAGGTGGCAAAACTAGCCCTGTTTGAACAAGGGGCCTGGACTTGTCTCGTTTTGGTTGGTGCGGCGATCTATCGAGGGTGAACCACTGCTCGATAATCGTTTCGTCAGTCATGTGGATTGGACATTGGGCTGTTGATTGGGTCTCGGCAACGTTGAAACGTGGCGGCATCTGCGCAAACGTCGCCTTGTCGGCGCATGGACGCGAAAGACGATGGAGTGCGAACGTAGGTATACTCCGTAATGCCAAGGCGTTGCCAAATAGTTGGTCGGTTGCATAGTTCCGTTTACAACCAAACACTAACAAAGTCAAAATGACCCAGGAAGCGCCCGTCAAAGGCAAGTCTCATATTTGCACTCCAACAAGTACAGCAGAATGGAGATGGCCACCAGGCGACTTTGCTTTTCAACAACGAAAGTCTTGCCGGATCCATCATTTTCTCATTCTCGAGAACACTGCAGTGACATCTGCAAGCAGGTTCCTTGAATGAATACCAACGGCGCTTACCCTGTATCTTGAAGGTCTATTGGCGGCGGGTGAATGAGTCATGTACCTGTACATAATCTCACACGGATACTGTACAGAACACCTGGTAGCTAGACTTACTCCAGAGAGCTCCCGGCAACAACCCCACAATTGCCGCGATCCAATGTCGAGCTCCGAGCTTGAAACTTGACCATCCATCGCCATCAGCTACCTCCCTCCGTCGCAAACCACGGGCATTACCGGTATTCTCACCGTCGAACATCCGTCCCAGAGTCTAGAACCCAAGACTACTCGTCCCTGCTTCTGCAGACGCAAGACTGCGCCCCCGATCTGGCGGTGTGCCGCGTCCTCGTCACTTGGCCCAGCCCGAGGCTTTGGCCGCGATGCCCGTTCAGCAACATGTTCTGAACTGGCTCTACAGCGTCCTGACGAGCGTAAGTCTTTTGCTCCGCAGTCTTGAACGAGATTGAATTCTCACGCATCCCGATTTCTGACGCTCACTGCTTCCAGGAGTACCACGATGTCAACCGCACGTACAATGACGTCGCCCGGGTCCTGAATCGTTATTCGACTCTCGCTCCTCGTACCGACGTTCACAGTACTGCTCTCGTGTTGAAGAATCTATCGAGTTGGTGAGACCGCTGGGCTGACTTGCTTCCCTCGAGTGTAGCATTTCCCAACGGTACCAGTGCACTCCTCCTCCACGTCCAGGGCACGCTGCCGGTCATCTTTCGCGGCAGCACCTACAGATTTCCTCTGTCGATATGGGTGCCTCACGCCTATCCAAGGGAGCCTCCCCTTATATACGTTACGCCGACACAGTCCATGGTGGTCCGTCCTGGTCAGCATGTCGATCCTCAGGGCCAGGTCTATCATCCATATCTCGTCAGGTGGCCCGACTTTTGGGATGTAAGTTTCATTCGAAAACTATATGGCTCGCAAGCTGCAGAAGAAGAGCAGGAGAAACTGATAGTGTTTCTTAGAAATCAACGCTAGAAGACTTCCTGGCGGTCCTAACCGATGTCTTTGCCAAAGAGCCTCCCGTCATCTCACGGCAAGCCGCAAGACCGGCGCAAGCACCGCAGCCCGTTCCTACGCCGCCTCCTGTCCCGCCGCTGCCACCCGAAATGTCTGCAAGCCCGCCCGCTCGCCATAGAGCCTTGCCGAGTGACCCTGCTCCTCCCCCACCGCCACCGAAGCCCCAAGATGGCCAAATCCCAGGTCTCAACTCTCCATCCTCTCGTACGCCTTCGGGCCAGAACCAAATACAGTCTCCAAAACCATCGAGATATGACTCTGCACCACCGCTTCCCCCGGCAGCTCAATCTTCGGGGTTCCCTCGCCAAATCACAACTCTTCCTCAACCATCCCATGGTGCCCAGACGTATTCGCAACCGCCTCGGCAACAGGCCATCAGTCATGATCAAGCATCTGTTCAAGCCTTTTCCCGAATCGACCCCCAGACTCATCTACCCCATCAGTCCATTCCCAGTCAAGCCAGTTTTCCTCCCCAAGGACAATGGCAGCCTTCAACGTGGAGTGGAATGGCTGCGACGAACCCACCGCAACCGCCCAGGCCTAAAGCAGCACCGCCCCCTCCAAACATCCTCGATGAACCGCTCACTCTCGAGATCCCCGCCCATACTCCAGTGACCGCACCGCCCATTCCGCCAAACCCTGAAAAGGATGCGCTCTTGAGGCAACTGGCTCAGACGCTGGCATCGTTGCGGCAGCGGAGTCGGCAGCAGAATGAATCGAGCATGGCCGGCCTCAAGGCGCAGAGATTGGCGATGCAGTCGACCATACCAGCGCTGCAATCGGAAGTGAGCCAGCTGAATCAGCTTTCTAACGTGCTCAATTCGAATGCCAATATCCTGCACGACGCGCTGCGTAAAGCCGACGGGGTCATTGAAGGTTCCAAGAATCATCCCGCGCCCGATATCGACGAGCTATTGGTAGCGCCAACGGTCGTGTCAAACCAGCTCTATAATCTAGTGGCGGAGGAGAGGGCGTTGGGGGATGCCATTTTCATGCTAGGTAGGGCCGTTGAGCGAGGGCGGATCTCACCGTCCGTCTTTGCCAAAATGACGCGCTCCCTGGCACGCGAGTGGTACCTGAAGAAGGCGCTCGTAAGGAAGATTGGCGTAGGTATGGGAATAGCGTAGCAGAAGCCATAGGAGACCTGCAAGACAGTTCATCCAAGAAGCTTTGCGCGCATACTGCATTCGCCACGAGCCCGGCAAAGGCCGAGATAGAGCCACGATCACGAATCGAGACATTGGCAAGCAGGCGTCAAGATGACAGCGCGAATCCCACAAGGCTCTCGGAGCAAACAATGCCGAGTGACGGAAAGGTGCCTCTCACCTGGCATCCGACTGTCTTGACCAAGAGTGGCTCAAGTGGGACGAAGTCGTGAAGCTGTTTGCCGCGACGCCCAACCGATTTTGAGTAGCTCAAGAGCCTAATGTATCCAACGACCAGTCTTGCGGATTCCCGCCAGTGATTCCGCACCATGACGGGCTAAATAAGGTAAAGGAAATATATAACGAGCTAATTTCTAGGGAAATTGAAATCCCGGAAATAGTTACAACAGCTTGGGTTCTGAATAGTCTCGACGACTCTTTCTCCAGCTATATAACCCACGTAACACACGTGCAAGCTCTTCGAGATAACCCTTCCTCATACACTCTAGACTCCTTAACCTTTAGTCTAATAGACGAAGGTAAAGGACGATAGTCTCGAAGAAGACGAAGAAGCTATATAGAAAGCTATATAATAAGAATAACAGAAATAACCAGGATTTTTGCAAGCAATGCAAAAAGAAGGGGCATACTGTTAAGGACTGTTGGTTCCTTTACCCGGATAAAGCCCCTAGGACCTGGAAGGACTAGACTTCGTCCCCTTCATCCTCTTGTTATAACAAGGAAGATAAGAATAGGATTTCTAAGGCTAGAGGAGGAGCTAGGAAAATGGAAGCACAACCTTCAGACGAAGAGAATAACCCTGAGAGAGCCCTTATAGAAAAACACAAGCAAAGGACTCGAAACCCTCGAAACCTTCACCTTCTAGAAATACGAAAAAGAGATACTTCCCACGAAGTAGAAGAAATCATCGAAGATCCTAAAGCCCCCGAAGAAGAGAAAGAAGATAAAGAAGTTTCCGAAGAAGACGAAGATAAAGATATAGTTCGTATTGCATTGGTAAAAGCTCCTATTGCAAGTGAAAACGTAGCGCATAGCTAATAGCGCCGGCAATGGTGGCACCAACGTCACTGCAACAAGCCATTTTCCCTCGGCGACACCTCAAACGCATGTGCACGCAAACAAGCACAGACGGTAGCCATGTTTGATTCCGTCGGTCGAAATCGACGCCGCGGTTGATGCCGTGCATGCCAAAAGCGACGTACTTTGGAGGAAACGCCTCTCCCCGCGCCGCGTGTCTCAAGAACAATACCAAGGGCCGGCGCCACGGGCCCCACCAGAACAATATCAAGCCCGGCCGCCCGGGCGGGTCCGCGCAGCCCCCGCCTCCCGTTCGCCGGCCAGAAGGGGGAAAACGTGAGCACGCTCCGTTGCCAACGCCAGCAACCGCGCACGCATTTTCAAGGAGGCCTTGGGCATGAGCCCGTCAAACCTCCCACGCTTGCGTCTTGTCTTGCTCGTTGGTCGGGAAGACGAGGGCTAGACTCTGTTTTTAGAATCAGCGCGGCATGGCACGACCGGCGCCTGGTCTTCCCGGATAGAGGGCCCCGAAGGAGGGGAGACTTGGTCCGTGTATGCTCTTCGGCGATTTCTGACACGGAGATGATGAGAGTGCTTGATCAATGTAAGGGCCTGAAGAAAAATCAGTTGTTCACAATGGGGAAGCGGGAGTGGTTGTGCGTATATTGGTCGAGTTCGGAAAGGGACCTCGGGCACCGAGCATGCCAGGTGCTTTCGATTGTCCCGGCTCGTGTAAATGGGCAACTGGGCACATTGAATCCCTCAGGCCAGCTGCATTAGGAAACCCCCATATCTCGTGCCCCCCCCCCATATTCTCAAGGTTTGCACCATCGACTAGCTCGTGAATGGCCGGGGGGCGTGTAGGCCGCAATGGCGGCGCCGCCCTTGCTCGCGTCGAGAGCCACGGGCTGCTGGGGTAGGACAATCAGATGCGCGAGACGGGTGGCCGCGACGGCTGTATATTGTCTCGTCGTATTAGTCCCGCCCCTCGTGCGAGCTGGCAAGCCAAAGGGGGAGGGGACTCGTAGATTCGGGTCGAGGTCGCGTGTAAGCCTGGCTTGAAGAACATCTTCCTCGCAGCTCGCCTCGGTTCACTCTCTTCTTCGCCTCTACTCCATGCTCTTCTTTCCCCATCGCCAAACTTTTGTCTTGATACCCGTGATCCCATCGAATCTCTTTGGCCTGGAGCAATCGTTTTGTCTGGACCGAGCTAGCCAAGCTGTCTTGAAAAAGTCCGGCCCCGTCCGCCTCTCCCCGGTCCTCTTTACAGCGACACGCCGGCACTTACATCTGGAGCTTTCGATTCAACCATCTCATACGCACCTACCGCGGTATCTCGTCATCTGAGGCGTCTCAAGATGGCGACTTGGCAGCCGATTCAGGTGCGGCCGCCCGGAGCGGTACTCTCCTCGCCCCCTGCGCCGCCGACCCCGGGCTCCTTCGACCCCTTTTACCAAAACGTCACCTTCTACGCCGTCGACGCCCGCACGCCCATTTCCGTCCCCATGGACGCCATCGACGCCGCCCAGTACGAGGCCATCAGCATCAGCGTCAACTTCGCCGCCCAGGGCGGCGCCGCGCTCGTCATGCTGCTCGCCCTCCTCGCCCTCACGCCCTCGGCCAAGCTGCGCCGCCCTTTCGCCGTCCTCCACATCACGGGCCTCGTCATCTGCCTGGCCCGCGTCGCCTTCATGGTCTCGAGCTACTTCTCCCCCTACAGCTCCTTTTACGTCTGGTGGACCGGCCAGGATTCGCTGGTGCCTCACAGCTGGTACGTCCGCACGATCGCCGGCCATGTCGTCCTCTTCCTCTTTGTCGTCATCATCGAGGTCTCGCTCATGCACCAGGCCTGGACCATGGTGACGCTCTGGCCAGAGAGGATCCGCTACGCCTTGACCATTGTCTCGGGGGTCATTACCCTCTCCACCATTGGGTTTCGCTTCGCTGCCATGGTCATGTACATCAGAGGCATCGTCGAGTACCTGGATTTCATGGATTTCTTTTGGCTCCAGCAGGCATGCGTCGTCACCAATGCTCTGTCAATCTTTTGGTTTTGCGCCCTTTTCAACTCGAAACTCCTCGTTCACTTGATCGTGCATCGCGGCATGCTCCCCTCGGCCAGAACTCTGAGCTCCATGGAGGTTCTGATCATGACCAATGGAGTTCTCATGGTTGTCCCTGGTAAGCTTCGAGCCCCCTGACATGGCGTATTATTCCGTGCGCACCAGCTGACTCTTCTCTTTCTAGTCATCTTCTCGGGTCTCGAATGGCGTCAGTTCAACAACTTCGAGGCATCGTCTCTGACAACCACATCCGTCGCCATAATCCTGCCCCTTGGCACTCTTGCAGCCCAGCGCATGACCTCAAAACCCACCACGACGGCCAACAATCTCGTTTACGTACCAAATAGCAACGACACCGGGAGCAACGGCCACACTCGTCATGGTTTCGGGAAAGGCAACTCCAGTTTCTCGTCGCCGGCCAAGTCCTCCAGCCTGTCGACAAGCTTCGGGTCGACTTCCGCCAATCAATCGACTCTTGTCTCTCAGGGCGAACGGGATCTCACGGCCACTGATCCCACTCCTAGCCAAAGAGTCGGATCCGCTGCAGAAGACCCCATTGATTTAGAGCTTCGTCAAATCGACTCGACGTATGACGAGGTCACTTATAAAGGAGGCCGTTTAACTCAGCACAACGAGATGGTTTAAATGCTTTTCGTTCTCGTACCTGATTCCCCATCAAGCATCAAAGATCCCCAAGCTTCGACACTGCTTCATCGCGTTACAACGAAGCGCTTCTTCTCTGCATGTTGCTGAGAGCCAGGATTGTAATTAAGTTGGTTGCTCTTTCGAAGTCCAGTCTGGTCACTTTGACATTCAGAGACCTAAAAGCAGGGTAATGCCCGTAGATGACAAATAGCGAATAGTCATTTCATCATTCAGGTTTAAAAGTTTGCCAAGCGTCATGATGAACGTCGGAAAAGCTAGTCAGATATCAGGCCACAGGCGCTGGCTCCGTTTTAGTTCCTTTACTTCGTGGCAAAAGTCGTGTTCACAACGAGACTCGACGCCACAAGTGGTGTATTGTTCGAGAATTCAAAATCGAGGCCCGGTTAAAACTTAAGCAAGGCAAGGCTATCACTACTGCAGCTAACAATGTAGACGCTGCACGTATAGACTGATTGTCGAAGACAGAAGATACAAGGTGAAGCAATGAGTCGAATTACTCAGACTGGACACGGCCTCTCCAACCCGCTGTTGACACATCTCCATACAATTTTTCCAATCGATCAGCTCCAGTCTTTCGCATCGGCTGAGGATGCGAAAGTGCACAAAATGCTTGAGCAATTAATGTTCCGCTGCTTCGTGAGAGCCGTCGTCGAATGGACTGCGTACAACCATACAATATCTTGTCACGTTCATTATCGTATGGAACCGGCCCTGCGTTCGCCCGCTCTCCCACGGTCTCCGATGACTTCTCCGCCTTCTTGTAGTCTTGGCAAAGTAGAGTAATACCGACGGTAGCCGATTTCTTATCCAAAGACTCGAACTTGGATGTATTATCGTGAACCTCGTCAGCCCGCTCCTTGACGAGTGGGCTGAACGACGGCTCAAAGTCACGCGTATCGGAGCAAGGAGCAGATTTGTCGGCGCTACTTGAGATTGCATACTTGGAGCTTGTCTGAGAATCATCGGCGATCCGCTCTAGCGCACAGGGTATTCTCTGTATGCCGATGACCATAGAGTCGTGATGCGCGGTTGAGCCTGGATGTGCCTCAATCTTGGACTTGGGGCATGTTCGCTGTCTGCACATGATCTTCTCCAGCCTGTCCCTATTGAGTGCGCCGGAAATCCTCCTCAGAGCAATGCCGAAGACGGTTGTTGTAGCCGTAGAATTGGCCGTCTCAATATTCGAAGTGCAATTTCTTCCTTTGTATGGCGGCTGATTAGCACAAGGATTTGAAGTCGCGGAAGAGCCTCGACGGTGGCTCAGCAATTCGTATACACCGATCTTCTCCTGTAGTCGCATACTCGCTCGCCTACAGAGCTGAGACCCGTTGAAACGAGAGTTGACGCCCTTCTTGCGATCCGAGACCGGAGTCTTCGTTTCCTGCTCCTTTTTGCTGTCGTCTATTGAAACACCCAATGCATTTCTACGACAAGTACTTGCTGATGGTCCGAGCTCATCGGCGCCGATCGGTAGACTGCCGCCGTACAGAGATGAAGATGCTGGCGGAGTGCATCCACGTCGGTAGGATACATTCTTTTTGAAAGGGAAAGGGCCTTTAAGATGCAAGCACGATTCATGCTTTGGTAGATTGCGTCTCAAGATGAAATTGGCGAGCGCGCTTCCTGACGAGGGGCCATATGAAGGTGGAAAAGGCGACTTGGATCTCCTGACAGCTTGAGATGCATCGGACGGTGGCCATAGGTGTATATCCCGCGAAGAGGTCTGCGGATGGGATTTGCTGCCGGGAGAGATATCCACGCAAGCAGTCTTTGCCGATGCGCTCTCGCTTACTTGGCCTCGTCTTTGTGGGGGCCGATGCTGGTGCTCGACAAGAGAAGGGCAGGTTTGAGTGGCAGGCAGTTTCTGACAAGCAGCCTTCCAGGCATTCTTCGGCGGTTTCCCATGGATCAACGGATTTGACGTCGAGCTCGTGGACGAATCTATTCCGGCAGGAGATTGGCAACTCGAGCTCATTGGTAGTCGTGGCTGATTCTCGTGATGTGCTTCAGAAACTCGTCAGTATGAGGAAGCATTGCCTTGGATAGGAGAGAAGGGTCTGGCAGACTGTCACATATGGGAACGAACCAGAGCTGTAAAAAAGCAAAGTTCCCTCAAAGAATTGCCTCCTCTCTGCAACAAATGACTTGCGCCCCCCAAGGAAATGCTCATCGCTGATGGACCCGTGCCCTGGGGCAGCCGCAGGCAGGTTCTGCTGAGGCGTGGCACAAGAGGTCGGTTCTGCTAGACGGCAAGCCGCAGAGGCTGCAGTTGACGGCGACTGCGGGTGGCGCACGCCGACGGTATTCTGGGCGGGAGATCTGACGCTTGTTGCTTCCGCTGTTTGCTCGGCTGGTCCGGCTGGGCTTTGCTGTCCAGGGCATCCGATCCTCCCGAGGCTTGGCGCAGAGTTGAGACTCTCAAACTTACTGACCAGCTGCGCAAAGCGCCCTCTCTTATCATCATCGAGTACTGTAATGTCGTCTGGCCGTCCGGACGCTATTATATCTCTTTGACGAGTACGGGCAAGTATGTCCAGGGGTGGCAAGCTGGTCGACATTTTGCAACGGCCGAGCGATGAACACGTAAAAGTCGCGCGATGGATAAGATGATGGCGTCGTCAACGAACCGATTCAGCATGAGCGTCAACGGAGCTAAATAAGGATGAGCGGGCACGTTCCTGTAAAGTCACGGTTGAGATGGGCAGTCGCGAGTACTCTGAACGGCCTTCCTTGAAGAACTGCTCTTTCCGGGAAGAACTCAGCGGATGAGGACGGCGCGCTTGCTATAGATTCCTCCGCCACGGGTATCTGTCGGCTTGAAATGGAACGGGAGATGTTGCAATATGTTCACGCGCGCAGCAAGAGAAAGGTAAAGCAGGACCATTGGTCAAGACTGAACAATGTCACAATCCATCTCCGTGACAGTATTTCGCGGAGCGGCGAGGAGTGATTTTGATTCGTCCTTATAGTCTTGAGATGCGTCATGCTAAGAATCTGGCATCCCTATCGTCTTTCAGATCATCGACCCTCATGACCTGGCCATGAGTCTCGATGAATGCTCGCTTAGAGTACAGATGGCCCGGCTAGTGTACACAGTATCGGCATCGCTCGCGTGGCCGACGAGGCTTCCTTGATGATTCGGTGATCCATTTCAGGTTCGTTCAGAGATGATTCGGAGTAATTACTGCCTGTAGACTGCGTTAGATCCGGAGGCGCATGGGATAGCTGGGTCGTCAAGCAACTTACGGAGGCAGTAGGAGCTCGCCCCAAGGGCTAGAGAGGAAGGCAATGGCAGCCTGGCGCAGCGTCAGTATTTTGCCACATAGATTCCGCCGATACCAGACTGCGAGGGTATGCGGCGCACTCACCCCAAAGATGGCGATGCTGCGAACGACGGCAGCGTTGTCGGAAGAGGTCAAGGTCTCGTAGGTCGAGCCGAGGAAGCCCTTGGGTGCCCGGCGCGAGCCTGAGCCGCCGACTTGCATTCGCTTGGGAGGCATGATTGTTCTGATTCGGAACGGGAATGAATGCGACCGTGTATCGAGGGATGCAAGACTGCAGAGGTCGATGGGAGAGGCGAGGCGAAGTATGCGCTTTCGATGATGGGCTTGGCGCGCGAGGCTCCGGGAAAATTTCAGGAGCCTGTTGGGTACTCTTACACTAACAGATACATAGGGTTCAAAACGGTTTACTGTTAGTGCTCAAGTATCGGGTAGCTGACCCATCCCTTAGCCTGCCCCGCGACGTCACCAGCTCTGGCCGAGTGTCGCGATTGAGACTCGAGAGCTTCCTGGTGTTTGTCACTACGCCCAAAGAGTTACTTTGCATTCGTCTCCCTGTGCATCATCCGGCGCTTCTGGTCCGCATCAAATGTCATGAGCTCTCACACACAACTTCTGCCTGCAAGGTCCTGAACGTCCGAAGCATATCACTCACATTCCCAGTCGGCCTCATTCTGTCTCAATGAGCCGGCTGGCCAACCGACGTTGAAGTCAGGACGAAGGCGTCTTAACAATCTCATCGTCAAAGTCAAAGATTTCATCCATCTTCAAAGCCAATTCACATCATGGCCAATAGCTCAGCACACCAGCAGTCTGGCGGCTTTTTCCCACAGGCTAGCTTACCCTCGCCCGCCCCTTCAGCATCATCGACACGATCCACCGCTGGCCTCCCCCATCCGCGGCACAATGCCTTGCGTCCGGGGTCCAGTAAGGAGGACATGGTGAGGCGATATGTGGAGGAGCGCACGCTCAACATATCTCGCCGCTACGTGAAGAAGTTTGGCAATCCCGATCCTTCTGATACTGTGGTCGGCTTTACCAACTTTGGCGAGGTCTGCCGCGAACTTGACGGCATAGTCAATGTCCTTTGGTTGTCGGGAACACGTCAGTAGCCCGCCGCGATGAATAGCACTTCTTGTACTGACAGCTCAAAATGCAGCCGGACTTCAAATACCCTTCCTCTTGAAGCTGGCCAGCGACTTCACGCAGTATGTCCGATCTTTCCCGCCGGCGCCTCGGGCAACATTTGCACTACTGGGCAAACTTGATCACTGCTTTGCCAGTCTGCTCAGTGGCCAGGATATTGAGTCCGGCGAAACGTTGCCAGGCTTTGAAAACGGCCTACGTGCCGGCATGACCGTCACCGACATGGTTCGCTGTCGCAGCCTAGTGGAGCAAACGCGCATCCTGATGGTTGAAGTCCTGAGTAACGAGGCAGATGAGGAGGACGAGCCCGAAGATGATGAAGATGAAGATGACAACATGGATGTCGCTGATGCCGGCCAGAATGACGCTAACCAAGACGGCAACCGGACGTCAAGGCCTTGGGACATTGACGAGGAGAGACTCCACCTGGATGCGGCGAGGATCTACGAGCACACAATCGTCCAGCTGGGAAACAGGCTAGGAGAATCATTGACTACCGACAATGTTCCGGACAACGACGTCATCTGCTCTCCAGCGCAGCTCGAAGAAGTCGAAGAGGAGGAAGAATACTAACTTGGAGTACGCGAGATTGGCTCGACTCAATCCGTATCAATGCAATATCTTGAAATTATTATGCGAATTGGCGAAACAAACAGACTATCAGCACCGACATACTCCACTGCAAACCCAGTCTGAGGGGACACTCGGGCTTGAGTCAGGGCCGAGTTGGAAAGTCTCGACTGGATGCTAGCAGCACTTGGGGTTGACTATCGAGAAGAGAGACGCCGTCAATAGCTGACTTTTATAGTCTGGCGGCCAGGAAAACACGAAAGCCTGTTTTCGCGCCTCATATCAAGGGATGGTATCGAATGTATTTCTCTACGACCCTCACGGAGACGATCCAAAAGCCTGTGCGCATCAACAACAATCGCGCAAGTACCGTTTCGCATTCAGCCCTTGAAAACAGCACAACGAGCATCGAATCACAAGTTCGAATTGCTTCTCTATGCCGCGTCGACTACTGATCAGCGTCAACTCAAACTCCCTGAGCACTTATCTACGTCATATCTTCTGCGAGGCTGTATACTACCATCATAAGCGCGAAAGGCAAGCAAGGAACTAGGCAAGCTATGCGCTCGCTGCTTACTCTTGCAAACAACACTCAATTTCGGCGCAGTGCAATGTCCGCGATACCCACTTGTCAAGGCCGCGTTTCCCTGGCTTGCGCGGGAACACCATTTTGGCAGCTCTTCGCGCTAGCCCTGTCAATGCCAACTTGATCCAACGTCAAGTCAAGTTGCTCCATGGCGCAAACAAGCGCCATTCAAGTCAGTAGGCTATGAAGTAGGATCGCCGATTGACTCGACTCGCCCACCATCCCGGGACCGAGATATGGTCTTCGTCGTGGGATGGTCGGTTGCCAGACTCTTGGATCCGAGATGCATATTCTCAAGTCTATGCGTATATTCCGGCCAACCAAACGCCAGCGACTACAATTTGAGAAAACAAGTTCCGGGAGAGAGGCGCGACACAATACTGCACCTCGCCACTACTCATCTCTTCAGCTTTCTCGAATTGCTCTTATTCGCCTGCCGAGCAACTAGGACGCGGGCTTTGAGCAGAAAACGCCCTTTTGTTGGGGGAAGCATTCGAACCCTGACAGCAAATCTGCCTGTTAAGCTCCGCTCCCTCTTCGGTATTGATGTCAACTGTGATGGCATGCGAGGCACGTACGCAGACGGCGGGACTATGGTTCTTCGTGCGTCAACACCTGACCCGAAAACATCAAGCCAAGCCGCACATGGTCTGATGAGTTTGTTAGCCGCTAGAGTCATCGATTCGAGGATTGGCTGATAGTCTCATGCACGCTCTCGATTTTAGTCATTACAATGGCACTCAAGGTCTCCAGGAGGGAAAACCACCGACTTTCTGCATGTAGCAGCGATGGGGATCCACTACGTTACGACCAACTGCATGGAAAATTCGGCGAATGAACAGCACGAGCTTCAAGTACTCCGAGTGCGTCTCTCGGATAGCGAGGACAAGACAGGTCACCTAGCCCTGATGAGATATAACACGTGGCTCTCCATGGGGAATGCGAACCAAGTTCAGAACGGAGGGAGCATCTCATCAAACACTGGCGACAGACGGTCCGTACGTGCTGGATACTATGTTCCGACTACGTAATGTTTTTCTCTTCACTTCTAGAGCCTCACACCACAAAGGCATCCAACCAAGACAGAGAGATTGGCTTATAGTAGTCGACCGGGACCTCCCCTGAGCCATACACAGCCTCGGCTTGGAGGCTGTCCCGCTTCTAGTTAGCGCAACTCGGCCTTTACTCGAACGCGCGGAGGGACGCATGAGTGGCTGGCAATGAAGAAGTCGAGCATAGAAACAATCTATGGGCTTCCATTTCCATGCTAGAACGGGCGTTGGGCTGCCTGACAGCCAAGCGACGAGCCTTGTCGGCGCGCCATGACGCAAACACAGCATTGGAATCTCTGCGAGCTGAGCAAGTCAACAAATGCGGCGCTATCGCGAGAGATGCGCATTGACGTTTCCAAGAGGAGAACCAAACAGCGGAAAGCTCGAGCTCTCGTTGGGCTTTGTTGTGTGACTATGCGCGACGCTTCTTGTCGCGATTGGAACAGTCGATCTCGAGGTAGCAACTTCACCTTCACAGCGCAAGTCGAGAAAGTCTGAGCTGCGTGTTTGCATTGAGCCTCATTGAGTCATAATCCGCCTGGCTCCGACTTATACAGAGAGCATGCCTAGAGCAACACAGCAATGTGAGTGGAAGCAGAATTTCGGCATGGCTGGCGCCTTGGCTTTTGTTTAGTACTAATTTTGCAAGTCATGTCAACAGATTGGTGTTGGCAGAAATACAGCCCTCTTCTCTGGACGCCAACGTCGTGCTGCCGGCTGTCGGGCGGAAATTGTGCATTGCCCGCGTGCATCCGGGGCCGGACATGGACCGGGATTGGCTCGGGGGCGCGCGGGGGCGGCGACCCACTGCTCATTTGCGCGCTGGCATATGTGCAATCGTTGATGGCCGGCCCATCGGCCACGAGCACAGCTGGTGGATCTCCGAGGCCAACGTCAGTCATGGGAGCGCCATGCAATGGTCGACCCAAGCATGATCCACGCAACATTGCGGTCCTCATGCACCCTTCGTCCGAAGTCGACTGCAGCCCGCCGGCCCCGAGAGCCCATGTTCGCCTTGCAGGCCGGCGGGGGCGGGCTCGTCGGGGATGGAGCAGCGGAAACGGGGACGCGAGAGTTATAAAGCAAGGTCGCTTCAGTCGTCTCTCCGTCTCTCCTCTTCCCCTTGCTCGATAGGTTGACTCCCCACACTCCTTTATCCCCCCGTTCAACGAGCAACTAGAATTCCTTCAGTCAAGATGCGCATGTCCAGCTCCATCGTCGCGGCGTCGGCCGTCGTCTCCTCGGCCTTGGCCACCGAGCCTCCGGTAGACGCCTACGCGGGCATCAACTCGGCCGACTTCAAGCCCGAGTGGCGTTGCCCGCTCAAGACGGCCGAGTCGGAACAGGACTGCGTTTGGGACTCGTGCATGGCCTCGAGCTCCAGCAAGGCACCCGCTGCCGGCTGGTCCATCTTCGCCTCGACCGAGTCGAACAAGCTGGCCACCCTCTGCAGCGACCCCAGCTCTCCCCGTTACCCCGGCGCCGAGTGCTGTCAGTCCTACACCAAGGGCTGCTGGTGGTACGGCAGCCGTCTGTGGTGCAAGCCCCGGGCCAAGGCTGAGCCCAAGCCCGAGAGCTCCTCGTCGACCCCGGCTGCTACGAGCCAAGCTGCCACTGCCGTTACCAGCATTGGCACCTCGGCTGCTACTTCGCATGCGCAAACCACCTCTGCTGCCACTTCGGCTGCCACCTCGCACGTCTATCCCCATGCCAAGGAGACCAGCTCGACTTCCAAGGCGACCGTTCCCTCTGCTACTCATGCTTCGGCCGGCTTCCCCGTCCCCAGCGCCAACGGCACCGCCGCTGCTGCTTCCACCAGCGTCGTCGCCCCTCCTGCCGCCTCGCCCGTCGCCGTTGATGGCACTCCTCTCCCCAAGGCCCAGGTCGACGCTCTCCTCGCGCTCTCGGCCAAGTTCACCTTTGAGGTCCGTGGCGGCCTCTGCGCCATCAACAACCTGCCCTCTGCCGCCGCGGCCGTCGGCTGGCGCCTGGTCTACGACCTGGACATCCACGTCGAGAACAAGTTCCGCTTCGAGATTTGCGAGCCCCGTGAGCACGGCCGCGTCGTCACCAAGGTCCAGGGCCAGTATGTCTATGGTCTTGCCGTCAGCCACACCGTCACCTCCACCGGCGCCGTCGAGCTCGTCTGCGAGAACGCCGGTGTTCAGCGCGTCAAGGTCGAGAACAAGCAGGTCACGATCGTCGAGACCAAGGTCGTCAAGGAGACTGTCATCACCATCTACCAGTGCTCCAACCCCGAGCAGTGCACCAAGTCTACGTGCGAGGCTGACAAGTGCGGTGCCAACCTCGTTGCCAAGATCGAGGGTGCCACTCCCGCTACCCCCGCCACTGGCTCTGCCATCACCGGCGTGACCTACGAGTTCGAGGTTTGCAAGTCCCAGGAGGAGTGCTTCAGGGTCGAGACCTGCGTCGAGGATGAGTGCATCGTCGAGGAGCCCGCACACGGCTCCGCTCCCGCCCCTGTCCCCGTCGACCAGGTCAAGATTATCTCCACCGGCGAGGCCGCTCATGGCACCACCGAGAAGCAGATCTCCTGCGAGGCCGATTCCGGCAAGAAGAGCGAGACCCAGCCTAGCCAGCCCCAGAACGGCGCTGTCGGTAACGTCAAGTGTTCTGCTGGTTACACTCACTCCGCCACTGGCGCCTGCGTCAAGACCGAGTGCCCTGCCGGTCACACTCACTCTGCTACTGGCGCCTGCGTCGTCATCACCGGCCAGGCCAAATTCAACAACAACACCGTCCCTGCCGCCGGTTCCCCCGCCGGTGCCGCCCAGATCGTCTCTCAGAGCCGCCCTGCCAACGGCACCGTCGTCTCTCAGAGCCAGCCCCCTGCCGTTACCGCAGGCGCTGGCCGTGTCGGCGCTGCCCTCCACGTCCTGGCCGTGGCTGGTGCCGTTGCCCTCTTCCTGTAAGAGGATGCGCACGCTTTCTTAATGCTTTCCTATCAGTCTTTACCAATAACGTCTAGCCCTTGCGACCGCTGCTTAATGTTTCGGCCACTTGTTGCTATCTGCCGGGGCGCGAATTCCTAATTCTGGCCCTTGCCTTGTTCACTGGACATAGACTTTCTTTACTACTTGTATTACACAATACATCTTTCTCTCTTGACATGGCTCTGACTGCGCAGTGCCCTGTGACCGATTTCTCGAAGTGAATGATGTGGAACAGCTTAATGCAGTTAACCTTCAATTGCTAAACCGACCCTAGGTCCATAAAGTGAAGCTTTGAGGGCACATTGGCGCTTCTTCTGACACGGTTCGCGACGGAATTAAACACTTAGGACCTCGGCTCGAGCTGCCAACCAAGTCTCTCTGCCTTGCCTATTAAATAGACGCTGCAACCAGAAGCAATGTCTGGAAACTTGACGAGCAGCCGCCGATCAAGACGTCGGTCATATGTCTGAAGGAAACCGCAATAAAGACTTGAGAGCGACTGCTCACTGCCCGCAGTAAGTAGCTTCAGCCCCAGGTCTCACCCCGTCACCTCCTCCACACACCACCTCATACATCAATAACCTGCAGTCATCCTACTGAATGTAGCTGAAGCCAGAAACCTGACCTGATAGGCCGTCTGTTTAGCCACCCCTGCCTCTTGCCCTTCTCCAAAGCCCCAACTAGCTGCATACCTTATACATATGCTTACCGTTAACGCTCGCAAGTACGAACCGGTTCTGGACTGGGCTTGTGTGGCAACACTGGGGTTATAAACGCGGCACGGCTCATAGCTCTCCTCTGTCTTGAAATTTGCTGACCTCGGGCCTTGCGGCCTGCATAAACCATAGATCTTGCTGCCTATTTCTGCTATTATCACCCGTGATACTCAGCATGGCATGGATATCGACGGGTTCTGCCTTGCAGAATCGACTAGGGTCTGAGACTGTATGCCGGAGTTGCATCCCATGCCCCCATCCCAGTCGTCGTGAGTTGGAAGACCGGCATGAGCAGCTCGCATTCGATTGCCATTCGATCAAGACGTGACTCGCCACCAGTACCATCCTGCAGTAATCGCCAAGGCGACCAATGAAGCGGGCTCGTGCTTTTGGTCTGCCGCGCAAGGGCTACTACTACCGCCCGCACTCCGAGTTCTGGGCCTTGCAGCTGAAGAGCCAACTGGTTCGCCCGTAGAATCAGACCGAGATTTGCAACTCGGAATCGCACACGCCATGCTGGTTCACGACAATGCCATCAAGGTGTCCCGTCTTGCTCTAGGACAATGGCATCCTCGAGGATGACCCCGACGCCCACGCCCACGTCGACGGCGTCGGCCGCGAACGAGGCGACGATTTCTCGTCTCAACGTGGGACCCATGACAACCGCGTTCGAGCCGCCTGCGCGATGCTTCGACAGGACGTTGAACAGCGGCGTATCCACGACACTGCAGCAGGGCGGTCTCGAGTTCGCCGATGACCTGAGCATGTTCATCACCGATATCAGGAGCGCAGAAGAAATATGCCCGTCGGCATCGATTTTTCCATGCCTGCCGCATTTCAGGAAATACCGTGAGCTCAAGGGGCCTCATCTATTCTACTCGCCTGGGATAGCATGTCCGAAGGGCTGGCAAACCGTAGCCAGCGTAATGGGATCGAACACGCCAAACAGCCTTCGCTACATCAATGGCATAGTCGCCTCGACGCTTCTGCCGGGCGAAAGCGCCTTCATCTGCTGCCCAATGTGAGTTTCTTGAATCGCTGCTGCCTGCAAGATCTTGAAGCGAGATCTCAAGTTCGGAAGCCGAACATGAAGTGATT
Source organism: Hirsutella minnesotensis 3608 (assembly GCA_000956045.1). Classification (NCBI taxonomy): domain Eukaryota; kingdom Fungi; phylum Ascomycota; class Sordariomycetes; order Hypocreales; family Ophiocordycipitaceae; genus Hirsutella; species Hirsutella minnesotensis. The sequence goes on along the minus strand of KQ030507.1, from coordinate 388,121 downwards.
CTTGCTGCTAGTGGCTTCGAATACATTGTCAACTTTCCTCCCGCGCCGCCCGTCGTGTACTGCGCGTCGTCGATCAGGAATTTCGGATCCTCGCATAAGTATTGGTCTTGCAGCGGCAATTCCACGCTCGCGGAAATGAGCAAGACGGATGCTGGCTACGTCATGACCCTCACAACCACATCGGGCGGACAAACGAGCCAAATGCAAATCTCGTTCATGACGATCAAGATATACGCCCCGACGATTCAACTTAATCGCCGCCAACATGATGTTCCAGCCTCTTTGACGACCGAAGTTCATACAAAACAGCGACCGGGTAAAATACCGGCGACAATCGAGCAAAGTCCCGCGAGTCGCCTCGGGCCTGGTGCGATTGCCGGCATAGTCATTGGCGCTGTTGGCTGCTTGGCCCTCTTGGTGATCATGATCACTCTGCTTCCCGCCAACGCCAGGAAACGCCGATCCGCCAAGGACAACAGTAAACACGAGTTGGACGGCACCGGCGCCGCAGCGAGAACCGAATTAGAGGCTTCGGAGCGTCACGAGCTCGATGCAGAGGGTGAGAATCAGATTTACGAGCTGCAGGACAACTCAACGTTGGGAGGAACGACGCCGAAAACTGACGACGCAGATGCGAGCGCCGTCAGCCGGTACAAGAGGTGGTCTGGTAGACGTCTGGGATGGTGAGAATGTTGACAGCAAAGGCACATTTTTGTATGATACCATCGTCGCATATTGCGCTATGAAGCAGATAATCTCACTTCCACGGGGCCAAATCAGGCGCCTCGAGATTGCGATAGGTGTCGCCCGAGGAAGAAATATGATGTTTGTTCTAGACCTTGCAGCCTAAGCTAGGACGATTCGACACTTCGACATCATCTGATACCTCGGCACTACCTTGAATATATCATGAAAGGTCATTCTGGTCAGTCTCGGAACGCATCGTATCCTCAGGGACCGTGTCGCAAGCAAGACCGCCCAGCACGCGGCGATCGCTTGGTCAATCCGCGCATAGGAGGGAGGACCGAGGTGATGCACCTCTTGACACGACATGTTGCCCTACCTCTTGTTGCACTTGCAATCATTGTATTTTGCGCCGGAAAGAAAAAGGCTCATACTCATGATGGTGAGGGTTGCAATAGCCGGAGGCACTAGGTCGGCACATTGCTGCCGGGCGACTTGGGTTCTGCATGTCTAAAGCCTGGGCACATGCGGCCAAGGACGAATGCATGATAAAAGATGGGAACCACGTAGTTCACCCCAAGGTGACCATTCCACAACATGTAGAGGCAGGCGTCTTTCCTTTCTCCTTGGGTCTGTAGCGGCAAGACATTGGACTTGATGAGCGAGTGCCACGGCCAGCATCAGCAACGTGGAGGTATTTAAGCTTCAGGATAGCCATTTATGACCTGTATTTACATACAGAATGCTTCTGTGCTGCATGGGGAAGTGACTCAGAGTCGCAAGCTCGGGTTGACTTGAGGAGAAGAGCTCTGCATGTTGTGTGGATGGATGGGTCGAGATCTTATTCGCCTCAACAAGTTAGAGACTGAGGGGAATGGACTTCAACCCTGGACGCGACTGGTCGAGATGGCCTGTGATGTGTTTAGTGGCGTCATAGGCTGCATTATTCCAACGCATCCTTTGGCCGCGGACAGCAGTAAGCATCGGCTCGCACCGGCCGGCCTTAGAGGCCCGGGCCCAGCTCTTCCGCTACGCCATTGTCAGGGCAATACGTTGCACAACAAAGGCGGACAACTCCCAATCTTGGATTTGAAATCGATAAATAGTGAGACCAAAGCGTGTTAATTGAAAGTGACGACGGCCGTTCCCGGTTCCACGTCCCGCGCCGCATTCCAGTCTGCTCGAACCAAAAGTCTCGACTAACAAACAATAACGCGACTCACCTTCACACATAAAGTAAGGCGCCAGGAGCAGAGAAAGCTTGCACTCATCAATCGGCAATCATGCGCTTAACATGGAACCTGGTGCCGGTCGCCTTTGGGAGCTTGGCCTCGACGTTTCGGCCTTCTACGCCGCAAGGCGTTCTGTCGATCCCGTCTACGACAGTGAAAGGCGCCGAGGTCACATACAAGGAGGTTCCGGTGAGTGAATCGAGTGTCGGCAAAGCATTTGGCTTTCAAGAGAGACCTGTACGCTGACGCTTCGCCGTCGACGCACCCTTCAGGCCGAGATATGTGGCACGGCCAAATCATATTCTGGCTATGTCAACTTTCCGCCAAATACCATGAGGGAAATCAGACACGACTATCCCGTGCATTTGTTTTTCTGGTACTTTGAAGCTCAAAAGGACCCCAAGAACTCGCCGGTCATCGTATGGGTGAATGGCGGGCCGGGCGGATCGTCCATGTTTGGGCTATTTACGGAAAACGGGCCATGCAAGGTCAACACGAACCTCAAGACGGAGCCGAATCCATGGTCCTGGAATAAAGAATACAACATACTCTACGTAGACCAGCCGCTGCACACGGGCTTCAGCTACGACACCCCAACGCCAGGCATCTTTCACGCCAAGAATGGGAGCATCACCACCTTCATGTCAAGCGAGACGCCCAAGACGAATCCGACTCAGTTTCTGGGACTCTTTAGCAGCCAAAACACCGCCAACACCGCCAACACCACTGAAAATGCCGCCCGGCACTACTGGAACTTCCTGCAGGTGTGGACGGCGGACTTCCTGTCTCATCACCCGCATGACGGATCCATTGCCATTTGGACCGAGTCCTATGGCGGGCGGTACGGGCCGAGCTTTGCCGCGCACATTCTGGAGCAGAATGCGCGAATCAAAAAGGGTCGTCTACCCGGCGCGAAGCCTCTCAACCTTACGACGCTCGGCATCGTGAACGGCTGCGTGGACTTGCTTCTGCACGAATCGTCGTATCCGCAGTATGCTTATGACAGAAACCCGTACGGCATCAAGGGCGTGACACACGCCGCGTACACCAAAGCTCTCGAGGCTTACTCGAAAAAGGGGGGTTGTCTGGACCAGATGGAGACTTGCCTTCATCTCGAGAAGACGCTAGATCCTCAGATGTACGGCAACGTAGACAAGGTCAACGGTGCGTGCAAGAACGCAAGCGATTATTGCCAAAACGAAATCGAGGGCCCCTTCATGTTTCGTAAGAAGTACGCATACTACGACATTACGCACTGCTATCTCGATCCGTCACCTCCCAATCGGTACCTGGAATATCTCGCTCAAGAGCACGTTCTTCAAGCACTAGGCGTGCCGGTTAACTATACAGATGCTTCCAATGCGGTTGTGGCGGCCTTCAACAAGACGGGAGACTATGCCAGGAGAAACCCCAGGGGCAACGTGGAGAGCATAGCCGAGTTACTAGACGCCGGAATCCACGTCAGCATGCTCTACGGCGACAGCGACTTTGCGTGTAACTGGATCGGTGGCGAAAGGACGAGCCTTGCCGTCAAGCACTCCCAGGCCGACGCATTCAGTCGTGCAGGTTACGCCGATGTCGTCCTGGATGGAGCGCAGTCTCCCGGCCAAGTCCGCCAGCACGGCTCATTTTCGTTTGTGCGGGTCTATCACTCCGGGCACATGGTTCCTTATTCTCAGCCGCGAGCTGCGTTTGAGCTGCTTCGCCGCGTCATGCACAGGAAGGACGTTGCCACGGGGCAGGTTCTCCTGAGCAGGCGGTATTCGACCAACGGCACCTTTCGATCAACGAAGACGCTCAAGATGCCACCGGCTCCTGCTGTCACTTGTCACACACGGGCAATGGCGTCGACCTGCGCTGAAAACCAGGTCAAGGCCGTGCAGGATGGAAATGCGACCATTGCAAAGGGCATCGTGGTGAAACCTGAGCCAGCGCCCGGAACGTGCGCAGGATTCAAGTTTCGAGCAAGTTCAGAGTGACTCGGGGAGTTGACTTGTCCGGCGTTCGCTTGGAATGATGTCCGCCATCTCTTAGACTCTGCCTCGTGTATGGCGGAGATGAACGCAGTCCCAGTCAACACGAATGGTGGGACTTGGAACCAGCAGAGGTTGAGGCCAGTCGTGGTGGAAAACTACTACATAAATGACATCCTTTGATGTCACTGGCAATGGCATGGTGTCAGTGGATAGAAATGCTGCAACTCGACGGCAGTAGTCGAGATATTTATGATTGAATGCAGATTGAGAAATCAGAACTAAGCGACGAGCTCACCGGAAGTCCTTGTAGTCTTGTCCCATTGCGCTTTGCGTCGTTGGAGGTCCCGTCCCGTTGCTCTCTCAGCGACCTCGAGCGGTTGGCGAGCATCGATTTTCTGCTGTCGAGCAAACCATCCAAACATGGCAATTCCGTACGGTGAGAGCCGGTTCGCCATTGTGTACTGGCTATGTTAATAGTTGCAGTTCTTGTATCGAAGAGAACGAAAAAGGGGAATGGCGTACTTGACGCCAGTGGGACAAGACAGGTCCATCGGCTTGGCAGTGTCCTTGTCGATTCGAGATCCTGTAGTGTTGACTTTTGACGATATTGACTTTTGACGATATCTTCAGCACAATAACGCGGGCGCATTCGTTGTCAGTCATCATTTCAACCGCAATCTGCTTTGTCTTTGCAGCATGCGCACGTAATGATAAAGCTTCGAACCTTTGATGCAGTTCTACACAGAACCTGTGCCGCGGCCCGGCATACTTTTAATCAAAAACTCGTCCTCAAAAAGGTCCTCTGCCGTGGGGCGGTCGTCTGGAAACCAGCGCAAAACCTTGCGAATGAAGGCGATGAGCAATTCCTTTTCTTTGCCCTCTAGACGCATCTCGCGACTCTCGAATGACTGCTCGGGAATAGGCGTCGCGGCGATCCAATTACCTGTGATCATTAGCCAAAGCGATTGCATCAGACTTGTGTTTGCTCCGGAGATCCATCTCGTCCTCCAGATTGACACATACCGTCCGAATCCCAGTACCGACAGCACTTCTCACTCAATTCCAAAAACCTTCTAGGTGGAGGGCCCAGAAGCGAAACCATCTCGGCAAGGTGCTGTTCGTCATCAAGATGGGCATCTTTCATGGCGCGAAAGAGGCGGCCACCTTCGAATAAGTCCCAAACCTGCACGGTCCATTTCAGAACTGTATACCCTCAGGCTCGGGGCGCACCTGAACAAACCATTACTCCAACAGACCATAAGTCTATCTTGGAATCCCATCCCGCGCCGATTATGATTTCAGGCGCTCTGTACACACCTGGCATGACGTCTCCATAGTGCCTTTGACCCGGCTCGCCCAGGCGAGCAGCACCAAAGTCGGAGATGATTGGTGGGCCAGAAATGATTGGCATGCTGTAGGAAAGGTATATCGTGCGATCTGCCATTACCTTACGAGGTGACGGGTTCTTCAATTCGGCCTGCTCGACTTGGGCGAACACCGCAGAATCTTCGGCTCCGAGGAGGATGTTGTTGGGGGAAATGTCTAGCAAGTTGGTTAATGATAGACATAACAAAAAAAAAAGTATTGAAAGTCTACATGCCTGTATGCACCACACCGGCCTGATGGAGAAAATCCAAACCCAGTAGGATCATGAGCAAGCTCTGTCGCAAGAGATCCGCGTTGAGACCCTTCTCTGGGAAGTGTTTTCGGAAGTTGGTGAAAGTTAGGCCCAGTGGAGTAAACAGGAGGCATTGGTGATACCCATGAGGTCCCTGGATCTGGAAATTGTCTAGAACCACACGCAGCCTTTCCTTGCCGGGATGTTCTGCGTCAATCGATCCGATGTGGCTAGATACTGCCAACTCGTTGCTATCATCTTCACCAGTAACACAGACCTTGAGTGTTAACAACACATTCTTCCTAGACGGCAAAAGTGTCACAGTAGCAGGCTTCTCGCCGATCCACTCATTAGTACAGACTGCTAGATTTTGTTCACGTACTTGAGATCCCGACAGAGCCAAACGGTCGATCCCGTGCCATACCCAAGCTTCGCTACCACCTGGTACCTAGACTCGAAAACCTCGCCGATTCGTACAGGATAATACGTTTCAGCTTGATAATTCGGCAAAGTCTCTTCTTCTACTTTCGTGCCGGCCTGAATAAACTTAAAGTCGATGCTTGAAAAGGCTTTACCCTGGGCAGACATTGGCCGCGCAACTCGCCAATGAGGTCGGAGATCGGTTCTGCAGATGATATCTGAGAGGCAAAAGCGTTTGGGTTGGCCAAAAGCGCAACGCATTTGCGAAATAGCAAGCCGCCGACTTGAAGATGTAGACAAACTCATGGCATGATGTGAGCGGAGGATGCGGCAAGTTTCGCCAGATGCAAAGCAAGGCCAAGAGTCAGGGGGCGAGCGCCGAGATCAAGCATCCGAGATATTTGAGATAACTCACTGGATTCTAGCCTCGACAACTTTCGGATACTTCAATGAATTAGTCAGCGCGTATAAGATTACTCCCCAGACTAGCCCTCGCTCACATTAGTCTCCATGGCTTTGCTGGCCTCTTCAATTATTGCCTTGAAAGCACCCAGAGGTTTGCGAGAGACGTGGATCCCCCATATCCGACGAGAAGAGAGCCAGTCCTTTGCATCTTGCAATGAGGTGGGGAGCGCAGTCAGGGATTCTCGATAGTGGGAAAATCTGAAAGCCTTGTAAGTTAAGGATAAACAGAGCGTGCACGGCACGGTCAGATTTGGCGTTATATACGAAGGCTGCGCACAAAAGAAATTTACCCTCGGCAGGTCACATCGCGGCCCGGCCACCGTGCGGATAAGTTAGCTAAGCCGGCTTGTCAGCTGATATACACACACACATAAGATCTTAATTGCCTAATTAGGAAGCTATTCCTCGTCGAAGTCCTCCCACTCTTGGTCTTCTGCCTGGCTAGCAGCTGCCACTGACTCTGCAAGCAGAGCCTCGATCTCCTTATAAAGGGCCTGCCTTTCCTGATTGGTTAATTCCGGCGGGCTTGATCCCTCTTTGTAAAGGTTATTGCCCTTTAACTGAAGAACCCACTCAATATTACTAGGCATCCGTTCCACGAGCCTCTGTAGCTTCTCTTGCGGGAGGGCCTTCCACTCATCGTGCCACCTAGTAACAAGCTGTACCCTTGAAAAAGAGACCTTTTTGCTAGTAGTTCTGCGCTTTAGCATGTACCAGGCTGGCTCAATAGGTGAGAGATCCGGCGAGTTAGGGGGCCACACGAGAAAGCAAAAACCACGCTCTTTCCAAAGGTCCCGATTCCTTTGACTTGCGTGGGCAGCTGCGTTATCTTCTTGAGCTACCCAATTAGAGCTCTTGCCAGGCAGGCCTTCTAAAAAGGGGAAATAGAGCGGCAACAAGACCTCGTGCTTATATCGGATGCTGTCAATACCGCCTTTGCCGGTCCGCACCCACTTGCTAGTCTTCTGTGTAAAGCGCTAGACGGGCTTGCGGCCCGGTAGCTGCCTATTTAGGCGAATTCGTCGGATGCCATTAGCTAGCTCCCATTCGTCCTTTAATCGTGGCTCGTGCTCTTTATTCCAGCGATCAATTTTATCGTTATATTTCTTCTTTTGTGCGGCTGTTTCCTTTGCCTAAGTATAAGCAGGGCCTTTATGTTCGTATGAGAAGCAGGCCCAAAATATAAATTCTTTCCTACCCTTCCAACGGGTGCGAATATTATGCTTTATATAGGCTTCAGAAGGGAGGCGCCAAATTCGTCTTTTTCCACGTACTGATCTAAGAACCACGGAAGTCTCGTCACTCCAAATGACCTTCTTCCATTGCTCTAAGGACCAATCTTTGTGTTCCTAAGCAAACTTAAGTCGTATAAGTTGCTGCTTCCTATTTAGGCCTGGCTTCGTTGTGAGCTTAACGCTTGAATAGCCCATCTTTCGTAGCTAGCGCTAAAGAGTCATACGACTAATAGACCAGCCGAATTGGCTATAAATAGCATTACTAAGCTCTTCGAGTGTAAATTGCCTAGTTGTGCTATTGCGGCTCAAAGCTTGGATAACCTCTTTGCCACGCGGCTCTGGAACTTCCTGCAGGTGTGGACGGCGGACTTCCTGTCTCATCACCCGCATGACGGATCCATTGCCATTTGGACCGAGTCCTATGGCGGGCGGTACGGGCCGAGCTTTGCCGCGCACATTCTGGAGCAGAATGCGCGAATCAAAAAGGGTCGTCTACCCGGCGCGAAGCCTCTCAACCTTACGACGCTCGGCATCGTGAACGGCTGCGTGGACTTGCTTCTGCACGAATCGTCGTATCCGCAGTATGCTTATGACAGAAACCCGTACGGCATCAAGGGCGTGACACACGCCGCGTACACCAAAGCTCTCGAGGCTTACTCGAAAAAGGGGGGTTGTCTGGACCAGATGGAGACTTGCCTTCATCTCGAGAAGACGCTAGATCCTCAGATGTACGGCAACGTAGACAAGGTCAACGGTGCGTGCAAGAACGCAAGCGATTATTGCCAAAACGAAATCGAGGGCCCCTTCATGTTTCGTAAGAAGTACGCATACTACGACATTACGCACTGCTATCTCGATCCGTCACCTCCCAATCGGTACCTGGAATATCTCGCTCAAGAGCACGTTCTTCAAGCACTAGGCGTGCCGGTTAACTATACAGATGCTTCCAATGCGGTTGTGGCGGCCTTCAACAAGACGGGAGACTATGCCAGGAGAAACCCCAGGGGCAACGTGGAGAGCATAGCCGAGTTACTAGACGCCGGAATCCACGTCAGCATGCTCTACGGCGACAGCGACTTTGCGTGTAACTGGATCGGTGGCGAAAGGACGAGCCTTGCCGTCAAGCACTCCCAGGCCGACGCATTCAGTCGTGCAGGTTACGCCGATGTCGTCCTGGATGGAGCGCAGTCTCCCGGCCAAGTCCGCCAGCACGGCTCATTTTCGTTTGTGCGGGTCTATCACTCCGGGCACATGGTTCCTTATTCTCAGCCGCGAGCTGCGTTTGAGCTGCTTCGCCGCGTCATGCACAGGAAGGACGTTGCCACGGGGCAGGTTCTCCTGAGCAGGCGGTATTCGACCAACGGCACCTTTCGATCAACGAAGACGCTCAAGATGCCACCGGCTCCTGCTGTCACTTGTCACACACGGGCAATGGCGTCGACCTGCGCTGAAAACCAGGTCAAGGCCGTGCAGGATGGAAATGCGACCATTGCAAAGGGCATCGTGGTGAAACCTGAGCCAGCGCCCGGAACGTGCGCAGGATTCAAGTTTCGAGCAAGTTCAGAGTGACTCGGGGAGTTGACTTGTCCGGCGTTCGCTTGGAATGATGTCCGCCATCTCTTAGACTCTGCCTCGTGTATGGCGGAGATGAACGCAGTCCCAGTCAACACGAATGGTGGGACTTGGAACCAGCAGAGGTTGAGGCCAGTCGTGGTGGAAAACTACTACATAAATGACATCCTTTGATGTCACTGGCAATGGCATGGTGTCAGTGGATAGAAATGCTGCAACTCGACGGCAGTAGTCGAGATATTTATGATTGAATGCAGATTGAGAAATCAGAACTAAGCGACGAGCTCACCGGAAGTCCTTGTAGTCTTGTCCCATTGCGCTTTGCGTCGTTGGAGGTCCCGTCCCGTTGCTCTCTCAGCGACCTCGAGCGGTTGGCGAGCATCGATTTTCTGCTGTCGAGCAAACCATCCAAACATGGCAATTCCGTACGGTGAGAGCCGGTTCGCCATTGTGTACTGGCTATGTTAATAGTTGCAGTTCTTGTATCGAAGAGAACGAAAAAGGGGAATGGCGTACTTGACGCCAGTGGGACAAGACAGGTCCATCGGCTTGGCAGTGTCCTTGTCGATTCGAGATCCTGTAGTGTTGACTTTTGACGATATTGACTTTTGACGATATCTTCAGCACAATAACGCGGGCGCATTCGTTGTCAGTCATCATTTCAACCGCAATCTGCTTTGTCTTTGCAGCATGCGCACGTAATGATAAAGCTTCGAACCTTTGATGCAGTTCTACACAGAACCTGTGCCGCGGCCCGGCATACTTTTAATCAAAAACTCGTCCTCAAAAAGGTCCTCTGCCGTGGGGCGGTCGTCTGGAAACCAGCGCAAAACCTTGCGAATGAAGGCGATGAGCAATTCCTTTTCTTTGCCCTCTAGACGCATCTCGCGACTCTCGAATGACTGCTCGGGAATAGGCGTCGCGGCGATCCAATTACCTGTGATCATTAGCCAAAGCGATTGCATCAGACTTGTGTTTGCTCCGGAGATCCATCTCGTCCTCCAGATTGACACATACCGTCCGAATCCCAGTACCGACAGCACTTCTCACTCAATTCCAAAAACCTTCTAGGTGGAGGGCCCAGAAGCGAAACCATCTCGGCAAGGTGCTGTTCGTCATCAAGATGGGCATCTTTCATGGCGCGAAAGAGGCGGCCACCTTCGAATAAGTCCCAAACCTGCACGGTCCATTTCAGAACTGTATACCCTCAGGCTCGGGGCGCACCTGAACAAACCATTACTCCAACAGACCATAAGTCTATCTTGGAATCCCATCCCGCGCCGATTATGATTTCAGGCGCTCTGTACACACCTGGCATGACGTCTCCATAGTGCCTTTGACCCGGCTCGCCCAGGCGAGCAGCACCAAAGTCGGAGATGATTGGTGGGCCAGAAATGATTGGCATGCTGTAGGAAAGGTATATCGTGCGATCTGCCATTACCTTACGAGGTGACGGGTTCTTCAATTCGGCCTGCTCGACTTGGGCGAACACCGCAGAATCTTCGGCTCCGAGGAGGATGTTGTTGGGGGAAATGTCTAGCAAGTTGGTTAATGATAGACATAACAAAAAAAAAAGTATTGAAAGTCTACATGCCTGTATGCACCACACCGGCCTGATGGAGAAAATCCAAACCCAGTAGGATCATGAGCAAGCTCTGTCGCAAGAGATCCGCGTTGAGACCCTTCTCTGGGAAGTGTTTTCGGAAGTTGGTGAAAGTTAGGCCCAGTGGAGTAAACAGGAGGCATTGGTGATACCCATGAGGTCCCTGGATCTGGAAATTGTCTAGAACCACACGCAGCCTTTCCTTGCCGGGATGTTCTGCGTCAATCGATCCGATGTGGCTAGATACTGCCAACTCGTTGCTATCATCTTCACCAGTAACACAGACCTTGAGTGTTAACAACACATTCTTCCTAGACGGCAAAAGTGTCACAGTAGCAGGCTTCTCGCCGATCCACTCATTAGTACAGACTGCTAGATTTTGTTCACGTACTTGAGATCCCGACAGAGCCAAACGGTCGATCCCGTGCCATACCCAAGCTTCGCTACCACCTGGTACCTAGACTCGAAAACCTCGCCGATTCGTACAGGATAATACGTTTCAGCTTGATAATTCGGCAAAGTCTCTTCTTCTACTTTCGTGCCGGCCTGAATAAACTTAAAGTCGATGCTTGAAAAGGCTTTACCCTGGGCAGACATTGGCCGCGCAACTCGCCAATGAGGTCGGAGATCGGTTCTGCAGATGATATCTGAGAGGCAAAAGCGTTTGGGTTGGCCAAAAGCGCAACGCATTTGCGAAATAGCAAGCCGCCGACTTGAAGATGTAGACAAACTCATGGCATGATGTGAGCGGAGGATGCGGCAAGTTTCGCCAGATGCAAAGCAAGGCCAAGAGTCAGGGGGCGAGCGCCGAGATCAAGCATCCGAGATATTTGAGATAACTCACTGGATTCTAGCCTCGACAACTTTCGGATACTTCAATGAATTAGTCAGCGCGTATAAGATTACTCCCCAGACTAGCCCTCGCTCACATTAGTCTCCATGGCTTTGCTGGCCTCTTCAATTATTGCCTTGAAAGCACCCAGAGGTTTGCGAGAGACGTGGATCCCCCATATCCGACGAGAAGAGAGCCAGTCCTTTGCATCTTGCAATGAGGTGGGGAGCGCAGTCAGGGATTCTCGATAGTGGGAAAATCTGAAAGCCTTGTAAGTTAAGGATAAACAGAGCGTGCACGGCACGGTCAGATTTGGCGTTATATACGAAGGCTGCGCACAAAAGAAATTTACCCTCGGCAGGTCACATCGCGGCCCGGCCACCGTGCGGATAAGTTAGCTAAGCCGGCTTGTCAGCTGATATACACACACACATAAGATCTTAATTGCCTAATTAGGAAGCTATTCCTCGTCGAAGTCCTCCCACTCTTGGTCTTCTGCCTGGCTAGCAGCTGCCACTGACTCTGCAAGCAGAGCCTCGATCTCCTTATAAAGGGCCTGCCTTTCCTGATTGGTTAATTCCGGCGGGCTTGATCCCTCTTTGTAAAGGTTATTGCCCTTTAACTGAAGAACCCACTCAATATTACTAGGCATCCGTTCCACGAGCCTCTGTAGCTTCTCTTGCGGGAGGGCCTTCCACTCATCGTGCCACCTAGTAACAAGCTGTACCCTTGAAAAAGAGACCTTTTTGCTAGTAGTTCTGCGCTTTAGCATGTACCAGGCTGGCTCAATAGGTGAGAGATCCGGCGAGTTAGGGGGCCACACGAGAAAGCAAAAACCACGCTCTTTCCAAAGGTCCCGATTCCTTTGACTTGCGTGGGCAGCTGCGTTATCTTCTTGAGCTACCCAATTAGAGCTCTTGCCAGGCAGGCCTTCTAAAAAGGGGAAATAGAGCGGCAACAAGACCTCGTGCTTATATCGGATGCTGTCAATACCGCCTTTGCCGGTCCGCACCCACTTGCTAGTCTTCTGTGTAAAGCGCTAGACGGGCTTGCGGCCCGGTAGCTGCCTATTTAGGCGAATTCGTCGGATGCCATTAGCTAGCTCCCATTCGTCCTTTAATCGTGGCTCGTGCTCTTTATTCCAGCGATCAATTTTATCGTTATATTTCTTCTTTTGTGCGGCTGTTTCCTTTGCCTAAGTATAAGCAGGGCCTTTATGTTCGTATGAGAAGCAGGCCCAAAATATAAATTCTTTCCTACCCTTCCAACGGGTGCGAATATTATGCTTTATATAGGCTTCAGAAGGGAGGCGCCAAATTCGTCTTTTTCCACGTACTGATCTAAGAACCACGGAAGTCTCGTCACTCCAAATGACCTTCTTCCATTGCTCTAAGGACCAATCTTTGTGTTCCTAAGCAAACTTAAGTCGTATAAGTTGCTGCTTCCTATTTAGGCCTGGCTTCGTTGTGAGCTTAACGCTTGAATAGCCCATCTTTCGTAGCTAGCGCTAAAGAGTCATACGACTAATAGACCAGCCGAATTGGCTATAAATAGCATTACTAAGCTCTTCGAGTGTAAATTGCCTAGTTGTGCTATTGCGGCTCAAAGCTTGGATAACCTCTTTGCCACGCGGCTCTGAGTGTGACGGTACAAGGCACGAACGAGGTCGAGTGCGGCTTGGACAAAGTGATTGTCTACAAGGAGAGAAAGGGGAAAGAAAGAGCTTCGTAAGGAAGGCTCTCACTTTGGCTAGTTGTACAATTTTCACAACTGAGACATGCATGATCTTCCTTCACACTGAGATTATAGTTGGTCTGCCGGACCGTTGGCCATCTGCCACATAGGCTTCTAGAACCTGTTGGCCCCGCTGGAAGCCCCGGGCTTTTGCCTTTCTAAGCAATGCATTGAATGTAGCTTTCTTGATATTCGTCCTTCGTGTTATCTCATTGGTTGGCACTCCTTGAGACCAAAGCTCTAGAGCAATTAACCTTTCTGCAGTTGTAGATTGTTTCTTCGGGCAGCTGGCAGCAGCTGCTTTGGCGGTCTCGGCGGTCTCGGCGGTCTCGGCGGTCTTAGAAGTAGCGTCGGCAGCCCTTCTAGCTTGACTTCGCGTTTGAGGCATTTTGCATACTTCACTTGAACCTTCGTGATGCCTTAAAAAGAGGATCCCTTGATACAAATTACTAGCATCAACCCTACGTGTGCGGGGTTACGAGGGACAGTACGAAATATCCTAAAATCCTAACTTACACGGTGGCCGGGCCGCGATGTGACCTGCCGAGGGTAAATTTCTTTTGTTCGCAGCCTTCGTATAGGCTGCGCAATGGGACATCAATGATGTATTTGCCTGCATCTACGGAGGCCGGTAGGAACTCCTCGGTCACAATACCTAGGTGCAGGGGTATCGGGCGCCAGCGTCCCACTTGTCTCACGTGGTCACCCCGGTCGCTAATTCTTGGCTTGCCCCACTGACAATCAGCGGCGCTCAGCGGGACTCGGACAATCGGATACCCGTGCTATTGATACTCGGCTTCAGAAAGTGGTTAAATTACGTGGCTGTACTTGTAGCCAGGCCTACTACGTTCCTACCCATCTAATCGCGTCCTCGTCGTGCAACAATTTTGCTAGGCGGCAGCCCAGCAAGCCCAGGTCTCCTGGGTTGTTCCATGCCCCCTGCAATCCTGAATTCTCGCCAAGACCAGTCCCGAAGCCAGAATGACAGCTTACGACGAGATTGCTCAGGCAAACGCCGATGATGAATGCAGGGCTTGGATACGTAAGCTCATCGACGCGAGAGATGAAGTCGTGGCATTCGTTGATGCTCAATTGAATGGCAAGGGAGCTGGCGAGTATCTCGGTTTCTTTAAAGGATCCTTCAACCTCAGCTTCCACGTCGGATTTGGAGGTCAACGGCCAAGCGCTCTGATCCGATTTGCCAAACCAGGTCATACTTATTCGCAGTGGACGGCCGAAAAGGTTGAAAACGAAGTTCATGTTATCGAGTATCTCCGCCAGCACACCACCATTCCCCTGCCTTGTATACGCTGCTGGGGATTATCTGACGAGAGCCCACATCAGTTGGGTCCATTCATCATCATGGACTTCATTGAAGGGACCAAGCTATCGACTTTTCTGAAACAACCGACCGAAGACGAGAACGTGGACATGATGCTCAATCCAGCCATTGACGAGCGAACACTCGACATTATCTATGATCAACTAGCCGATTATATATACCAACTTTCTCGGCTTGATTTTCCCCTTATTGGAGCCGTCTCCAAGGATGCCACGGGGACGTGGGCTGTCGCTAGGAGACTCCTTACGTACGATATGAACGAGTTGGTAACTGGAACAGGATATCCTGCGGACCACCTCCCTACTGCACCATTTCATAGTGCGAGTGATTTCTTCCATTCGATTGCGCGCCAGCGCCTCCTTCATCTTGAAACGCAGCGGAATCTTGCTAAAGATGAGGCTGATATTCAAAGGCGCTTCATCGCCCGTCGGAGATTTGAGCAACTGATATCAAAGTATTGCATCGATGACGCCGGCCCCTTCAAAGTGTTCTGTGACGACCTTCAGCCTTCCAATATGCTCATTGACCCAAATTCCCTCCGTATCACAGCCGTCCTCGATTTCGAATTTACAAACAGCATGCCAGCACAGTTTATTAGCGACCCACCCTGGTGGTTGCTGCTGCGTGGACCAGATGTATGGCTTGATCGTAATTGCATCGACGAGTTCTTGGAGCGCTATGTTCCGAGAATGGAGCAGTTCCTTCGAGCGTTGGAGAGAGTAGAAGAGACTTCGGCTACGGCTGCCGATGGGGCTTCAGGAAAGGAGCCAAAACTTTCTGCTCGCATGCGGGATTCGTGGGAGTCTGGGCGTTTCTGGTTCAACTACGCCGCAAGAACGTGCTTGGATATGGACGACATATATTGGCACGCTTTGCATGGCGAGGCGACCGGTGACGGCTCACTTGATGAGGCGACGCAAACCGAGCTTGACTCGTTAACGCGGATGAAGATGGAGCAACGAAAGGCATACGAGGAGCAATGGAACCTTCGGTTTCCTGATGAGATGTAGAGGAGTACCTTTTTGCAACATCGTAACAACCTGGATGCTCCGGAAATTTTTCAGTTATGATATGAGCCTCGGAATGATGAAAACATGGCTGGTGGACACGAGAGAGGAAGGTAAAGAGACAAAGTCGACACACTCGACCCAGATACGAATTTTAGTGCGACGGCTCCCATGGAGTGAAGGTTGCAGGATGTGCTCGATTGAGCTTGTAATAAAATGGAAATTGACTGTTCTCCTGTAAACCAAGAGGTACAAGTTATCCACGTCCCTATGTTATTCGAGCTGTTTCCAAGGCTGCACTGATTTACTTGTGAACCATTAGAATGCGGCAGGTTGTCTTTACCAAGACTAGAAGAATACTTGCAGTGAGTCAATACAACATAATGTGTAACTAAGAGGAGTAGAAGTTGATTCACTACTTCGTACTTTGCTCATGTTCAGTGTAATTATTTGCATGTCGTCAGACAATGACTTACAAGGTGGAGCGACCGGACCAAACCCCGACGGCCCGGAGTGAAGTGGGGCAGGCTGCATGTGCTGACAGCAAGAGTTAGCCTCGGCTCGCCATTCCTGCTTTGACACTCAACTTCATCCGTCGACACCGTCACCACCATCATCAAGGTGAGCGCCTCTGCTCCATCGCATCGCACATCGAGTGCATTCCCAGCGACTATTCACGTCACAGAGCCTTGCAGTTCTCGCGCGCAACTCGCTCTCAGCTCAATCGACTTCGCATCGCCTTCGATACCGGAATCGTCGACTAGAAAATACTGTTGCGACCGACAGCAGCGTCTGCGCGTCGCGAGCCCATGACGCACTCATGACAGACTCGAGCTTTGCCCAGGCGCAGCAGCGCGTGCTAGCACGCCGTCAAGCACGCGAAGCGCAAGCCGCCGCCCGTCTGTCCACCGGTACCACTTCTCGCTCGCCCTCCGATACCGCCTCGAGCGATCGCCTGCGCCTCCAGCTTCATCGCCTGCCCTTCCCATTCAACAAGCTGGGTCCGGCATGGGACGCCGTTTCGTCCCGCGAGGGCACGCGACCGGCTTTCCGCGTTGCCCAGGTTGACGCCGAGCTTCTCGATGACGAGCTGGTTGAGCTGCTGAAAGGCCAAGTTGCCGATGCGCTCAAGTACTTTGCCGGTGGCCATCTTCACGATGATTGGGCGACCGAAATACAGTTGGCTCTGCGCGCAGTGCTCTTCAAGCTGACCATCTGGGATCACGACGCGACATACGGCGCGGCGCTGCAAAACCTTAAATACACTGATGCGCGCGACAAAGGCGCAGTGCTCAAGGCTCCATCGAGAGCGCAAAAGTCCATCTATGGATTGATTACCGTCTTCGGAAAGTATGCCTGGACGAGATGGGAAAACTGGCTCCTGGAACGAGACGATGGCTACGACCGACCAAGTCCACGAATACAGTTCCTATCACGCTGGACGTCTAGGCTCTCCACGGCGCATTCGGCCGCTGCGCTCGCATCCTTTCTCGTATTTCTCCTGCACGGTCGGTATCGAACACTGCTCGATAGAATGTTGCGGATGCGACTCGCCCCCCCGACAAGCCACGTCAGTCGCGAAGTGTCGTTTGAATACCTCAATCGTCAGCTTGTCTGGCACGCTTTCACCGAGTTTCTCCTCTTTATGCTGCCGCTTATTGGCATCAACCGGTGGCGCCGCTGGATAAGCCGCACCTGGCGCAAGACCAAGGATATCGTGCGTGCCGGCGCGTCTCCTACCGAAGGCGACGAAGATGGCGCAACAGCCAAAGGTGAATACGCATTTTTGCCAGAAAGGACATGCGCCATCTGCTACCAGGACCAAAACGACTCGGCAACGACTGAGTCGGAGATATTGGCTGCGGTCGGATCGTCGGGAGTTGTAGGCTCGGCTCAAACAGATGTGACGAACCCATACGAGACGATACCGTGCGGATGTGTGTACTGCTTCGTGTGCCTCGCCACGCGTTTGGAACGCGAGGAGGGCGAAGGTTGGACGTGCTTGCGGTGTGGCGAGCACGTCACACAATGCCGGCCTTGGCGCGGCGACGTACTGGAGGCACCAGCAAGGGCGCATAGGACGAGCAACGCGACCAAGACGGTTGCATTCTCGGAAGATGTTACGGGCGGATGGACGACGGCGGAAAAGGGGGAAGCCGATGACGAGCAGACTCGAATCGGCGAAGAGGACGCATAATGGCCACGACTACCTTGCATGCAGCGCAGCCTTCAGATGATTTCTGGCGTGAATCGCGTAGATATTGCGCTGCCATGGCGTGTTACCCTTACCGGACGAAGGTGAAGATGCTATTGGCCGTTCTGCACGTCTTGAATCCGGGAATGTCGCTTGTCCGCACTCAATTGTCTCTGACTGGCGGGCGGGCGGCTGCGAAGCGCTAATGCACCTCGGATGCAAGGGTCCAGAACTGTCGCGTCATTCCTGCCGAGTCTGTGAACTGAGTTTCGGGTCCAATTGAGGTAGGAGGCCGATAAGATAAGGAAATGAAAATGATTTGAGCGAGTTGCCCGTATTAGTGACTAGGCGCCGCTACCTGTTATTGGTGCTCGAGTCGTTGCCGGACAACATGTATTCCGTACATGGCTCTTGCGCACCCTGTCGGCCCAATTCAGCGTACACGCGCCTGCGCACATTGGTACCTAGGGACATCTCGTCACCGCACCTTGTCACCAACAAAACACACGACAGCAACGTCGGCACTTTCGACACGACAACATCGACTGAGACGTACATGTACGAAGTAGGAGGTTACGACGCAACGACGACCGTCACGTGTAACGGACTACGAGCCGAGGGACACCGTCTGCTTTCAGGCGCGGCGTTGGGCTTGCCGTTTCCCCGAGTGTACATCGTACCTTGATGCAAAAAGGCGCGGAATCCGACGACGCCTGAAACGCGAATCTCTAGACGCCGTGGCGCTCCCGCACGCTCTGCTATCGCCGGCTTGGCCTTGTCGACGGCCGCTGCCATTCCAGCTTCGATCCTCGCCTGTCGCTTGCAGCCCCGGCATCGATCGCCGCCAGACTCTGGGAGGGGGTGCGGCACTCGCGCGCGCCTCCCGCGTGTGCGGTGTGAGGCGCCATGTCGAGCTTCTTCCAGTTCACCCAAGGCACCGAGTCTCACTCCCGGCCCTCGGACTCGTCGCCCTTGCTGGGCCGTTTCCGCGCCGTCCCGCCACGCCCGGGCTTGGGCACGTCGGCGACAGGGCACCGCTATGGCCAGCTAGGCATCCTCAGCGACCGCCTCGCCGCCAACGGTGGCGGCAGGGGCAGCGTGCACGTCGGTTACGGGGCCTTGATTGCCGCCGAGCTAGAGGCTGCCCAGGAAGAGGAGGACGTGAACGAGCAGGCAGTCCAGCCTGATCTGGGTAGATCTTGGGTGCACTTCTGGAGGGCCTATTTCCTAGATCTGTGGGTGGCGCCTAGGCACTCGGCCGTCAAGAAGATGGTGGATGGGTGGTGGAGTCGTTATGCCTTGCTCGTGGGCTTACCTGCGGTTCTGGTAAGTTTCGAGCTGTCAGGATTACATCCGATGAACATTGTAATGGATCAAGCGCTAATGTGAGCCACTCGCTTTCAAGGCCGTTGCCTGGTGCTCAATACCCTTTCCTCAGTATCCCCTGCCGCATGACGACAATAGTCCTGGCCATGACCCGGACGACGGCCACAAGACGCCAGGTCATGGAGCGGCTCGGGTACAGGTCAATTTCTGGTTCTTTCTCTTTGTTTACTATAGCTTCTATAATCTGACGGCTCTCATCTGGATCACAAAAGTGTTCAACTTGTACAACCTCAACTGGTAAGCCTCACCCAAAACGTCAGACTTGAGATGTAAAGAGCTCATGCCTGAAACCCACCTGCAGGTGGCCGCAGGCGCTTGGCTTCCCCGTCACCATCACCCTCATCGCCATACTGTCGCTCGCCGTACCCATCCCCATCTATTTCCGACCCGAGACCCGGTTTCTCACCGTTCACAACACCGCGTGGATTACCTGGACCTTCTTCATCATGGCCATGCCTGTTGCTATCGCCTTCATCATTCTCCTGACAAATTCGCGGCATATGAGCCTGCGTCATTCGCTCTCAGAGACGCAGCGCATCTTTACGTCGTCGTGGTGGGCCGGCGAGCCCGACGCCGACTACGGGCGGGAATGGCGGCGGCGGCACTCTCCCGCCGATGCCCTGGAACCGCGTATGCATGCGGCGACGCCCGCGCGCTCGCAGGGGCATGCTTCGGGGCATAGGTGGCTTCCTGCAAGCTTCGTTCGCTTTCTGTGGTTCTGCGTGGCGCTGTCGGTCGGACTGATGGCCTACGTTATCGGCGAGGCCTATGCCGAGCTGTATCTGCGCACGCTACCTCACAACAGCCTGGAAACTGTCGTGTACGTCTATGGCTGGGTTGCCACGGTCCACACGCTCGACGCTCTGACGGGTTGGATCTTGGGCATCCGCGAGGGCGAGCGAGTTGGGAGTTACCCCCTGAGCTGGGTCTTTAAACTGTGCGTTGATTCCACGAACCCCGCCATCCAGCCTTCTTGGCTTTACGAAGCCATCCCCCTGCATCTGCAGGAACGGGCATGCAATGCAGCAAGACAATGCTAACGGACCTTGAAACCTGTCTTAGATACTTTATGCTGACCTACCAAATGTACGTGCGGGCGCTCTATGCGCGGCTTCGATCGCCGTCGCAATTCATCATTCTTCAAGTGCTATCGTCGACGAGCTTGGTGGTCATGACGCCGCTGACCATGACGCGGACCTGTCATCGCATCATGACGGTGCTGGGTCTCAACGGACAGAGCTACGGCTCGTATCAGAAGCTGCAGATACGCAACGTCTTTATCCGCTTCCTGGCCGAGAACGCGTCCATGGCGGCCTTTCTTGGGAGCATTGCGGTGCTACATTTTGGTGCCAACAAGGACGTGTATCCGTACTTTGCCTTTGACGACGACGACGAGCCCTACGACTTTCGGCTGACGTTTTTGGCCTCGTCACTTACCTGGGCATGCGAGTTGGTGGCGAGCCTGGCGGTGCGGGGGCTCATCCACGTCTGCTTTGGCGTCGACGTCGGGCTCGAAGGCAAGCTGGATCTGGCCGTGTGGCCGGAGCTGCTGCCGACGTGTGTGACGGTGACGCTGCACGTGCTGCAAAACATGATTTTCACCATTATACGGCTCGACTTTCACGGATGAGGGCAGGCAAGCGAGACGTCTTCTTTTCCTTTGGTCTTGCAACATATTACAACTCGCTCCTTTGATTTGGGAAAGCAAGCGTGGAGTCGAAAATTACAGGATTCTACATCTTTGGAACTATTACATACACCATCACGTCGCATCCAAAAGTCGTTGTCCATACTCGCCTTCTAGTCTTCTCGTGAGGTGGGGACAACCTCACTCAGCATGAACATATTTGCTCGCGTGAATGAAGTAGTCACCGAAGTATGGTGTTTATTCAGACTGGCTGCGGTACTATTTTGACAAATACCGCTTCCATGGCCCCGACCACCGGTGGCGAGGTTTAGAAGCTCTGTTTAAAGGGCCGGGGCAGTTGAGCCAGAAAGGATGCTGGATCAACGTTCGACGAGGCACTAATTACGTGGCATTGCAAGGCTGGAGTCGTGGAAAACGAGCCTTCACCAGCTAAGGGGTCACTTGTGGGCTTGTGTCTTTTGGTCCCTGCGTGTATGCTGCAAGCCGGCTGGTGGACCGAACGGGCATGTGCAGAGAACTCCCCCCAAAAGCCTAATCTTGCGTGGAAGGCGATTGCAGCTTTACAATCATTGGAAATGGGCTTCCAGGATTCCTATGTCAGCCGTACCATACAAAACCATGTGACCAGGCTATGCTACTTACGAGCGTATGCTACCGAGGTGTGTAGGCGAAATACACATGATTCGAGATTGAAGATCGAAGATCCATAAAGTCGATTGGATGAGTGGACAGAAAATCATGAATCTCTTGTCTCATTGTCGGTCAATGTGGTCTTGCCACAGTTCCCTGGCGTTCCAAGGTTTCTGTCCCTTAATCCCCTGATGAGAAGCACGTTCTGATGGTGTCAGATGCGACCTGCATGCTGATACTTACGGCGTGGCTAGAAGACTGGGGGAATACCCTGGGGTCAAGGGTGACAAGCCAAAAGGCGGGCTGTCCGTGTCCTCGGGAGCCTGTCCCGAGATCCCGGAGCCTTGGAGGACGGAACGAGGTCGCACGAAACGGCCGGCCGGTCAGACGCGGGACGTCCGGGAGAGAGCGCCTTGCGCAGGTCAGGACCAGGACAGGAACTCAGTAGAGAGATTTGAGAGACGATGACGGCCGGAAATGGATCGGACTCGGCAGTAGGGAAACGGCGCTTTGATCGTGTTCAAGGGCCACGGATATGAATGCTTCGATCGAATGAGCCGCCCTTGTGCAACAAGGACGTAGGACGCCACGTCAATCGAAGCTCACGAAGCGACGGCGCAACGGAAGGTAAGAACATGACTGAATGCGGTTTCCAGACATTGCCCAGCGTTACGTTCAATGTCTGGCTGGCCTTATCGGCGTTTGAGGAGACAACGGCGCCGGGCCATGACTTCGCGTAAGATGCGGGCGCAAGATGCAGACGGATAGATAGGGGCGACAGGTTGCGTGCATTGCGCTAAATGATGGGATGACATGCTGTCGCGAGGCACTGGTCTACGATATGAGGGCCCTGTCGATGTGTCTTGCCGACGGTGAATATCTTGTTTCCTTACCGCCAGTCGCAGCGCTTGGCCAAAACGTGCCCTGGACTGGCATGGGCTGGCCGGAGGGTGGGACGGCGGCACATGGTCGCAGGCGTCTTTGTCACTGGCCGTCTCGCCCGTGACCGGACAAGTCCAAAGAAAGAAGGCGAAGCGTTGGTGGTTGGCAAATGGCGACGAGGTGGATTGCGATGCGATTCGATACTCAGGGCTATCCGTGGTCGTTGTCCTTGACTCACGTCGTAAAGCGTCACGTCCGCTCTCCTGTAGTCGCCTGCAAATGTGATGCAAGCATCTGGCCAGCATCGACAGCGATAGCATTCCTAGAGAGCTCGTAAAGATCAGGGTTTGATATTAGAAGCTGTACCAGAGGCGGCGCGTAGCAATGTCTGGATCTCGGCCGAGGAAGACTTGCGTCTCCATTCCCCCTTCCCATGGAGGAAAATCATCCGAAACATGTTGCCGCGTCGGAGCGCTTCTTGAGTTGCGTGTCTCGGCTCTAAACCGACCGCAAGCGCCAGGCTTCTCCACGAAAGCGAACGAGGCGACTTGTTCATGACGGGACAAGGGTGGAGTGAGAATGTTCACGCATCGAGCTTGCGACTTCACGGCGGCGAGGGCGTCTGGATGCGCCGAGGGGTGCACACCGACACGTTGCCGCGTAAAGAACGCATACGTTATTTTGCATACGAGCTGCGGCAGACGTCTCAACGAGCAGCTCGACTCTTTTGGCATGGCGTAGATGGCATGGCGAGGAATCCATGGCTCAACAAGGCACGGCTGCCCTAGCCTGCTGCAGAGCTGGGAGGTCTGTGTGGACTGTCGCGCATGTAGTCCGGACGAGGTGCTTCCTGATTGACACGCAGCATGCGTAATGGTGTTGAAACGTGCGTCAATGAGTAGTCATTGCCAGTCGACCAAGATTTAGGCAGGGATTTTTCTCACGTCCGTCCACGGAATTATGCACTCACCGAAGCAGTCACTCCAGTCAACCAGCTCCTTCCACTTTAACCACTTGCCTCTTCATCTTTCTATCCGTGCTTGCCTGCCTGGGGAAGATCACAGGCAAGTACACCGGCAGAGGCAAGTACGACGTGTACGAAGTAGGCTAACGTTGCATGACGTGCTCCAAGCGCGATTGTGCCCTTCTTTCCCAACGACTGACCCACTGATAAAGACAATGACCGCGATGCCTGAATTATCGGGTCAAGAGGAGCAAAACCCCATTCATCACACATCAATTGCCCGCACACCCACATTTCCAAACGTGCACATGTACGTACTGTGCTGTCCCTGTGCAAAACTTCCAGTTCTGCTCCTCCAGGCAACAAGTACATGGCATAATTCTCCCTCAATCGCACGCACGCACCACCACTCCCACCACCGCAACCACAATCGACCCATCTCCGACTCCTCCTCGTCCGCTGCCGCCGCCGCCTAATCGTTTTCTTTGCTCCGTGTCCCCCCTACCCCCCTGGCCGTTTTTGTTCCCTTCGCTTTTCGGGCCTGCATCTTGCTGCTCCTTTCTTCCGCGCCCGCGTCCGCTTCCCGCCATTCCTTCTTTTCCCGTCTCCCGTCCTCTCCCCTCTTCTCCCCCCCTCCGCTCCTCATCTACTCGCCTCTCCCCTCCTCTTTTCTTCCACAATGACCGTCCCCCCTTCAGGCAATCCAACGACAGAGCCGTCTGCTGCTGCTGCCGCTTCTGCCTCGTCCGCCTCCATCCCGCAGCCAACCGCCGTTGCGTCCGCACAAGATGCCTCGGGACGACAGCCCGCCGCCGCCGCCGCCTCCTCCGCCCAACTCGCCAGTGCAAAGATGACGCTGCACAAAACGCTCCGCCAGTTCCCCGACTTCCCTATTCCCGGCATCGACTTTGTCGATATCATGCCTCTGTTCGCCAATCCCGAAGCTCACGCCACTCTCGTCTCGGCACTTGAGATGCAGATTGTCCAGTCTTTCGCCCACTCAAAGCCCGATGTCATTGTCGGCCTCGATGCCCGCGGCTTCCTCTTCGGTCCTGGCTTGGCTTTGCGCCTCGGCGTCGGTTTTGCTACTGTCCGCAAGAAGGGCAAGCTGCCCGGACCCTGCGTCACTGCCGAGTACGTCAAGGAGTATGGCAAGGACCTGTTTCAGATGCAGCAGGACGCTGTTCGCCCCGGCCAGAAGGTGCTTATTGTCGATGACATTATTGCTACCGGTATGTCTTTTCTCGAGCATAATCCTCAATAAGAGGCGAAACCACTAATGATCCTGCTCTAGGCGGTTCGGCCAAAGCCGCGGCGGACCTCGTCACCCAGCTCAAGGGCGAGGTCATGGGCTACATGTTCATCCTTGAAGTCCCTGGCCTCAATGGCCGCGAAAAGCTTGGCGGAGTGCCCACTACCATCTTACTCGACGATGCGTGATGACCTCGCAGCAGCCTCTTACAAAGTCACTTCTAAATCGTCTTTGACAGCTCATCACACATAATAAGTCACAACAATGACACGAGAGAGAACTCCAAAAATTCGAGAAACCTCGGGCTTAATGGTCGCCAACAAAAGGTCTTGCGAACTCGACACAGATCGAGGCCAAAATAATTTTTCTCATCGGCGTCTCGGGATTGTGCTCTAAAAATTCTGTCATTCTGACCAGAGAAAAGCCAATGTTTATGCACCTGCTTTCATGTCAATAGATCATTGGACTGAACGCTTCAGCAGCGAATAACGGCATGGTATTTGGCTTGGACAAGTCGGGCTGATCGTGCTAGCATCGTGGCCCGCTCTAATTCATGGGGATCAAAATAACTGCCTCGGCGCCGTGTCAGCAAACCCTATCGCAAAGTAGCGCACTTGAATGGCATGTCAATGACGTGCGATGCCTGCTCGCAACCGCTTTTCATGAATTCTAGAGAAATCCAAGTTCGCTAAACGCCGTTGCTCCGGGCCTTTACATCATCCACGCCTCTTACATGACATGAGTACACGCGAAGTACAAAGTACAGTCTAGGTCTCTTGTTTACAGACCTTTGTTGCTCCCTTTTACATTTCTCGTCAGCCGCTCTCCTGGCTGATGAGTGCTCCAACGCCATTTGTGGCTCAGTGACATTACATGCTGTAGGTTCCCGAGGATTGCCTCTGCTACATGACGACGGCGTTGGCAATGGCCAAGCCCTGGCTCTCGACGCGATATTTCCTCCGGATCCCGGCGGCGAGTGCGCGGCCAAAGCGCTCGTAGTCGCCCTCGTGGCCGCGGAGAAGCACCATGGGCACGCCGCGCAGCCGCTTCATGCCCTTTGGCGTGAGCTGCTCGACGGCGAGCATGGGCCGGTCGAGGGCCGAAGGGTCGAGGCGCGAGAACATGGCGGCCCCTTCGTCGTCGTCCAAGTGACCCCCCTCGTCATCGTCGACGACGTCGTCGCCATCGGTGCGGGCGAGGGGTTCGGCGGATGCGCGGTCGGCGGGAACCTCGTCCACGACGACGACGAGCTGCAGGGAGCTGGGGCTGGGCGAGTACGAGGGGATGTTGGCGAGCTTCTGCGAAAAAGAGCAGCCGCCGCGGGGAGGCGAGGGGGGATCGCCGGCCGGCAGGTCCGTCTGCGAGGGCTCGAAGACGGAGGATACGGCGCGGAGGAGGTGCTTGAGGAGTGACTCAGATGGCAGGGGAGCGGGTAAGTCGTTGGATGAAGACGACGAGGAGAGGAAGGAGGATGCGTCAGAGGATATCGTAGCACCGCCAGTAGCGAAGCCCGTTGTCGTGGCGTTGTCGGTGTGATGTTGAACGTCGACGAGCAACTCCACCTCGACGGCGTCGTGCCGACGGATGCAGGTAAAGGCCTCGTCCTTGAGGTTCCGTACGTGCTCGGCGTGGAAGAAGACCGTCCCTTGGCGGCCAAGCTGCGTTGCGCCCACATGCGTGATGCGCCAAACCGGCCCGTCGCCGTCGTCGGCCCCGGTCGACGCCGCCGGCTCGCGCTCGAGCTGCAGCTTAAGCCCCTCGAGATTCTGCACCACGGGCCCCGCGAAGTGGTGCCAGACAAGAGAAGCCCCAAACTTGGACGCCAGCGCGCTGGCGGCGTCGCGGGCTGGGAACTCAATGGCCGAAAGGACGCGCATCATGGGAGCGGCGCATGTTCCGTTGACGGGCAGCATGCTCGGCGGTAGCGTCCAGGGGAATAGGCTGTGGTTTGAAGCAGGCCGGTACCGCGTCACCTTTCGTCGCCCAACGCGCGGGACTCTGATGCCGTCTCTGTCCAGTTCACCCTGCTCTTCATCATCCTGGTTTTCATCGTCATCAACCTCTATCTCGACGGCTTCAATAGGGCCGTGGAGGTTTGGCGTGTTGAACAGGTCGGTAAAGCGCGAGGCGTCAAACAGCTGCGGTCGCGCCGCCGTTGCAGACCCCGTGAGCGAGTCGACCTTCGGCGGCACGGGACACGTCCTGGTGAAGCCATCGTCAAGGTACTGGAATAATGAGACCCCCTTTTCACCCTGTCCCTGGGCCTGCGGGCGCCACTGTTTTAGGGGCGCAGATCGCGTCTGCTTGGGTAGGATGAGGGGATGGCCTTCCGTGGTAAAGACATAGGCGGCGTCGAGGTTGTTCAGCGGGTGCTCAAGGTCAAAGAGGAGATACATGTACTTTGTTGTCTCGCCGAGGAAGAAGCTCTCCATGCGGTCCTGCTTCTCTCCCGTGCGGACATCTTGCAGGCCGGCCCAGCCGCAGGGCGCGTGACAGCGTCGGCGAATGTCGCGAAGAACCATTTCTCCGACGTGCAGATACCAGGGGTCGCGAGTGGCTCGATAGATGTGGTATGTCGACTCGATGAACTCGGGCCGGCCGGGCCACCACGCTATGCCGGCCTCGACGTTATTCTCGCGGATCGACCAGCGCTCCGGCAGCGCGGCGTAGCGTGTCCAGAGAGCCGTGTAGACGAGATTGGCTTCAATGGCCTCGTCGACCTCGCCCGCCAGCGCCAGCAAGCCCGGGTAGAAGGCGCCGAGACTGTCGATCCACATGGTGTACGGTTGGCCCGTGGCACGATGGCTGTTGGCGTAATATGGATGATGACTCTGGTCCGTGTATAGGTGCCGCTTGACCGACGCATGCGCCTCATGCCACGCCTGGAGGAAGGCCTCAGAAGAGTGCATCTCTGGCGGCAGCGGTCCGTGGAGGGATCCAGGGTCCAGCCAGTCCTTGTCGGTCCGCCGCCGACGTCGCCCGTGATCATTGGCGGAAGTGGTAGAGTTAGGGATCTCGTGCCCGGACAGGAGGATGTGGCTCTTGAGCGCGTACTCAAAAAAGCTGTCCATCCCGGCGCCGATGCCCGCGTGAGGACCGATCCACACGCCGTGCTCGGCATCGATGCCATTCCCAATCAGCCCGATTTCGCTGCGACGGTGCCAGACCTCCCAAAACGCCCGCTTGGCTGCCTGCTCAAAGCGCGCGTCCCCCGTAAGGCGACTGAGGACAGTGAACTCGAGCGTCAGGCTGCCGGCGCCTGCGCTGCACGTCTCCGTCACCTCTCTCCGGCCGTCGGGATCGGGATCCTGTGCTTCGCTACCCTGGGCCTGGTGCAGGGGCGAGTTGATGTAAAACGGAATTCCGGATCGCAGGTTGACGCGGGGATAGGGGATTCCGGTAGGGGTGTAGAAGGCGGGGAGGAGTCGTTGTGCGAGGTCAAGTGCTAGGCGTAGCAGCTGACCGTCGTACCTGAAGCCGTTGGGCCAGGGAATAGGCGCCAGCTCGAGCGGATCGTCTTCATCCGAGAAGCCGTTGGAGGGCTTCGGCACGTATCCTGGGATGGGTAGCTCGCCAATGGCAAACAGGTGGGCGCTTAGCAGTCCTCCAACGCCACGAATCACCGTCTCAAAGACCTGGACCTTGCTGTCAAGGTCGAAACCCGTCGCTCTGATGCCCGTGCCAGACGGCTTGCCGACCCTGCCGTCGCCGTAATAATGGACAAACTGTGCGATGCCGTCTTGGAAGTCGCCCAGGGCCTGTGGGCCAGTATACGAACCATCCTGTGGTCCGCCCGCCAGTATAGCCAACGTCGAGAGACTATCTATGAGAGTTAGGGAATAGTTTCCCAGGGCATCGTTGAGGCCGATTCGTCCCGGATTCTCGCGGTCTCTCGTCAGCGGTGCGCAAGTTATCGGCCGCAGCTGTAGACGCCAATCAAGTCAGCCAGAGGGCTTGGAGTCGTGGTTCAGCGCACCGAGCCTCCTCACCTCGTCTTCTGGAAAGGCATGCTGCATGTAGTTGCTATAGCCGTGGTAAAACATGTCGACCGTCTCCTGGCGCAGCAGGGCGAGGCGGTCGGCGCGCATCGTGGCCGCGGTCCATGGCAGCAGCAGCGCGCATGCTCGCGCCAGCAGAGCAGCCAACCCCATGTTATCTTTGCCGGGGCCGCTTCATAGGGCGTGTGTACGCGGCTCTTGGGCCCGACCGAAGCTATTCCCCGTGCCGTGTGTCGGTGCTGTTCGCGCGCATGCGTCAAGAGGGCGGCGTACGGCCCGAGCCAAGAAAGGGGCCGCGGCCAACGGCTGATAGCGACGAGGCCGAGAACAGGCTACTGGTGCTCGAGAAAGTGAATCGTGTCGTGAAGCGTCGAGTCCTCCATCTGCGCAGACCGCATGAGATGCAGGGCGGGTTTAGGGGACAAGGCGCGGCAATGTCGTCGGTTCCTCCCTTGGACTCTTTGACGCCAGATTGCCGCTAAGTCTCTAAGCCTCGCCGGCCGCCACGAGGCGTTGCGCCACACATGACGGGTACAGCGGCTCGCCGGTTTGTGGCTTGGTCCCGCTTCGGGGTGGCTAGTGACATCGGCCCCGCTTCCCCGGATTCGGGGACCCGCAAGCAATGGAGGTCCGGCGGAAGGTATGATATCAATATTCATTTCCGATGGAGAGTCTTCGCGATATCTGCCGCACATTGCAAGATGAAATGCCTTGGGCCAACCATTTATTTGCGGCATTCTTACTCCCTCTTCATTGGCGGTGTGGCTCCGGGCAGCTCCGACTGGAGCTTCACCGCGAGCGCCTTCGTAGACTCGACGAGACAGTTTCCAAGAGACCAAAAGACCGATGCCAGATGCCTGTGTCTAGGATTAGCCCGGGGATCTCTCAACGTCGTACCCCGGAATCTGTCCGAGTTATATGCACTCTGGTCGGGGAAATCGGTGTTGGGCTGACCAACACGATAAGGCTAGTCCCGAGATGATACCAGATCTCCGACGGGTATAAAGTCAGGGAATTTCCAAGGAGGGGGGAAAGTTTGGGGGTTCTGATGATTGATCCATACCTCGGTGCCGCCCAATTTGTCTTACTCCGATAGTCCATTCGGCCCAAATCTTTCTCATACGTAGCTCAACGGACCTCGAGTAAGGGGATCTCGATCGCGGATACCGATCAAAGAAACGAGTGTCAATCCACTTACCAAGTTCAACTCCTTTTCCCAGAGGAAAGACAAACGTTCAGGCGGGAACGAGAGCGCTGCTCCGATCACGAATGCGCTTGCCAGCGATTGCTTCGTTAATTTCCCAACGAGAGAACCCAAGTATTTATTAACAAGGAGCCGAACTTTGCTCCTGGTACTCGGAGCAGTACGTTATGCACTACACCTCTACTCTCTCCGTCATTTCTATAATTGTTTTGGTACTTGGCATGTTCTGCGCTGACGATATCTGCAGCACATATTTCCCTCCTCTACGGATTTTCTGACACAGCGTTTCGGATTACGTCCGAGCCTCTCATATACTTACTGCCCCGGCCTGTGGCGTTTTCACGATGAACCGTCTCTGAGCAGGATCTACAGATACGTGGCCAGCTATTTATTTGCCAATCTCTGGCTTTCCGAATCGATCAGGATCCATCAACCGCCCTTCACGATCCCCTTTGGTGTTTGCATTGGCAAGGCTGAAGCCATGGCTATCCTGTACGACTTGAAGCGCACGGAATTTCCAACCCGGCGGTCCCCTTGCCGGGATTACATCCCTAGATGATTCGTACACGTTGTTCGGCAGCTGCCCATTCGCGTTGGGTTCCGACGTTACCCAAGCCGACAGCATGTCTTTGCAAGGCTCATATCTCTCATACCACCGTTTAGAAATCCATCAGCGCCCTGGCCACCCCAGGAGAATGGCAGGTCGCACGAGGTCTAGTGTTTACACAAGGTAATCTGCTCTGTTGACAGTGCCCAGACCATTCCAAAGATCCAGGACAATCCCTTGTATCGAGGGCGCACACGAGGCGCTGCAGGAAATGTGCGCCTTGAGATGGAACAACAAACAGACAGCCAACGGCGGACCAGCCTGGGCCACCTTTCTCGTCATACTCTGACTCATTGAAGAGGCTGTTTTGCTTCCTCCCGCGCATCACTGTGAGGCCCCACGGCTCACGGTCCGTTCCGAAGGGGGCAATACACGAGAGCCGACCTTCCACCCCGCTCAGCGGCGCCGTTCGCTGCGGGAGCAGACGCATCACGCATTTTGTACATACAGCATGCATGCGCGCTGCACTGCGTCCATGTAGAGCCGGGCGGCTTTTAACGCCGGCGATGGGCGCCAAGGTATTTGCAAGTCGTCCCGACTCCCACGTCACTGAAGCGATCACCTGCACTGAAACATTGAGAAGGTCGATCGGACGGGACACTCCAGTCCCCCGACCCATGGCCGAGCTTTCATGTGATGCGCCAAAAGGAGGTCGGGAACCCGGCAAGCGCACGCGGCACAGTCGTGGCCGACTACCAAGTGCATGTGTGATGTGTCCGTGTTTACTTCTGGGCCGTCTCAAGCGATGCTTTTCCTGAAAGCCACGATGGTGGTGAGAGTGGTGGCGCCGCCCGCCGCCAGCCTGCCGTAGCATCCAATGGAAATGGCTGTCTTACCATGTTCGCATGCATGGCGGCCGTGTACCGAATAGGAAATGCCCGAGATGCCGGCTCCCTGACGCTCCAGCCGCCGGACCCACACCAGCCGTTCCCGCCGGGCCCCTTCCGCGTCGTCGCTCCTCCCCCCCCTTTTTTCTGCCTCGCGCCCTGCCGCGTGCCGTGAGCTTCGACTCGTCCAGTCCATGTTTCCTTTTCGGCTCTGTAAATTTGGAGTCTTGATTTTTGCTACTCAGACAAGACCTACGTCCGAGCGACCATTGGTTCCTAAATACTGCTCGCTTAATTCAGAATTCAGAGCTCAGACTCCAGAGGATCATGATTCCTTATACGCTGACCTAAAGCTACAAGCTTTCCCTGGCAGGTTGAGACCTGAGACGACTGCTTCTTCTGCTGATTCTAGAAACTTCAGAGCCGTTTCCGAAACTCCAGATCACGGCTTGAGCCCCGTCCACGGTCTACCCTCGGTTTCCAACGCAGAACGCGCGTCTCGTCGCTCGTCCGGGAAGCGATCCACAGTTGTTCCTTGCGTCTTTCCATCCACGGATAAAGGCTGACTCGCTTTGGACAAAATGTGACAAATTCAAAGGTGGATGCCTGAATCTACGCAGACGCCAAGGTTCGACAGCTGCTTGGCCGCTTAGCTACGCCTGTGCCTCGAAACGGGACCCGCCTTCGCGGACGAGTCACATCGACAACCGAGTTTCAAACAGTGGTATACCTGAGATGCATTCGCCATGAAGACCGTTCCCAGAACTGTCTACCCTCTTGACTGAGCGGTTTGAGTCGGACCTTGGCAGTCCGTCGCTCGAGTTTGAACAAGGGTCCATATTGTTCTTCTCGTCACACCATGTACGCAGAAACGACGCCGTGAACTGCGGCTTTTCTCCTTCACAGCTGAAACAGCCAGCCATATTGCACCAATACCATTGAGATTTGTAAAGCCCAGCCGCTGCGTATGCAATCGTTATAACATCAAAACGTGGGCGCATTATCAAAGGCAAGAGGGCAGCCGGGGGCCCGAGATCAGAACATATGTCCGGTCCTGGCAAATGAAAGGCATCCAAAGATGATAACCATTTCAAAGTTGGTGGGTGTCTTTTCTCAATTTCCCTGTCGGTTCAACGAGTCAGTTTGGGGCCCGAAGGAGCTCATGCAAAGATCATTGCCCACGTAGATAGCGGACATGAACCGGTTGTTGGCGTGGCTCCCATCCACACTCGTCCCCTTGAGATACAAATGCTATTCGTGCTGGAGCTGCAGGGTTGAAGAACAACGACTACTTCACCCGATTCCAAGAAATTTTATCGGACTTACGTAGAAGAGGCGCTGACAGCCAAAGGCAGGCTAATGTAGGGCGTATCTGCCCGCCCTCCACCATGCATTTCCGTATAGGTTTCGCAAGGCTAGATTCCCGAAGTTCAATGAAATTCAAGTTGGTTGGTAAATCATCACTCATGGCAAGGATCGATCAGCATGAAAGAATCACTGGGGCATTTTGATGCTTCGACTTTTGTTTGAATTTCCGATCACGTACCCTATCCCTCATGCAATTGCTCTCAGCAGGAAGTTGCCGAGCCGTCAAATCGACGACTACAAATTTTTATCCGCCTCGGCTTGGCTGATTGATGTCATGTTGGCTGAGCGAGTGCAAGTTCTTGCCGGATCATGGCTTCGAATGGCACGTTACAATTACCCAAGGGCGGGCTCAGATTTCCGTCCGTTTCCAAGGCCATGCGTGCATATGGGATGTCCCGATCAAGTGCTGCCGCGCTCGAAGGAACACCGTCGGTTGAATTCATCGTCTCGCAAGCGACACGGCCATGCTCATATCCAGGCACCGGGTCCACCGTGGACGCGGGGGCCATGCATTTGCATACACGTGGAGATTCTGCTCCAGTCATCTTGGGCGCAAAGAAGAGTTCTCGAAAACGGCAAGCATGGCAAGAATGCGACGATGGACGGCAGACGTGCACCGGGGGTCCTGCCCGATGTGTCACGACGACTCGAACGTTTGTCGTACATGAGCTCTCCGCTTTCCGATAAAGTAAAGAAACTCGGCGACTCCGAGGTGACGTCTGAAGCCCGCAGGAGACCCCATCAGTTGGCCCCCAACCGTCTGCATTTCTGCAGACCAACGCCGTCCCAGCTTCTCAATCCTTATCACGGGTGATGGGGCCATGGATATCACATACCCGATGCCCGTGGGGAGCCACCCTAGGACGTGATATACATCGGCAACGCGGCGAAAGAATGTCACAGAGAATGTTCCAGATTGCGAGGTAAGATCGAGTCGGACAGCTGGGCATCGAATGCTCGAACCTGAAAAGCTTTAGCGGAGAACGTACTCGAGGTGGTACAGGGCGGCGACGAATTCAGTCATCCGGAAAAACATTGTCCAGGTTCAAGTCATCATTCCCGGCTTTGCTGTTCTCCTCGAGGCAACGTTGACGGCTGAGACCCCTGACGCAGCGGCGGCTGTGAGATCTGGGATGCCCTTGACAAACGACGTAAAGCATCAAGGAGTAGCTGGAGAAGTGTCAGGACTCAGAGCTCTGGCGGCCTGGTCAGGGGGAGGAGGGAGCGGGCACCTGTCTGAGAAGCGAGACGGCTGCTGGGGCGATGCGGCTCTGCGGTCTGCCAGAGAGGAGGCGTGTTGGAGAATGCCGCCGGGGGTCACATTAGTCGGAGGCCACTCATGGCACGGCTTGCGACAGCATGTATTCAAGCCACTGGACCACGATCTCCGATGCCGATGGTGCCATGCAACCCGGCCTGGCCAGGGACGGGATTGGATAACGATGCATGCATACAGTACAGTACAGGCGCAGTGGCGGTCGAAAAGGGGGTTTGGGAGCCCTTGTAGGCATGCAGTCCGTGTCGCACGGAGGGAGGGGCAGGGTGATGTGAACAATACTGTAGGAAGCAATGCGAGTTTTCGTTTCGTGACTGGCACTCGGTGCGTGCAGGCGACGTATCAAATATTCCAATCCCCGGTGCTTGATGTTTGGTGTCCGATGGGCAAAGGATGGTAGGTAGCGAGGGAGTCGCGGAGAGAAGGTGCCCTGCACCAGTCATGGAAGCTCCCAACGCGATGGCCACATGGCTCAGAAGACCTAATGATTGTACTTCCTAAAGGCAGGTACTTTGTCAAGGGGTGTCAGCTGTCAAGCAGTGCCGAGGCATCAACTAACCATAAGCGAGACTCATCTGCTCCTTCCCAGTTCCCATGCCTGCCTCGAACTGCTCAGTTTCGACAAGTTTCAACTTGCACCTGCTGCGAGATGACTGAACCAGGCAAGGTAGGAAGGTACTGCACCCTCTCTCGTCAACACTTTGCACTCAAAAGTCAGAAACTGACCAACACAGTATAGCTACCACCCAGGTAGGTACCCTGGGTGTGCGGCCACGTCCAAGGCAGTTTGCATGGGGACGGTGCATCCAAGGAAACATGGCACGCAACCTAGGTACATGAGCAAGCCCATTCTATGGGGAAAATGATACGATTCTTGCCTCCCTAGAGCCTACCATTCATGGGCCCCGGTGATCGTTTCCGTCCAGGCCTCGTCATAGCTGCGTAGGCTCGACGTAGGGCGTGACGTGCTCGTATGGCAGCCATATTCGGCCAACGAGGCATGCCTGCGGGATCCGGAGCTTCGATGCAAGCAAGCACCCAGCACGTCTGCTGATTGCGCCAGGCAACTTACATGCCAATATGCGTGTGGTCCTCGGGCCAGGCAGTCGGGGTCACGGCTTGACTGCATCGCTACCGCCTGGATGAGGCTCATGGACGCACCGAGGCCCATCTGTAGTGACGGGCGCTGTAGCGACACGCCCCCTGATCCCCCCCTTCATGCTGCCGTCCTGCCTCGGCGGTTGGGCTGGCGTGTCACTTTGGGCCTCGTACATCACCTAGCCGCCCGCGGCAGGGCGACGACAGCGCCTGTGCAGTCTTGCAAAGGTTCCGGCGTCCGCCCGCGTCATTTTCCAGACTGCCGGGACCAGCGTCGCATCGGCTGCCTGCGCCGTCCACTCGCAATTTGGGCCGTACGCAACCTGCCGTCTTGTTACTGGCTGGACACGCTCTCGGCCCACGCTGGCTCCGGTCTCTGCTGTGCTGGGAAGCGTACGCGGGCGCCCATCTGGCCTGCCTACCTCATCCGCCTACATGGACACGATAGGGGACGTGCAGCCTGCATGGCTCGGTGCGTGGCGAGGCGGTGGCGCCCCGTGGGCACATGTTGCGGACAAGCAGCTCTCGGCGCCGAAATGCGCCGGGCGATTGACAAACGGCTCCGCGAACTTGTCCATTGCCGTTTGTAGAGCTGTATACGAGGTGAACCCGGGGGTTGCGGTTGGTTAGTCTGGTTCATGGCGTGACGCCAGCTTCCCCAGCGATGCGGCCCGCGTGCCCTCACTGGGACGTGGTCTCTTTGAGTGCAAGATGGCCGTCTCGACTCTCGAGCCGCAGTCCGCTGCAGCTGGCCCACGTATAGATGGATTGCCAGGAAAATCTTATCCGCCTGCCCATGGTGAGTCACTCGGCGTCGACGTAGATGCAGTTTAAGCTCTCAGTCTCCTGGCCGTCTCTCCCTCAGTCGAAACCGCGGCGCCTTTCCCCCTCTCTCCATTCAGGCTCGTTTTGCCAAACATCCGTGAGGTTCTACTTTTCTCAGCTAGGCACTGTACTCTCATCAGCAGCTGCCATCAAATCAGTCAATGTTTCACCGGGCCCGGGCCGCCAGTCTTCGTTTCTGACAGCTCGACGGGAGTCCAATAAATCGACGCCCCACGGGCATTTAGCGGGCTGCTGTGGTGGAGGGGTCGGCCGAGGTCTCTACTCGCTGCATGCCCACATGCGCTAGCCAGGCTGTTCGGTGTCGAGACGCGAGGCATGCCTACCAGACCCAAGAAAGGACCTAAAATGCGGCTCAACAGAATCACGCGACCTGACGCCCAGCGTCAGGTAGACAGAGTACGCCGTCCCGAAAGGACAGTCGGACAAAGTCGGCGCGCACAGCATGTGGGTGCTTTCCGTCTGATTGCTGGGGACCGCTGGCCTCGCTGCCGGTTCACTTGCCCTTTCTGTCTCACCATACTGTACAGTATGTAACTTGGCTCGAAATGGTTCGCGCGGCGAGGCGACCCTGGATTCCCTTGGCTGCGATGCCGGCCGAAGCATACCTGCAGATTCCCGTCTTATGCTTGACGTCGTGGAGTTATTGCGGGAGCAAACTGCTTCCACAGCGAGGACGACCACCTCCACGATTTCAAAGGAACTCGTCGGGTTTCGTGCTCGTCGAAAGGCATGGAGACGGTTGAAGCTTTGCCCCTGGTCGGCGACGACTCTTGCGGACTTGTGATTCACGATCTCGCGGTCCCGTCGAGGTGCTTCCTTTTGCGTCATGTTCTCGTGCCCCTTCTGATTTTTGGTTCCTCGGTCTAGATTCAGTACCGCATTCCCTGCGTCGAGGTAATCCACGTCGAGCGACGTTGAGTAATCGGCTGGCAGCCTCCTGCATCCCGTCTCGACGTGGGCCGAGGAACGCGCGTTTGGTAGGTACCTCCTCGGGTCTTGGAAGCATGTACCTATACCTGACTGCCCCCGAGGCCGGCGCCTTTCCGTGGCACACCCCCCTTCTCCACCTTCAAGTCTGAAGGTACGTACCTAAGGTAGGCACCTCACTCTGCCGCCTGTGTTCCTCAGCGCGCATTGGTACCGATACTGTACATGCAGCATGCGAAGCCGTGGGGGGGACTAGGGGAGGGCAAGGGCGCCTGATGCTGCAGGCGGGAGTCAAGAAATGCAAACACATGAGGTAGGGACGATGCTTCTCCCATCGTCATAGGACCCAGGCAGACAGACTGCCATGGCAAGACGGACGACTGGCTTGAGTCGTGAGTAAGGTGCGATTCACTTGCATGCTTGGGCCCGTATAGCTTGAGCCCATCGGCGTTCCCCCTTGCCTTCAAGCTCTGCATACCGCTGCCGTACCAGATTAGTGCTTAATACTGTAGTAGACGTGCTTGTATTGTAGATACTATACTCAGAACAATGCTAACGGACATTTGCCGGGGAAGAGCGATGGGGCAAGAATGCCGCACCCCGGTTGATGAGGCCCTGGGGCCTGTCAACGTCAAAAGCGCAGGGCTAGGGCCATCCTGAGCCAGGGCTAGTCTGAATCTGGCACTAGCCCACACGAGGCCGTTATTCATCAACTGGAAAGTGGGGTTTCTGGCAGAGCTCCCCTGGTCCCTCGGGTGGATTCCTGACCCCGCCCCCCCCTCTCTCTCCGCGGACGGCTCCTCATCTGGTCCAGCGACGGGCAAGAGCCGCGCCATACTGTAGGGGGCGCGACCCAGTCTGATCGGCCTTGGACATGCGCGCGCGCGTCCGCGAGAAACATGGAAAGGTCCAACGCACAGCGAAACGGTTGTCACTTGATCTCTCGCGTGGCACCAATGCCAGCCGATGGTCAGGCACTGGTTGAGACTGAGTTGAGCCTCTGATCTTGTCTTTGGCCTTGTGAGATTTGGTCGTTGTGCTTGTTTTGCGCATATTCATTTCCTGCAAAGCAGTCGACGGCATGTACCAACTGATTCTGAAGTAGATACGTACGTTAAGTATACAGATACTTGAACTTGAACTGTCCTCCTGTTTCCGTACAAGGAGCGTGGATGGTGAATTAATCAGGGCTAGTCCCTGCTGATGACGATGAATCAATCTTGAACCCTCAAAACATCCCCGTCCAATCATATTGCGCTATACACAACTCCGGCTTCGACCCATTGCAAAGCCTACCCAATGAAATGTAAAATCCAGGCTACTGGCTTGGCCCTGTTCGGCAGGCTGCCTCGAGTACGTTGTATCCGACCTCTTGCACTTTTCATCTCGCTGTCTTCTATTCTTACCGCTACGCAACTTGAACCCCAAGACGGCTGTGCCTGCCTTTCGACTAGGCAGTTGAGACCCGTTCCCTTGCCCCGCCGCTGTCTACCTGCCTAGGTAAGTGCGTAAAGTGGTAGACTGCCTCCGCGCCTGCCTCTCCATGCCCAGGTAGGTTCTTCGTACTATAGCTTCTATTCCGGCTGTCCAATTGTGCTCAAACTCCGTACATCACCCTTACCCCGTATAGGCTTCTATCCACTTAATGGTTTTTTCATCGCACCCCCGCGCCCAAGTCTGCCCTACATCAATGATGCCTGCTATTGCCTCTACAATGTCTCCATAGCGGCCCCTCCCACCCCATAGGTATGATGCTGAGAGGCCCATTTTCAAATCGAGACCCGCCAAAAGGTGAGTCCACTGCCCGGTTCGCTCTTTCGCGCCTTCGCTTTAACTGACCCCGTTTGTTTTCCTAGGGCCGAAGGAAGCGTCTCCGATGATTGATTGCCCCGTTGACGAAGCTCGCTAACAATGAGCCACGGAGATGTCGGACCTTATTGTGAGAAAGGCTAGAGCTGCTCCGGTATTGTGTCATCGTCACTCACTTGCCTCGGTGGAATATGCATCACGGGGCAATCCCTCCACTACGATACGATCCCGTGGCGGGAATCGGGTCACCCAATCGACCGAGCCAACAAGGGCGCCCCAGGGGCCACGGCAGCTTGGCTCCGAATCATCCCTCGGCTCCTGCCCAGCACCAACAGACCAACGCAGGATGACGGACAGCCCTGCTCGTCTGCAAGAAGCGGCGTTCTGTCACACTTGAAATTCAAAGTGACCACGGTGTTCGAGGCAAGTAATCAGGGGCGGAGAAATAGGAACGCGTCGAAGCAGGTACCGCGGCAACATTGGGCCGCGAGTCAGGTGAAGACCCCGACACGGCCACATCGATTGCCCTGCTGCCTTCACTTGCGGCCGGGGTAGTATCGTCAAGTCAGACGAACGGCAGCCAAACAAGGGACATCCCGGGCCCAGGGCGCCCGCGTCCGGCAACGTCGCCGCGCGCCTGCAGCAGAATTGTACGATTATTATTTCGCGTTCCTATGTATTCTGCTTGTTCTCCCTGGCCCTGGACTTTCCGGCACCCTCCGCCGTTGCAACATTATCCTGTCCGCTGTGTCTGGGGGCAGGGGCATCAGGTTGCGCATGTCGACAACATCACGGGAGACCCCATGGCCAAACAGGAAGCCATACCCGAGGCTGCCTGTCCTCTCTGTGCCTCGCGCAGTGTCCCTTCCCCTGGCACAGCCTGCCCTACCCGCTCAGTCACCCCGGCCCACGACATCCACCACAATCCCCACCTTTCCCCATCAGTATCGTCTTTCCTTGCTCGATATCCCAACTACCTTCTCTAAGCCTCCTAGCTTCTGGTTATTCGCCTCCGCGAATCCTCCACCCATCGTCCGATTTTATCCCCATGCAATCTCCAGCGATCCGCTGTTCGGTCCCTTCTTCTCTGGCCTTCTGAGGACCCGTCTGGGGGTGGCGGCGCTGTCTGCCTACGATCAATTGCTTGCATGGTGGAGTTTGACACGCAGGTTCACGGTCGACTCAAGACGATCAGAAAGCGGTGCTTGCATGTATCGCTACTTTCTCGCCCAGCTTCGGCGACATGGGTGCCCTAGCTTGCTGGCTGGTTTGGGGCAAAAGACAGTCTTTAGCTTTCTAACATATCACATCGTCTTGAGTCATCGCCTGCTGTTTCCACCGCAAAGAGGAGCTTGCCGCAATCCTCCTGCTCAGAGCTTCCCTCGCGCAAAACTCTACTACTCCATGTAGGCCTTCTTCTAATTCGTCCATGGCCGCGGGATCTAGAGGTTCGTCGGAAACATGGAAGTACGATAGCCGAGTCAGCCTCGCCCACGATATCGACAAAACTGGGCGTCGCAGCATGCAACGCACCACCTCAGGCAGCTTGCCCTCCCGCAATGCGGCCAGCGACTGACTTGCAGCCTGAGCGGTATCTCGGCGTGTGCTGTTCACAGCATATGCATGCGCCGCTGAGGAGTTGAAAACTTTGAGTGTGTTGTGTGTGTGTGTGCATTTTCCATATAGGCTGTGTCCCCTTGGTTTGCATGCTCACGGGCAGTGCAGGTCTAAACATAGCTCCCGTGAGCATGCCATGGAGTCAGGAAAAAGGGCGGCCAGTCACACAAACTCGTTCTGCCTCGAGGCGGCAGTGCCCTCGCCCAGTGCTTCGGAAGG
Source organism: Hirsutella minnesotensis 3608 (assembly GCA_000956045.1). Taxonomy (NCBI): domain Eukaryota; kingdom Fungi; phylum Ascomycota; class Sordariomycetes; order Hypocreales; family Ophiocordycipitaceae; genus Hirsutella; species Hirsutella minnesotensis. The sequence continues at coordinate 347,649 of KQ030507.1, read as the reverse complement.
TGAATACTGACGGGTGAGGCCCCCTCCGCTTCCCTGCTCCGAGACAATGCCACAATATTGTCATACCTTTGGCCTACAAGCCCACTGCGCGTGGGGGAAGGGAAAAAAGAGGACCCGTAGGAGCCGAAGCCGACGGCGGATTGCCGCAGCAAAAGCTGTTGCGCACTCGGCGTTTGTTGCCTTGTCCATTATCAAGCGCCCGTTAACAACTTAACACCGACCGCGGCCTTGTAAAGAGCGACGTACGGTCGAACGCTGCAGTCATGGCCCGCCCAAGAACGACATCGTCCCGACTCCTCGACTCCTCGTCAGTCAAGGACGACGGGCAGGGCGCATCCGGGGTCTGACGTGTCGGCGGGAGACGACGGCGAGTACTTTGCAAGTTACACCCGCGTCTACTTCGTACCTACCATTCGCCTTGTTCCCCTTTCGGCAGGTTTCTTCGTCGTCCAAGAGGGTCTGTTGCCTCTGCTCTGCTGGCAACATGGAACGGCGGCGATTCTCATTGGCTCACCCCGCAAAAATAGGGCGGCCACACGTCAAGGTCCTGGTCCCTGCAATCCAGGCGACAGCCAGCTAGCCGCGTTCCCCCTCGTCCGCTTCCCACAATTGCACCCCTTGGAGCAAGTCTGGAAGATTCTCTTCGGCTTCTCCTCGGCTTGCTGGCGTTGCACTCGGAAAACGTAGATTAAAATCAAAGGATTTATATTTCATAATACACGGGCTTCTTGGTCAAAGCCCTGATTCTGCGTCTTTGCGGTGAGCGGCGACTCTTATGGGCGCCGTTGTCGAGACAATCTAGGTTTCAGACAAGGGACCCCAATGACGACTCGTTGCACCCACGACTTCTTGATCTCGAAATAACAAGAGATAGTTCTCCTTTTCCATGCTCGTTAAAGCGTTTCCGGTTGGCAGTATCAAAGAAAGAAAAGAGTCGAGGGCATCAGAAAAGACAATGGAGGAAATAACGTCCCAAGCACCTCAAAAAGACAGTCTTTATTCACACGCACCCAAATCTCAATTCGCACGCACCCCCCCACATTCAGCCACAGCGCCTCCGAGATCGGAGCCCAATAAATCATTGGTGCGGATGTCTGACATTTCCAACTCCTTGGCGAGCAGGAGTCTAATTCGTTGCAACAGTAATGCTGTCGCCAACCGTATCTTTACCACCCTCGTTGGCAAGCCACGAGTCTGCTACTCCCAGATCTTGCGTCATTTCAGAAGAGTTACACCGTTCAGCTCGTTTGCTGCTGTCGTCCTGTGTCTTCGCCTGTCGGCGCGTAACTCGAGTGCTTCCTGACTCGACAACTTTACTCCGTTTCGGCCGACGTCGCGGTTTGTCTTGTGCGTCTGCTGCATCTTCTTCCTCCAGCGTTGCCCCCAGTTCGAATTGAGAGTAATTTCGACGCGCCGAGCGCTGGACGCCACTCCGTGTTGAGCCTTGAGGGGCTAGCTGCTTCTCTGGGATTGCGCGTTCGTTGCCAAATGGTTCGCCATTGCGTGGTCGACCCTTAGGTATCCCCATTGGAGGACGTCGTATTTGAAGGAGAGGATCATCAATGTCTCGTGATCGCTTGAGATGCCAGAATGGATCTAGGTCTTGCCTCTTGAGTGGTTCCTTTCGACGAGCTAGCTCCAAGAGCCTGTGAGCACAGGGTAGACCGTATTGAGCCCTCGTGGATCCTGAACATTGCGGCAGTGCCTTCTTAGAGACCCGGCTCGATTCCATAACTCGGTGCATCTCGTTTAGCTGGTCTAGCGCCCAACGAGTCACGTTTAGGGGGAGCTGGCCGAGCCATTCTCT
>KQ030507.1:308983-344077 GCA_000956045.1 Hirsutella minnesotensis 3608 | reverse complement strand
TGAGCCTGGTGGAACCGTGGAAGGACGTCCTACAATAGGACTTCCTGCCAAATCCTATTGTACAATTAGGGCTCAATTATAGAAGGATTACTGAAATGCTAGATTGGAATTTGTGGCAAGCATCTCCAACACAGGAGTTAAATGGATATATTTCCTTCGCTTCATAACTGGTGTTGACAAGTCGCAAGAATGCTGTCTGCGGGATCGTTGGCGAAGTCGGAGTTCTTGTGGCTATGCTGTGGCTGAAGGTGGGGGGGTGCGTGCGAATTGAGATTTGGGTGCGTGTGAATAAAGACTGTCCTCAAAAATCAGGGGGGAGGAGAAACCAGCGAGCAAAACCGTACAAGCTCCTCATCCCAAGCAAATCGTTTCTCGCCCACGCCGCCCATTCAAATCAGTCAAAGAGCGTTGAAATCATTTGGGCGCACCATACACCCCTCGGCCGCTGCCTCCATTCATCAGCCTGAGTGCCGGGGGCGGCTCCATCTTCATTGGGGCACGGTTGTCCCAAGAAGGAAGCTCCACGACCTCGCTGTGTGCCGACGAGTCGGTCTCCCAGCGCATGTCCCTGCGGTTGTGGACCTGGTTGATGACCTCGTCCTCGTTATGAGGGACACGGGGGTCCACCACCATCAAATCGTCGACAGAGCCGGGCGCGTCGTCTTGGGCCTGCCGTTTCTTGGTAGGGACCTTTCGTCGCCTGCGAATCTCGAGGTCCCGATAATCTCCGACGTATAGGGGCTCTTCGAGCTTCAGGTCGTTGACTACCTTGACTTCAATGTCGCTGGCGTTGAGACGCATGTTTCGAGATCCGCCCATCTCGAGAAACGTGTCAAGAATGATCTGATATCTCTGTCGCTCTACCCGTATCCACGCTTCGCGCAATATTTCCTCCTGCAAAGTATCCCATTAGTCTTTCTTCTTTGAATGAAGCCGGGAAGAGCTCGCACTTACATCTCTGGACAGCCACTGAATGTATTTTGAGCGTCCTCGCTTGAACTTCATCTGGAGCATCTCTTTCCCATGCGTCTTGTTGTACTTTTGAGCAAAGTCGCCTTGGATACTGTCCCACATGTCCTGTCCCCTCTGGTGGCGATGTCGCCAGCGCGATTCAAAGATGCACCGTTCCTCGTCAGGGCATGTACTCTTGAGTGTGGGTGGTACTTCCTCTCCATGGCAGTTCTTGTGCTCTTCTGATGGATCCACCTGCGGATTGGTTCGATGGGCGTTGGACTGACGTCTAGAGGCTCTAGTCTTCTTGACTCGAGCGGGACATGCGACCCCGCGGCGGCGAGGCGAGCCACTTGCTGATCGGTGAACGTCGGCCACCGCACGTCCACGAAGATTGTCGGTGCTCAGTCGTCGGAGATGACGAGCGTGTGCTGATGGATCGCTCAAGAGAGGGCCGGATGATAATAGGGTACGGCTGAGATCGCGATGATGGGGGTCAATGGCCATATGATGGTGGTCCCGCATCATCATGGGGTTTTGACTGGCCATCGAAGGAACGTCCATGAGATAAGGAGGCTCTGGGTTTGGGATGTGATGCGGGTCGGGCTCTGAGACGTTGTACATGCCCAGGTAGGGCTCCGGGGGGGCTGGTGTTCTGCGGTCACCGCCCATGTAAAAGTCGTGGGCCACATGGCCGGGCGTGCCCATGGGCGAGCTGGTCGAGCTGGGCTGACCATTGATGTCGAACTGGTGATTCCAGTGATGGTACATCCTGGAGCTACCAGGAGGCGACGGTTCTTGAGCTTGAGGGCTGCCAGGTGGTGGAGGATACTGACCAACCAACTTGCGGATCTGCTGCAGGGGAGGAGAGGCAGACGCAGAGATGGGGGTCAGGAGGTTTGCGTCGCACTGCGGTTGGAGGTTGAACGTGGTGACCTGTCGACGCAACATGATCAGTTGATGGAGAAGGAGTTGGCAGAGCGAGTCGATGAGAAAAGAAGAAAGGGGAGGCGACGGCAGGCCAGGGGAGCGAGGTAATGTATGTATGGATCGAATAGGGGACAAGGAGGGAGTGCGGTCGAGAGCCTAAGGGGGGAAAGGATGTGGATTTGGGACCTGGAGAGAGCGAGCGAGGTGGAGCGTGGGACGGGAGTGATTTGTCCGTGGGCATGATTCTGTTTTCAAGTCGCAGAGGGACGGGCGGCGGCGGTAGACTTACCGTGGAGTAGTAGGAAGAGGTCGGCGATGAGCGAGTGCCTTCTGGCAAGTTGGCAGCCTCCAGAAGAGCATCCGAATGCGGCAGGGCAGGGGAGATATATTGTTGTTGTTCTCCCATGATTAGGTGGGCCCGCGAGAAATGGCTGTGTGGAAATCTAGCTACGTCTTTGCAAAGCTGTGTTGGTTCGCCGCCCGCAGCCGTCGTCAAGGCGCCAGATGGAGCGGATGCCGTCGAGTCTGAAGCCGAACAGGCTTCTGCGCTATGGCAACCGGGGACGAAGCCCTTTGATAATCAGGTTCCAAAGCGACGCGCGATCTGAAGGCGTTCCGGCCAGACAAAAGCAGGCGAGCCAGAAGCGTGACGCCGGAAGGGGTGGAGGGCAGGAACAAGGGCCCGACAAGGGAATAGAATCAGCAGCGGCGACTTATACGCCAGGTGCGGTGAATTGTGTTTGTTGGGCCAAGTGTGGAGGTGAAGAAAGCAGTCCAAAGGAGAGAGTCGAGAAAGTCGTTGCGAGGATGCAGATGGTCCGACCTCTTTGTATGAATGGCGACTCGACCTTGACAGCCGGTGCTGCTGAGCAAGCCAGGCGTTGCAGGGACTCGTGTCGGTCCACAGCGTCGTGCTTGGCTGTACTCCGTACCGTCAACGGAAACCGTCCATGTACCTCGACATGAGCCTTCAGAGAGGGGGGGGTTCGGGTCAGGGATCTTTGCGCGGAGGAACCTTGTCACCCGGACGTGACCAGGGGTGGAGGGGGGGCGTGGAGGGCAGCTTGCAGCCAGCTCAGGGGGGAGGGGTGAATCATGCAGGTGGATGAATGTAGCCTTTGGGGTGTGACATGCTCCAAAGTACCCCATACTCCGTACATGTCGCGCAAACGCAAGCACAGGCACAGCTACGCCTACGGATTCCGAGGCCGAACGAGATAAATGAGGCAGGGCAGATCTGGCCGCTGGAAGAGACTGCGCTGGGCCCGTTTCTCCTTGCGTCCTCTGGCGCAGATCGCGGCCTCCGTTACTCAGCAATGAGAGCAATGTATCATGGCCGACGTCCCATTTGCCTCGACCCATGACTTCATGTGCTCGAGCTTGTCGACTAAATGACCAGGCGAGCGTAGCCGAGAAGACCGCGATCAAGGAGGCGAATCAGAAGATGAGGTTAAAAACTCTCTTTTTCGCGTCCTCTCATCTTGCCTGTCAAACCCCTCAGCCGTGGCTGCGGATGAGATGCTGCCGGCCGGCGAGCAGATACCCACTTGGCCGCAAACCACCAGGGTGCGCTAGTTCTCCAAAGCGTCAAGTCAACCGTAGATCATGTCGCTGTAAATCTGATTCACGGGATTCTTGAAGGGTGTCGGCATTCGCGCACATAATTCATAGCTTTGGTGGGGCGTAAATGATAAATCAGGACCTTGGCCGAGATTGAGGGATCAAAGGTTGAACTAGGGCCATCCGAAGCGGGCGACAGAGGCGGGACAATAGGCAAGATGAGCAGCCATTCGCCTCGGAGCGAGCCGATCACGATAGTGCCATAGCCTAGTCCAGCACGGGATCCCGTTGAAAGCGATTCGGACCAAGTTCAGCTCCGAATAACGCGAGACGAGACAAAGCTTAAAGCGAGCAAGAACGCTAGACACTAGTCTGCTTCTTCGACAACGGCTTGCGGCGTCATCGCAACGCTGGCTGGCCGTTGGCTGCTGGCGTCCGTGTTGGCTTGGGCGCCTTGAACGGTTCGCCAGGCAGTCTTCGCTCCCGTTTCCTCGAACGGCGTCACCGCCGTTAGCCCAGCAACTAGTCCGGCGCACCACTAGAAGGACGAGTGTGGAAGTCATGATTAGCGATGAGGATTGCAAAGGACAAATCGCCCACTGCGAGCCGCTTCCTCCAAGCACTGTCAAACCTCGGGAATCGATCCAGATAGCACTGCTAAATCTAAGGAGGCAGAGATTACAGGATGATCCGTGACATTTGACAAGACAAGAGTTTCCCGGAGCATTGGCAAGAGAGCCGGCACACACTCCAGGGGCATGGACAGAGGCCACGGCGATCTTTTGCTTTCATCACCCATCTCCACTTGGACGGGGGCTGTGGCTGGAACACGACAATAGACCTTCTTCCGTCCTAGCCCAGTCGCATTGGACACCTTTCCGAGCCGAATCACTCGCGACTCATCGCCGATACACATCGTTGCCTTCTGCGGAAACCAAATAAAATAACGAGCTGTTCATTGTCTGGGCCGAGCGAGAGTGAAAAGACTTTGTGGCGGTCCGAGTCTAGTGCTTGGGGGGTCACGACAACCCGCCGTCCCCGATTTCTATCGGCAAAGAGAGTGGTGAGCCACCGACAGTACTGGCCAAAGCTTCGGCGTAGATTGCCTCGCAGTGTCAGCCTTCTGAGAAACGCCTGTAAATCAAGCCCAGCAAAGTGCACGATTCCGCAATAACAAGTAGGAGAGGTGGTCAGGGGGGACGTTTTGGTCGACGATGCAATCATCAGACTCGGGTTCAGAGATGAGTCGTAGCCTGCTGTTCGTCTCGCTGAGAACACAGAGGTACCGTGTTCATCTCGAGTGGTGAGTTGGCGCGTAAAATCTTGCACGTGCGATGACTTCATGCAGAGGGGGGGGGAGGGAGATCACTGCCTCGTAACTTGGTACAATAGGAAGCAGATGAGAGGGGAATGAAGTCCCTAGCTGGAGACGTGACGACGACTGGGCGTGGCTGAGAGACCGTGGTTCGTGGAAGTGGGTCCAGCAGACGATGCTGTACAAGAGACGAGCTCGGATCACCTTGGATCTTTGTCACGTACGTGTTGAAAGAAAATGAGGCTGGCGGGAAAGGGGGGCCAGAGAGGTGGGACGTACGTGGTGACGCACAACGCCGTGTCTACCTGAGGGATGAGGCTCAGGCAGCTGCCTCCCCCCGTACCTTGGTTCGTACATACTGTAAGGTCCTTTTTTTCCAATGCGGGCAAAGAGACATTGACTTGCAAAAAGAGCCTCACGAGGCGCCAAGGGTACGAAGGCGTCGGCATGCGGCAGGCACCACCGGTTCCCCCATGCTCCGAGAGGTGGCGGAATTTAGGCTCTGCCAGAGGAGCAGGAAGGAAGGGGCCGTCTACAATTCGACAAACGGGACCCTCGACTAGGCAAGAACATGACACCCCCGGCCCGATGAGAAAGAAAAAAGTCCGCAGACTGAGCGGCAGGAGCGATACATGGAGTGGTGTGGAGATGCGCAACATGGCTTTTTGGCTACTGCGCACACGGCTTTGCGTCCATCGGCGAGTGTGCTCTTGGTTCGCAGACTCGTGATTTATCAATCAAAAAATGCAAAACAAAAACGAGCAGCCGACAGAAGCTTTTCGGGACATGGGATCAACCCTGGAGATCGGGTAAGCGGGCAGGCGGATAGACGGGCCTCGGTTCCGCCTGAGCCCACCAAGGACTCGGCGTGCTCCAGTGCGGACGACACCACGATTGCCAGGTTCGCCAGTCCAAAGGGGCCCGATATCGTGGGGCATCGGCCAAGTGGAAATGCTCTCCAAGAGGATCAAATACGGCAAAAGGAAGTAGGACGAGTCCACCGCGCTAGACAGGCTGGCAGGTGGGGAGCAAACGGGTTCCAGATGCCCAAAGCCGGGCTGTCATTTTGAGCCGCCTGGCGCTACCGGGCCTCGAGTAGATGGCGCCAGGGCTGAATCAGCCAGGGTTCTCACTACCGCGTACGATGAGGGGACGCTGTAGCTCAACCTACCTAGCATTCAAAGTCCCGTGGCCTCTGACAGCCTCGCGTGTACTTGACTCGCCTCAATTGCCTCGCCCTATCGCACCGCACTCAACGCCGAAAGGGGCTGCGCTAAATCCTAGAGCCGCTAATTGGGCCTTTCAAGTCCCGAGGCAGCCAACAGCCACGGGTGGGCCGTCGCGATAGTTTCATGCCACAATAGCCATCTCAATGCAAGCCACGAATCCCGTCTCCTGGCTACCTATCTTTGTCAAGGTCCTGGCCGTGCGCCATCGGTGAGATCCGACACAATGCAAAGGCTTGGGCATTCATCTCGGCCCAGGTCGACACGGCAATGGCGATGCACATGCCGTCTTGTTCCCCGACCTGCGAGCCAAAATTGGTGGCCTCCTCCTCGCGCCGAAACCAATCAGCCAGCGCAGCCCGCGCTTTCGGAAGAGACTTGACCGAAGGACGCACATCGGACCCGTGCATACGTACTTTGTGGAGAGGCTCCAGGAGGCGCCCTCGCACGAGCCGCTACCCGCCGCGCTCCTCGCGGCATCGCTGCGCCGACGGCGCCTTTTGAGCGTCTAGCTTACGGTAGGACATGTCTGCCAATGCCCTAATAAGGCTGATTCTAAATTTGCTGAGTCCCATGAGACAGGGCGACGTCGGGGCAGCCGAAATCGTCATCTGACCCTTCCATGTTCCGGAATTCTCACAATGCGATGCTCCCTATGCCCATCAAGACATCTCCACACTCGCCTGTTGTTCTCTGATATAGCTTCGACTCCGGGGAATCGGTGACGCCAGCATCGCTCGAGCTCTTTCAGACCCTTCTCGCCGTTCCCAGACGACACCAGGGGTGTTCCCGAGCGTTCAGGATATTCCCACATCGGCAGATATGCTCGAGTGACACGAGCATTTGACCCTGGGCGGACTGGGTACCAGGCTCTGCAGTATTTCAGCCCGGCTCCCTCCTTGTTATGGGAGCACAGCCTTTGGCCACCAATCCCACTCTGGGTCGAACAGATGTAATTTGACATGTTTCTGCTGATAGAAATCGGAGTGCCAGGGTCCCATGGTCGTCGGTACGACGTACGCTCTCGGTACTTTGCATTCTCTGCTGCTGCGAGGTGCACGCCATGCCATGAGTCGTGTCTCGTTCCTCTCGGTCTTTGCGTCGATCTGGCGGAGACCTGCGGTTCCCCAGCATGAAAAGCCACCCACGTTCGTCCCGCCAGCAGGCTGGATCACGGACGATCTGTGTGGCCCTCAGCACGCCCAGAGGTCGCCATCGTAGCTTCGCATCAAACCGTGTTCAGGATCAGAGAGACATCTCTACCCGATATGTGCACGATCTGAGGCAGCCTTCGGAACCGGACAGCCCGCCGTCAGCCGCCTCATTGCATGCAGCCCAAAACATATGCCAAGTGGAAAACGTGTCCACTTTCACGCCTTTGCCTCGGGATACCAACCCTGATAAATGTGGGAGTACCTCAACGCCTAAGCAGGAGCAGCCTCTCTACAGCTTGGCGCCCTCTTGTCTCGAAAACGGCAGATGCTGGCGCCAGACTCTTGTTCGGCCAATAGATTTGTGAGTTGACGAGGGGAACATGGCTTCCCGGGGGCAGGGCTTGGCCATCTCCATGGGCCTCTTTCAAGAATAGGACTGATTGGGGAATTTAACTACAATCAATAAAAGTATGGCATAGGTGGATGGGCAGCGTAGGTCCGTGGGGATAAGAGGACGCCATGGGGGCCGGTCAGGGGCGACGAGGATAGCCACAGTTACAGTGCCGTGGCGGCTAGGAGGCCAAGTTTGTACTGTGTGATGCGGCGCCGACTGCGCGCTGTTTTGCTCACAATCGCCACACAGCATATCCAGGTGCAGCATTGACGTGCACAGTGCGCCTGCCTCGATTCGAGGAAACCATCATCTCACTCGACGACTCGGATCTTCGCATCCCCAATTCCCATCTGTGACCCATGTCGAGTACAAACAGGTAGGGCATTACTACTTGCAGCCAGCTCGGTACGAGACCGGTCTCTAAGCACCTTGCAGCGTCAGAAATGTGGCTGCCGGGGGGCGTCTTGGCTGCAAGCGATGCCGCGACAAGGTGTCCATGTCGACCTGAGGCAAGGTGTCTTGAATACGTCCCGATGCTTCGTTGCCACCCGAGCCCGAGTGAAGGGGACGCATCGTCTCCTCGCTGCTTCAACCGACGCATTCGGACACGACACACGCGTGTAAGCGGTCGGAGGCTCAGCCCGGGCTTGGCCTTCCGTCGGAATCAAAAGAAAGGGCGGCTCGCGGGAACGCCATTCGCAAGCGAGAGCGAGAGAAAGGGCTGAAGATGCACCGCCTCTGGCATCGGACCCCGTGTCGGTGCCCCCTCCGTCAATGTCCCACTACCCTATTTTGACAGGCCAGCTCTGTGGATCGAAGGGGTTGAGTTTGCCGTCGAGCCTGTGCCGAAAAGGAGGAAAGAGCTGTTTCTCATTTACGCTGCCGGACTCGACCTGAGCACCCACCATGAAACTCAATACCGCTTGTTTAGTCGTCGTCGATTTTGTTTTCCCACCACAAGTTCGAGGGCAGGGGAGCCGCCGCCGCCCCTTTCGCCCCGGCCGGTTGAGGCTGCGGCCGCTGCCCGCGAGCCTCGGCTCACCAGAAATGGACGAGGGCGAGTAGTCGGGAAATCGAACCAAGGCATCGTGCTGCCGCGTCAGACAGCGGACGCCGACCGATGAGCGATGATTCTTGAGCAAACACGCCGTGCCCGAGGGAACGCAGATGCATGTGTACAGTGCACCTTGTGATTCGGATCGGAATGAAAATGCTGGCATGACGAAAGGGGGGAAGGGCAAAGAGGGGCAGCACAAGGCAGCACGAAACACATGGGCGAACCAAATACGGAGAATGGAGTACAGGCAGGCAGGCAGGCAGGCAGGCACACTGAATGCATGCTTGCGCCGTCAGAGGACGACGATACAGTGCACGGAGTACGAAGTACCGATTAGATTTCCTGAGCCTTGGCCCTGCAGGCGCGAATGATCGGTCCTGCGCCTGTCCACTCACAGATGACGCTAATAGTGGGGCCGACCGGGACGAACCGAACTGTCGGGACACGCTAGCAGGGCTTGTGCGCTTTTGATTGGGCGCTCGTTCGCACGCCACCACCTCCTTCTCTGTGTGGTCATCCTCCGACGCCCCAGTCGGTCGACTTGATACCTGGTCGCTACTGCATTGGAGTATCTGTACTTGGTTGGGCATCCCACCCGAGGGTAGCAGATGAGGATTCTGCCTCGTTTACTTCGCACTCGATCCGCAGAAACCATTGATTCATACCAAGAGTAGGGCCTACCATACACGCGCGCGTCTACCCGCCGTGTTTTTGATGCCATTGGATACCGACGTATGTATAAGCGAAATGCAAGGCCAGCACACATCACCACACATGCACGCACGCACGCACGTCTGCTGATACTGCCTCGTATGAAGTGCATTCATCCACTTTCTTCTTCATGGTACCTTAGGCATGCTGTACAGTGCAGGCCGCCAGGGTGCGCGTGTGACGATGGCTTCCGGTGCAATGTATCGGCCCGTGGCTACCTAGGTAGCATACCTATGTACTGTACATGTCACCGCTTCTCCCATGCCGCTGGCTCTTGCCTCTTTCCAGACTCCAAGCTCCAGGCTCCTTCTCCCCGTTGCACGTCGTGGGTCGGCCTCAGCTATTCCCACCCCATCTGCCTCGCTCATCCGGCATACGTAGTCCCCTTTCTTCCCCTCAACCGTGCTCTGTGCACGCATCGACTGTGTCCAACAAACGGACCCCTCAATCTCATCTCGACCTGCTGCGTTGCATGGTCCCGGACGCCTACTATCAACGCTCTCTCCAGCCCAGGGGCATCTCCTCGCGACAGGACCGTCTGGCATCCAATGATCCGCCACCACCGCCCCCGCGATTCCGGCCCCCCCATGCTCGCTCTGTTGCTCCTGTCGGCCCCCCTGCCCGCTTCTCCTCTGAGATCCGGGGTCTTGTCGAGTCCTTGTCTGGTTGACAGATGGCATGGCTGATTCCGTTTTCCGTCAAGGCCGGCCCGCCATCATCTGCTGCATGCAGTCAGTCCATGGAAGGGCAATTTCTATCTTGGGGGGGAGATGAGTTCCAACTACCCGTGGCCTGTTGGCTGCATCAAGGACCCGTTGACGCAGCCATTCTCTCACTGCATCACTCGACGCCATCATGGCTGCGCCTGCAAAGGAAGCTGGCCTCCGAATGTGCGGCCTGAGCACTCGAGGCCAGGTTGTCATCTGTTTTCATTAGCCCATCCAAGACTGACACGCGGCTGTTGTCGCCTAGGGCGGCTTCTCGCGGCTGACCACGTCGTTGAGAGACCCAAAAGTTGTCGCCAACGTCGCTTTGCAGCTTCTTAAGCGCCCAAGATGCAGACTCTGCCGCTCGTGTTCCTTGTGCGGCCCCCTCGAAACCGTCGTCTTTTGATTTCCATTCCGTCACGGAAGCGGCTCGCTAGTTCGGCCGAATTTGCATCTAGCTGCAAAGAGAACCAGATCCCGTTTGGCTTTGTCCGCGGAATATCTGGCCTATGCCTGGCTCAGTTATCCACACAGACTTGGCGCTAACAACACTGTGACTTCTTGATGTCGACCGGAATGACTTGACGAATCCTCACTGTGTACCGGCCTCCGGTGTCTGTCAGCAAGTCTTCCCTCCTCTGATCCCGTGTCGAGCCGCAGTTCATGACCCCTGGGCCCAAGCTGGGCCTCATGTTGGTATGGCGAGGTCTACAACAGAACGTTGTTGACGATGTTCGGCTTCGCCAACCAAACATGCATATCGTCGAGGCCAGCGAACGTCGACATGTGCTCATTGCCAACGGTTACCGCAACCTGAGGTGCCTAGGTTTGCTCCAGACAGCCTTTACTGTTGTGCGCCGTGAATCTGTGCCTCGTGGTTCTATGCCCGTGCCCCGATCCGAGGTGACGGCACACTCTGCGGGACTTTGTGTGGAACCGGATCCCTTTCTAGCCCCCGTTCGAGACAGCTTCAGCCCGTCACATCTTGTCGAAATTTGAGAGGCGGCTTCACTGAAGGAGCAATCCGGATCGGAATCATTCTTGGCCGTTTAGTGGTGAAGCCTACCGTCTTAGCCTCAAGGCCAAGGCGAACAGCTGCGTTCACTTTTCCGTGGGGATCGGATCGAGCTGTGCGGGAGTGGCCACTGTGGTATGCCGAGTTCGTTCTGAGAGCGCAAGGTATCGATCCTCGGCCGGGGCTGTACTGCTCAAGGAGCAACAGCGTTGGTTTGGTCCAGCACGATCATTACCCGTTCAAACATGTTATTGTTAACTTTACCTCTTCTCGTCTCCAAGTCGAGAAAGCCCGGCTCCACACTACCTTGACCTCCTAAGAAAGCCAGACTCTGCTCCCCGAGGCGAGTCCCCCGATCCTGTAAGCGCTCGTCTCAAGCCAGAATCAAGTGTAGGGGTTACCCGGCGGTCTACATGCTCGTGTCAAGATACTTGCCATTTGAAAGCGCCTCTCAGATGCGAAGGAGTGGAATGGCCTAGAGCTAGATAATGGCATGGTGCTTACTTTTGCCCTCTAGGACACGTCTTGACAGGCCCACATCTGTCACGCCGGACTGCGGGCATGCAGGCAAGGCGCTTCCTTTGATCACATTTGTAAGGTAGTGGATCGCTGGCTTCTCATGGATGGCACGGCGCACCTCGTGGTCAATGCAATACTGCAACTCCAAGTGGTTGATGAGAGAGATCAAGGGCATCGATAGGCAGGCGATGCTCTGTTCTCTTGCAGTCTTGACAGGGTGCCACCCACCCATCCCTCCTCCTGAACTTCTGTGCTCTTGGAAGCTAGGGACGTTGCAATGATGCTGGCAAAGAACCTTTTCAAGTGGATGTGGTGGCCTCCCCCCTTTAATGTCCCAGGGAGGATCGTGGATAACGGGCAGGGGGCAGTCACTCAGCAACAAGATGGTGGCAAGGCTCCTGAAAGGAGTCCCGTGGGTCGTATGGGAACTTTCCGAACTGACCTGTTGGCTGCAGAATCATGGAATCCACATGAGAGAGGAGGGGGCAGCAGGACATGTTGGTTCGTGGCCCAGTCACCGTCCCTGTTCCTTGGTCCTGTTCTTGCTTGACACCCCCTTTCTCCCGTCTCCGTCTGCTCCCTTACCATGGGCTGCATTCAGACTAGGTACAGTGGAGACGGTATCGTGAAGTCAACCTCCTGATGCTCCGCACGCGAAAGAGGGGTTTTACGGGGGGGCCGACGAAGAGAGGCAGTCGTTCGCCACGGCAAACATCCCGCAACCTCATTCGCCGCTCCGGCCAGAGTTCTGGCCGTTGCTGCTCCGTGCTTTCTCGACTTCATTGGACCAGCGGGTCCTCCCCATGTCGTAAGGCATACGCACTTCGCTTCTTGGTTTTCTGTTGGCCGGCCGCCCATTTGCGTCTGCTCCATGCTTGCAGGCAGGGGGGAGCCATGCAAATCGGCCAGGTTCAGGAGCGGGGAGGCGGCGTCGAATGCTTCGAGCGAGCGCCTCGAACGAATTGCCGGAGGCTGGCCGTTCTATCGTCATCCGGGCATCAGTCCATGGCATGTTCGGAGGAGAGCAGCCTGGAAACGCTGCCGAGAGCGGGAAAGCTGCTCTTCTGAGCCTCAGTACGGGCTGGGTCGTGACTGTCGTCCAGTTTTCCGGATGGTTTTGCCATTTTCAGTCGTCATGTCCGTCCCAGAAAGAAGCGGTTCGCCAGGATAGCTCCGGCACAGTGCTCGGGCCGGATTACGGTTCAGAGTCTGTACGATAGCTCAGGGCACGCTCTATGTCTACTGGAGAAGCAAGTGAGAGGACTGGGGAGCACAAGAGGAGGGAGCGAGCATTTTGTAGAAGCGGTGCAAACGTTCCGTCTGTTCATTCAACCGTGTCTACCGCGTCATCCTCGCGCAAGTCAACAGTGGGACATGCGAACGGGAACTTGCCTCCTGGCCTCTCTCCTTTCCCGAACGCGAGGCTCGGGGGATTTGGCCCAACGCGGGAGTTCCTCCCCTCGTCCTGTTCCTCGCCCCTTTGGCCCCCTCTGCCCTCCCTCTCCTCTTTCCCGGGCGCGCGAGACCAACAGGCAGATGGGCTAGATGGTTGAGAAAATATGACAAAATCTCAAGGTACCTTGCGGGCTTCCTCTCCGTCAGCCCGTAAAGGCCGTATCGCCCAGCATGATTCTGTGTAGCCAAATAGATGGTCCTCACCATCAACTACGACAAAATGCGTAGCTCCTAAGCTCTGAAGACGACAGAAGCTGACTTGCTGAAGTTTTCGCGGGTTTCTGTGACGCGGATACTACGAGAGTGTCGTGTCTAGAGCCAGACGGCTCTGCAAAATCACGCGTCAGGAATCCTCTCCGCTCGTCGAGAAGCCCTTGCGGACGTGGGATATCTTATTCCTTCGCCATTTTCCTTGTCCTCCTCCGTCTGCAGATTCCCTCCACCGCGTCGTCTATTCCTTGTGACGTAGCAAATCTATCATACCCCTTGTTCTCAAGCCTTCCCCCTACCGCTTGTTGCATTCTTCTGCCCTTTAACTGGAAGCAGATCCTACAAGTTCCCGCCTCGCCTCCGAGGGAGAAGGTCCATCGGCTACGAGGGCGCTGCCGAATAGTGCGGCCCAAGTCTCCGGCGCCGCCGTGACGATCCGTCGAGGAAGACTGTGGAAGACCATCAGCGGCCCGCTGCCGCTGGGCGTGAAAAGACGGGCGCTGAATATTGTGTCACTGGCAGACAGAAGAGCCTGGGAATACATCCAGTTTCGAGGGCATGTGGGAATAAACGGCCGCGGGCCGTGGTCAAACTGGCGTCTCGGAAAGGGAGAGGCCGTCCAGATCGAGTCTCTGCTCGCCCCTGGGCGCCGTACCCTGGGCGCGTCGTCTGGCGCCGTTCCTGGCACCGCGTCGTGGACCGCCCACGCGAGGTGTCACGGCTACTCACGCCAAGGCTATGCGCGCGGCAGAAGCCCGCAAAGTCATCTCTCGGACGCCGGACAGAACGCTGATGTTGGGGGCACTTGGGTTTCGTCTTGGCTGCGGTCGAGCCCGAACAAAGAACAAATGGGCGGCGTGTCTCGCTAGGATGGCTGGACGTGCCCGACTCTCGCGTAAAGGAACGGTTTAGTTTATATCAACTCTCCTGAATGTAAAGATGAGCTGTACTTGACCCGCCGCTCATCCTCGGCATGGCTAGTCGTCTGCTCATCTTGCTTCGTAGCGTCTGTGACTGTGCTTCCTACACAATCACTTATATCGGTATGCTCCGAGCAAAGAGCCTCGGCATCAATGGACATGGGGCACCGTGATGGGCTAGAAACATGGAAAGTCGGGACGGATGCTGGTCATCCACGGCGACACGCGATGGAAACAGAAGCAACGTCGCTTGACAGCTCTCAGTCACGCAAGTGGGCATGAAGATAACAAAAAGCCGAAACATGTGTCTTGCACTAGACCGCCTCAAAGAACCGCTGAGACTTCAATAAATCGTCCAGACCGACAAAGCCACCAGCCTGGTCGCATTTCTCCCAAATCGACGTCGATGGACGGGTTCCAAATCTCCCCCTTAGTCGGGAATGCACATATGCCTTTGGTATACTCGCTCTGATGCTATGCAACGGAATCAAATGACCGCACGCTAGCTTGCAACGTGCACAATTGTGCCGTATTCAGGACCTGGGCGAGAGAAAACATGCATCTGTCCCGAACAAGTCGGCTCCGTTAGCTTTTCCAAAGCCTAACGAAACCCGATATATGGACACGAAAAATGGCAAATATGCCGCCGCCAAAGAGCAAAAAGAACAGAGAGCAATCAATCCGCCTCGGTTCATCCCACGCCGGTAGAGCCAACGGTGTCGAGCTAAAAGGTTAGATACGTGGAAGCCAGACTCCAGCAAGGGGGAATCTCGACCAACGCCATAGCTGGGCTCAGGCTCCCTCGAGCGGCGCCACGAATGAATAATTAAAATCGAGCAACCCGTCTAGCATCCAATGCTGAGCGTCAAAGAAGTCGTAGTTCGCGTCGCTGTACGCCATTGCGCCTCCAATCATGCTATTAGGGCCGGAGGCTGTGGCAGATATTCCTGTTGCACCAGGCGTCAGAGCTCCATTTGCGTTTAACAGATTACTGGCCGCGGACGGCATGTGTGACGGCATGAGGGTGCTGTCAAGTTGTGACGACGCTGCTGACGAGTCATTAGCCGAGTCTGGGTTCGTCGGCTGTTTGTCTACAAGAAAAACCGGGTCAGTTTATATTATAATCAGGTGTCTGTGGCCACCGCCAAGGCGCCAGGGATCGGTGCCGATATTAGGGACGAAGACGAATGCCATGGGGTGAGACTTACTCTCCAAACCTCTGCCCTGTGATTGGTATTCCTCTCGCCATCGCCAGACAGAATCAAACACAAGACTCATGCTATGGCGACACCGCACTTTGAGCTGCAGGCTGTCATCGACCTGTATGGACGAATCATCGTCGCTAAGAGCATGATTTCGATTATGGTCGAGACGAGCTCCGTTCCACATCTGCACCATGAGCTCCTCGGGGAGCCGCCATTGAAGATCATTGTGCACCACGCTTGTGGCTCGGATGGCGCGAATGGACTGGTGAAAGAGGCTGCGTCCCCTGTCGAAGTCGATTGTCTTGCAGAAGAAGGATCTCATAAGTTTAAGGAGCGTGAAAGCCGCCGCAACGAGCATCTGTTGCAAGTAATTTGTGGCATAATGCAGAATGGTGCCACCGACGGCTTCCCGAGGCGAGGTGACCTTATCCACCTCCAAAATCTCATCCAGGAAGCTCGTAGCTGCGCGCCACAACCCCATCAAGTCGTCCATGTATCCCGGCGTCTTGCTTGAATCGAAGAGGCCCGAAAGCCGCATGTGCAGCGCCGCGGCTCGTAGATGTAGGTTAACGATGTGGCCAAGCTGTTGGGATAGGATGGAAGCCTGCAGTTCACCGTAATCCCGACGATACACCCTCATAAGCATGGCGCGATGCTCATCGCCCGCAACGCCGCGCGGGTCGCTGGCGTTGCTGTACATTTCTTTGGAGACCTTGTCGCAAAATCGCTCGATTTGCAGTCTAGCCTCAAGCTCTCGAGACAAGTGGAGGGCTGGATCGTCGCCGGGCCGCAACGCCAGCGTCCAATCGTACAGTGTGGACGCGGGCTGGCCGTATCCGGTCCCGATATTCTGGGCAACGATATTGCAGACTGCCCACGTCGTGACTCGGTCGTGTAATTGCTCCTTGTTCAGTTCCACCGAAACCCGAGAAAAATCCCTAATATGATTCGGGCGGTGTAACCCGATACCGGTAGCGGTCTTCATCATGACTCCACAAAGGATATGCGTAGGATCTGATGTTGTCGTGCTCGTGGGCAAAGGCCATGTACACAGGAGACACATGGCTTTGACTACGTGATAGTTGCTAGGTACTTCGCCAATGGTTGTCCAAAGATATCGAGTCATTGGACCCGACAGGTTCGTGAGCAGGTTAGGATAGTCTGGGGGACTACATCGGCGGGCGGCGACGGCAATAATGGACCAAAATAGGAGAGGATGTTGCTGTTTGTACTGATCGGGAGGCTGCTGGGGGTTCAAGAAGGGCAGAAAGGGGTGGTAGAATGCGAAGAACTCATTGAACAGGTGGGTTACGTCGGTGTCGGTGAGGCGTACACCCTCGAGCTCATGAGAGTAGTGCGGTTGCACATTGTAAGAGCCGCCCCTCTTCAGGTGCAGCAGGGAAGAGACGGCCTCATCGGAGCCCATGAGGGAGGGATTGCGCGTATGGGTGTAAGTCGCAGTGCTTGGCGCAATGGGCGAGTCGACTTCGTCGTCTTCATCGAGGACGTAGCCCTGGGAGCGGGCGCGCGCGACGTTGCGGCGCAAGCGCTCAATCTCCTTTTCCATCTCGGCATGTTTGGAGCGCTTGCCAACACGCTTGAAGTTGGACTCAATCTTGCACTCGAGCTTCAGGCGATTACATCTCGAGCAGCTCCGAAAGGGATCCTGATTGACGTCGCACCGCAGCTGTGATTGCGAGAAACGATGGTCAGTAAAGGGGATGGTCGGTGGTTGAGCTGATGAGAGTCTGGCGGCGGGCGATATCGGTGACTCACCTTTTGCTGACGGCACTCGTTACACGCCCTCTTGACGCCGGGCTGGCGCTTCTTGTCATGGTCTGCGCCGTCGCCTTGGTCGGCATGGTCGTCGTCGAGAAAACTGCCCTGACTGCTCTCGACGGCCGCTACGCCGCTGCTTCTCTTGCGCTTGGGGCCGCCAGCGCCATGGCGAGAACTGGAAGGACTCGTCGGACTCGCAGAGGCAGCCCCGCGCGCGACGATGGAGGAGCCTTCCATGCGGCGGCAGCTTTGCCGGAGCGGAGCCTCGGGGTGCCACTCTCAGCCCGACAGCAAGCGACAGAGCCAACAAAAGAGCGACGAGGCCGGCGCAAGTGAGGCGGACGAGAGGCCAGGCGGAACGAGGCGCACGCGCAGGCCCCAGGGTCGGACGGGATTCGGCCAAGGCTCGGCGGCGCGGTGCCAGTCTCGGCAGGGCCAAGGGGAAAAGGTACGCCGTAGAAGCGTACCTAGCAGTGCATCCGAGAGGCACAAAGGTACCTGCAATGGATGTCGGCGCACAAAACGCGACCCGGAGGGTGTTGAGGACCGAATGCGGAGGACGGCGCGATGGGGAAAATGTCACGACGGGCCTTGGAGCGGCGATTCAGGGGGGGGAAAGAGCCAAACGGCCAAGCTCGCTCTCGGCCCATCCAAACTCTGTTTTTTCGGTGCAGCCCCGTTGCAAGAGGCAAACATAACGACGTGAGCGTCGTCGGAGCGGGGGCGGCAGGACGGACAATAAGTTGACTCATGGGCTGATTGGCTGGCCACCCGCACATCGGATGGTCACGTGTGCCGCAGCCGGGGAAGGGGGGGTCAACGGCTACGCCAGGCAAGCCATCATCGAGGCAGGACCCACCCGCCCGGACCCTGTGAATTGGAAGGCACAATGGATCTCGACGACAGCATACAGTACTGTACAGTGTGGACGGAAGACGAGTCAAGACGATACAGCAGGGCCAAAATCTACCGTTAGATGCCGTCGCACGAGACCATTCATCGCCGTCTACAAGTTGTCCCAGTCCGGAGTCGGATGCCGCGGAGCAGGCCATTCATTCACCCTCGCTCACTCGCTTGCTTATGCGGGGTGAGACTGACAAGTCAGCTGGCGACGGGGTTTGTCGGTGAAGACGGCCGTTGATAAGGCGAGGCCCTTGAAAAGAGCAAGAGCCAATAACCGCTTAAGAAGCACATGGATTATTACTAACTCTGCCCACGCTTTAATCTGCAGTCTCCCTGCCGGCCAATGCACGAGTAGCTTCAGACAAAGGCCGGATCTCGGATCGGTCGATGCGCGCGCATTGGGAATCGACAGGCAAAGACAACCATGAAGAATGAGGGGCGGCCACAGAAGCTTCATCATGTTGCTACGGCGTTGCAGATTTTCATGGCGGACCAAATTTGGGATTCCTTTTGACGCAAGGCCGAACGGTTGTTGCCTGGGCTTGTTTATAGTACAGTGTATCTGTATGACGCACTGTTCTCAGGTGCACCTTGCTGGACTCAACACGAATAAGCATTTTCCTCATTGGCTTACACCCCTTGTTTACGCCGCGGTAAAGCTTCCGGGGCTGAAGGCTCGTACTGTTTAAACACTGTGCTCTCGAACCAACCACCACTCTGGACACTATCCGCCCTCCTACCCGAGAGCGAATGCATTGTGCAAGGTCGAGCGCGTTTGCGGATACCCAAAGTCGAGGTTCAATCTCGACTCAATATTCCTGCAGCAAGCTTTCAAGGGGGCGGCGCCCGAGGACATACTTTAGTCGACTTGTTTGCTGCCTCGCCAGCAAACTGTCGTCTTTGCAGGTTCAATCATGACCGAGCCGCGTTCCACATCGAATGACCGACCGCCAACAAAACTTACTCTGAAATCTCCTCCGGCTCCGTCCAGCCATGTCGAGTCTACCAAGTCGCCCTTTGCTGTTCAACTTGTTTTGCCGGGTATTCATTCGGATCATGGTCCGTGACTACCCTTACGCCTACAGGCGGTTATCTGAGCTCACAAGCTTCCAGAGGTCATGAGCATCAATACTAACGCAACGGCTCAACCACTCCTCGATCCCTCCTTGCTGGAGAAACCAAGATAGTCGCAGCTCGGCCGAAACTCGTCGACCATACTGAATCATGACGTGTCCGGGATCCATGCCGCCGCCCCCGAAACCAGGCCGGGTTTCGGTCTTGATTTCGTCCATACCTAGTTGGCGACAAAGTCGCTACGCGCGCAGGACTTGATCGCGATATGTCACACCGTGGCGCTAAGCGAGACAGAGCATACGGCCATTCATGCTGTCTTACCCTAGCAAAGTCGATACCCCGCCGTGCCCGATGGGTGGCAGCTTTGCTTGGCGAGGTCTCCGCGGTAGAGATCGCCTCTGAACGTAACAGATCAGCGAGTTCTTTGACTTTGTCGGGAAAGCGTACAATTTCCATGGCCGGGCCGGGCAGCCTCTACGTTCATTCATCCTAAAGCCGCTCACCTCGATCGCCTCAACGCAGCAGCCAAAACACAATGACTGACTCTATGCCTCAAATACCGCTGTTCATCAATGCGGAGGAACGTCGTTCTCTGCAGACCTTTGAAGTCATTTCCCCAGTCATCGACCAGACTATCCATCTATGCAGTGCGGCCTCGTTGGCAGACGTCGACGCCGCCACCGAGGCCGCGGCAGCTGCCTTCCAGACATGGCGGAAAACGACACCCGCAGAACGGCGAGACATCTTCTTGAAAGCGATCGATATCATCCGAAGCCGCCAGGATGAGATTAGCAATTGCCTGATGGCGGAGACGGGAGCCAATAGGTCGTGGGCTGACTTTAATATAAGAAGCACGACAGAAATGCTCAAAGACGTCGCTGGTCGCATTCCAACACTGGAGGGATCGATTCCCGCCTTGATGGATCCTCAAAGGAGTGCCATGGTTATTCGAGAGCCGTACGGTGTGGTGTTAGCTGTCGCCCCTTGGTTTGTTTCTCGCCTTTCTATTTTCCTTTCAAGGAGTCGTCTCACATATGGTCAGGAATGCCCCCATACTACTCAGTGCGAGATCGGTTTCCTACCCGCTTGCTGCCGGTAACACGGTCGTTCTCAAGGCTTCCGAAGCAGCGCCTCGGTCCATATGGGCCGTGGTGTCGGCTTTTCACGATGCTGGGCTCCCTAAGGGGGTGCTCAACATGATTGTTCATGACAGAGGTGCGGCGGCAGCCACCACAGCAGCTCTGATAGCGAACCCACATGTCAAGAAGATCAACTTTACGGGCTCTTCGACAGTTGGACGTATCGTCGCCAAGCTTGCGGGAGAGCATTTGAAGCCTTTGGTTCTCGAGCTTGGAGGAAAGGCGTCGGCGATTGTATGGGACGACGCGGACTTGGAGCTCGCTGCCGAACAGTGCGCGGTTGGGGCTTTTCTCTACTCGGGACAGATCTGCATGTCCACTGAGCGGATACTCGTGCATCGATCTATCAAACAACAGTTCGTTGCGCATCTAAAGACCGCCACTGAAAGGTTTGCTCCGACTGAGTCGGAAGCCATGATTCTCATCAATGGTTTGGCAGTGGAGAGAAACAGGCATCTGGTGGCGGACGCCGTCAGCAAAGGGGCTACAGTCATTCACGGAGATGTTGACCAGCAAGAGGCGAGCAAATCGAGGATGCGGCCTATTATCGTGGACCAGGTGACGCCAGATATGACCATCTACAAGGCGGAGTCATTTGGACCGACCGTGTCCGTTATCGAGGTTGAATCTGAGGAGGAGGCCGTTCGGATTGCAAACGACACCGAATATGGGTTGTCGGCCGCCATTTTCACCGAAGATCTCCGCCGGGGACTACGACTAGCCCGAGAGATTGAGACGGGCGCCGTGCACATCAACAGCACCACGGTCGCTGACGAGCCAGTCTTGCCTCATGGGGGAGCCAAGGCCAGCGGCTACGGGCGCTTCAACGCGTCGGCCGGTTTGGGAGAATGGCTGAGAAGCAAGAACATAACGTTTTGACATTGAGCCCTTTGTAAACGAGTGTTGGTTTCTCAGAGCGATGTCCACGCCGGAGATGAAGTTTTGATACCGACAATGTATTGACGTTGGTATGAGCAGGATAAAAATCACATTGTTTCCTGTGAACGAAAATGGCCTCGGGCGTTGATGGACGCATGTATCCATTCGCATCACTTTGATAAGGCCGATAAGCCCGTCCGGGTAATCCATGGCCGCCGCGACAGGAAATTTTGAGCTCCTCCGGCGCATTGCTCGGCCAGCTCTTCCCGTCACCGATAAATCGTATCCACATCCGATTCTACATCGAATAAACCGCCTCGACACCCTCTCCTCTCCTGCCGTCGCCCCCCCGTCATCCTCACAAACCGCGCCGGTCCAGACGACTGTTCCCATTCCCAGCCGCCGCAATGTCCTTCCTCGGTCTCGGGCGCCAGCAGCCCACGTCGGAGCAAAGGATTGCCGCCGTCGAGGGCGAGATGCGCATGATGGCCGACACCTACAACCGGTTCGTGCAAGAACACGCCCCCCATTCTGCGAACGCGCGGCAGCAGACTTGACGGCGCCCGGCCGGTCTGCCCGTCATCCCCCCCTGGTCCTCCCCACGCCATGCAGGCGTTTCTTGCATGCCCGAATCTCGGCTAACCACGACGCACCTCGCCGCACCACGGGTCCCGTGGTTCCCGGCGAGCAAGCACGCGCGCGCCAGACTCCAAAAGACGTGCCAAAAGAAGTGCATCCCCACAGACTACCGCGAGGCCGAGCTCAACAAGGGCGAGTCCGTGTGCCTCGACCGCTGCACGGCAAAGTTCCTCGACACGTCCATGAAGGTCAGCGAAATCATGCAGAAGGAGGGCCAGGCCATGGGCGGCGCCTCCCAGCAAGGCGCCGGCGGCCTGTTTTGAGCACCCTTGGCCTGCTTTCGACTTCCGGCATGATGGAAAGGCGGCGCCGGGGGGAGTGGGAGAGGACGGACGGTTACGGCTGCGGCCTTGACGTTGGGCCATCGAAGCCCATTGGGCGTGGGGCGAAGCCCGGATTACGACGCACGTCGCTTGTACGAATATTCATTGGCATACATACTCTACTTGTTATACCAACGGAACATGACATGTCTACCTACCAATGCGGAACAGAGGCCGCCAATGCGGCCGACAATGATGGACACTCTTTGCTCAACGTGGAACAACGCTGGTATTATGACGCTTCTAAACCCCAAATACGGGGTGAATGCAATATCATGGCTACAACCCCTTCGTAGATATGTCTACACCTATGCAGTGTTTCAAGGTCATGGTGGCAGCCGGATCGCCGACCTTCATCCCGTCTCGCGCGTGATATTGGGCCCGGTCCCGATGCCGGTGAGCGTGCGCACGAACCAGTGCAGCCAGCTTTCCGTCTCAAGCTGAGTCTTGAGCTCCTCGGCCCGCTTCTCCACATCGACGACCTGCCTCTCAAACGTCTGGACCCCGTCCTCGACGTCGTTGACCTTTTGCGCGAGGCTGTCAATCTCGTACTCGAGACGCGCAAACAGCGTCTCGACCTCCTTTACGCTGCGCGCGAGGCTGATCCGCTCCGCCGCCAGCAGCTCATCCGAGTTCTGCTTGACTCGTTGGCACGCCTGGCTGAGCTGGCGGTATAGGCCCTGCAGCTCGGTGATGTCGCGGGCGTAGCGTTCGTCGAGCGACACGACGAGCTTGAGCTTCTCCTCCACCCAAGGCTCGACATCGCGTGTGACGTGGTTGATGAGCCTGCCGAGGCGCTTTGCCACTTCTGCGCGAACTAGATAGCTTTCGGCGTCGTCGACTGCATCTGTATAGTCGACGATCTCGGTCCAGGTCAATACTGCTTGCTCGGCGTCGCCAAAAGACATTCGCCGGGCCCATCGATTCTCGTTCATCGCCGATTCATATGCAATGTTGTAAACACCACAGCTGTGCCGTCGTGAGCAGGCTAGACGTCTACTATCGATTCGTTCTTCGCCCAGTAGAGGGCCCTCTAAATCTCCATTGTCGGCAGCGTGTCGAGCTGACAGTGGCCCCTGCGAAGAGATGTCTTGGCGAGCCTCCGCTCCGATCGTCTCTAACGTGCTGTCCAAGTCATGTGAATACAACCCGTCTTCTGCCGGTCCCTCGTTGGATTTGAAATCGGACAAAGGTGACGCATCCCGCAGCTCCGCCGACGAGCGAGGAAGCGAGTCCGAAGGATCCCGTTTTTGGGCACCAATGTACTCCTCCTGCTTGGTCTTCATCAAAGAAGCCTTAGTCACGATGGCCGGGCTCGAAGCCACTGCTTTGTTCTGGGCATTCGAGGCCGCCGCATTGCCATTCTCCCAAATATCCTCTTTTGCGGAGACCGAGGGTCGACTTGCGTGGCCGCGGCGACTGCCCCCGACGGCGTCCTTGATCCGTCCCAAACCGGAGCGAGCGTCGTTCATCTTGCCGGCTACGCTTTTGAAGACATTTTTCTTGGAGGCCTCGCGCTCTCCATGGCCGTCCGTCACGTTAGCGGTCGAGCCAGCTGGCATTGTGGCATACATGGCAGTGCCGTCTTCCCTCATTCTTGGGTCCAGCTCGTCCTCGAGAGGCATTGACTGAGTGCGCTTAGCAATATGGTTGATGGAGTCATGCTTGTAAAGAAGGGCGCCGAGCTCTTCGTGGTTACCTGCGAGGTCTGTTGGAGTTCTCCGGGGCTTTCCGTGCCAGAGCCATTTAGGTCGTTCACCATAAGCGAGGCTTGCAAAGACGTCAATGTCGACAGTTTCAATGTCTGCCAGGCCTCCCTTGTCTTTGCCAGACACCATGTCCAGAACGATTTCCCCTCGTTTGCCTCCGATCTCAGTCATTGTTGACTTGACGGCCTTTTGCACGCCCCAGCCCTCTCCCGATGCCGCCTTAGCAGTGGCTGTGTGGAGTCTAAAGACTGTTTGGCGGTCCAGCCGTCGAGTCTTGTCGAGTTTCTGCTGCTTCTGGAAATAGGCCACACCCCGTTTGGTATTGTCAATGTCAAAGACGTCCTTTGACACCGGGGCTCCGTACCAGTGCAGTCGATTGCGCGCTCCCATGAGCATGCCCAGAAGCGCAGCCACGGTGGAGGGACCGAGAATACCGTCTGTGGGCTCGAAATTATAGTGTTCCGCTCCGATTTCCGTCCACCAATCGCCAATGGCGGTCTCGGTCACATCACAGAGTAAACCGTCGATGTATTCGTAATCCAACTTTTCGAACATGTAAAGAGCCACTTGACAAAGTTTGATGAGCTCAGTCACTGACTGGAGAAACGGTATTCGGTCGCTTGTCCTATAAAGCTGCTGAAATTTGGCCTGTGTCGCCTCGGTGGGATGCGTCAAGGTCAACCCAGAACGACCTGAGCATCCCAAGCGCTTGAGATTCTCATTGACGATGAAAAGCTGCCGATGCTTCCTAACATCACCTTCAGGAACCGGAATTACGGTAAGAGCGGACGGGAAGCTACTGAGGTTCGTGACGAGGAGCTCGCCGAGTTTCGTCTCTTTCGGTCGCGCATGGTGTTGATGTGCTGCTTTAAGGTAGACTCGAAGCTTCGCAGACCATAGGGCCCTATCTTCAGGGACTGATAGCACACCCACATCGATCGAGTGCGAAAAATCGCCGGTATAGATAGCGATGACGAGGGTCGGGGACTGTCGCGAGCATGCCCACTGTTCGACAAGATATAGCTCATACCCGCGCAAGGTACTTCGGCGCTCGACAACGCGTACGCAAGAGTCTTCCTCGAGAAACCTACCAGTAGTCGGTGAGCATGCGATTACATGATGGTGCGCCGTCCTAACTGTACCTGAAAGCCACGGGATCTGGGAAGACAATGTTGCGCCGGACTACTGGTGAGCCCAAGGGCGATGAAGCTGGTCCTTGATGCGGAGAAGCCTCGGTCGATGCCGAAGCAGCCTCCCTCATATTCGGCCTCGAGAAGCGCGCCACGCTTGGTGCTTTGGGAGAGAAAGCGTCGCCATCTCGGGGTTTCCCGTCCTGATGCGCAGGCGAGGTGGAAGTCCTGTTGGTTGCCATTTACCCATACGGCCAGCCGAGACGGAGGACATGGGCATCCTCGAATCTCTGCACGCCCTAATTATGCATCATTTCAAGCCAAGGGTTCATGGGGTAGACGCGTGGGCGCAGGCAATGCAATCGTGAACCCTGAGGCAGCTTGTCGCCATGACATGTGACGCAAGGCACCCCTGACGCCGCGTCCGCAACCGCAGTGGGCTTGCTGGGTGGACAGGTAGCGGCAGCCCCACTAGCCCCTCTGGAGTACATCATGGAGAGCAGGGGCTTACCGGGGTGATTGCTATGACGAGGGAGTGCATCGAATGCTGTAGATCGAAGGAACACGGTCATATTGGAAACCGAGGCTAACTACGAAGTGTTCTTTATTTGATTCGAGAATCACGAATCATTTCGTTATATTCCGCCATGTAGGCGAACTGGCGGTGCAGCTGGCGACTCATCATTCCTTGGCCACATGCATAATCCTTCCCATCTGCAAGTTATGCACGTATCGGTTTTCCAACAACTGCAACGGTGGAGTGCCACGATCGTTATCGATACGTAGAGAGAGCTGGCTGTCTACAAGCACCCTGTCGAGACTCGAGAGTCGAGACCCATCTGCTTCATTCAGATCCACCTCGAGAGACCTCCCAGGCCCCGGCCGTCGTACATAGGAGCATTGCCGATTGCCGCCTCCTCTTGTCCATTTCCCTCGGCACCACGCCGGACAGCCATCTTCCCAGTTCGACATCATTACAGCTTCGCCCTTAAAGACCCAAAGGTGGTCAGGCCGCCCCCGCCAAGTTGGTTCGAATCAACGATATCCCAAGGCGTCATGGCCGGGTCCGAGGAAGACACGCCGTCGCCCTTTGCGCCGCTGCTTGCAGAAGTGGCTCGCATGAGGAAGTCAAACTTGACAGCAGCCATCGACGATGTGGACAAGATCATCGAGCTCTTGACGAGGGCGCGGGAACAGGTTGCTGGAGGTATGCACACCGAACTGATTCCAGCTTTGCACGAGGTGCTCTCTCATACTAATGATCCGCAGATGTAGATTCCCATAGGGTCGGCCTGACAATGACGACATTACAGAACCCGGTCAAGGCGCAACTGGAAGCCATCAATAACGATCTCAAGGATGTGACCAAGGCGCAAAAGGGCTTCGGAAAGGCTCTGGACAAGGTAGGCGCCGCCCGATTCACCCAGTTCAGATGCTGGACGCTGGCCTGACCGGAATAAGGCACTCCCCCATCGAGAGCTGCCCATGGAGACGGACGCCATGGCGAACCACCCGGGGCTCATCAACCGTGCTCTAGCAATGCATCTCTTGCGTGAGGGCCAGTTCTCTGTGGCGTCAACCTTTCTCCGCGAGGAGCAGGAGCAGCGGCAGCACGACAATACGACCCTGCTGGAGCGGCCGATACAGCGTACCGACGAGGACGGCGACGACGAGATGCAGAGAGACGACGAACCCGACTCGGATATGCAAAGCCTTTCCGAAGACCTGCAAGACCGGTTCTCGGAAATGTACGGCATCCTCGCCCAGCTCAAGCAGCGCAACCTCACCCCGGCTATAGAGTGGGCACGCGTCCACAACGCTCGGCTCGAGGCCAAGGGCAGCAACCTCGAGTTCGAGCTGTGTAAGCTGCAGTACATTTGGCTCTTCAAAGGCCACGCCGAAAACGGCCTTCCGGACGACGAGAATAACGGACAGCGTGGCGCGCGGGCATATGCCCACCGGCACCTATCGCGGTTTCAGTCGCGCCACCTGCACGAGATACAGCAGCTGGCCTGCGCGCTCATTTACATTTCCAACCTCGAGGCGTCGCCGTACCGACAAATCTTTGAAATCGACTCGGCCTTTGACGACGTGGCTATTTCCTTCACGCGCGAGTTTTGCTCGCTGCTGGGCCTCTCGGCAGAGTCGCCGCTGTACATGGCCGTCACGGCCGGGTCCATTGCCCTACCGCGTCTCATCAAGTACACGACGTACATGCGGGAGAAGAAGACGGAGTGGACGACGGAGAACGAGCTGGCCTTCGAGACGCCCCTGCCCGAGTCCATGATCTACCACCCCATCTTTGTGTGTCCCGTCAGCAAGGAGCAGACGACGGAACAGAACCCGGCTATGATGCTGCCCTGCGGCCACGTCGTCTGCCGCGACAGCCTCCACAAGATTGCAAAGGGCTCGCGCTACAAGTGTCCGTACTGCCCGACCGAAGGCCACTTGAGGGACGCCATGAAGATTACCTTTTGAAGCCAAGCCCGCCACAAACACCCGCCATCTCTTGTACATCGGGCGTCTATGCACTCGCCGTGTACATTTCCATGTCTCTCCCTCTTGGGCGTTGCTTTTCAGTCCTTGATTTTTTTTGATGGCGCATCTAGGCTTCTTTCTTCTTGGGTTCATGGGGTGCCTGGTCTCGGTTCGGGAGGGCGTTGGGGGGAAGCTGGTACTGGCGGCCTTGGGCGCCCGGCGACTTGATATACTTGAGCGATTCCCAGTTCAATAAACGGCAGTGGTCTGCGTCCTGGTTTTCAAGCCGTGGTTCAAGCCGAGTTTTCTTGGGCAGTCACTGAAGCCACTCGCTCGATTGATGCGAGACCTTTAAGTGTGTGAATCCATGACTGAACCGTGGGCTATTCTACACATCAAATTGTAGCGAGCTCCGTAGCGAGCCTCGACCAAGCTCGTTCATCGTGCAAGCATGGGTACATGGTTAAGTGAGACACTTCAGGAAATCTCACGCAACGTTGCAAGCGCACCGCCAAATCTATCATCATTGCGGCTGCCGCCGCGTCAAGAGACTTATCGACTCCATCTCCCCTCACACACCCTCTACCGCAACAGACCATGGCTCTACTCGAGCCATCTCCTGCACGCTCCACTTGCAAGCATGCCAATCCATCAGAGGCGAGGCGGTTCGGAAACATGACTCTCCCTATCTTTTCGGCCCTCGACGATCCGCCAACTCTCGCAAGAGTCCGGCGGCCAACTTGGCGTAAACATACAAAGCACAGTATCCTGAAACTCCGCATCGCCGGCGCACACGTGAGCGCCGCGGGTGAACCCAAAGAGCAAACGTTGAATTAAAAAAAGTGAACCTCTCGGCAAACACCAAGAGGTGGCAAGGCCATCAACATGTTTGTGTGGTATGTGAAGGGGATATCATTGGTAACGTATTCCACCGCGCGCCGAAAACCTGCCATTGGCTGCCGCTCCGCGCGAGCCAGCCCCCGTCTGAGCGGCGCCAAGGCTTCCATGGGAATCGCTATCCATCTCATCAAAATCGTTTCTTTCTACAGTGTGTAGGATCTAAATCTTCTCGCTCTGTCGAGCAAGACCGCCTTAGTCAATGGTCATGCGACTAGGTAGCTGGGGTTTGACGTCGTGTAGACTGATGGAGTGAGCGTCGGGCTTCTCCTCCACTCTTCGAGGAGTCAGCAGGTGCGCCTTGAGGCCCTTGTTGAAGTTGCGCATGCAGATGATGGCGTTGGTGATGGTAAGAAGGATGAGAAGGATAGTAATGACGGCAAATGCGGTCAAGGACTTGCGGACGGCCCAGTAGGACTCCTTGTATTGGGGCTGGTAGATGCGAACGAGCTTGAAGATGAAATAGGTGAGGCCACCAAGGTACAGGACAATGACGGCGACCATGCCTGCCTTGTGCTCCCGGCGAGTGAAGAAGGCTGCGGCTAGAAGGATGCAAATGGTAATGGGAATCGTCGCGATTGTCAAGGCAAATTCTGGATCCGACTTTTGCGCCACGACGACGACGAACTGGATGATGAATCCGAGGAAGAAGAAGAAATCGAACTTGAGCAGCGCAATGTACACCTGAACACTCATTAGCCCTCCGTGATTGGCCTGCATGCGAATCCGTCACGATTTACCTGGTAGTGGAGGAAGCGCTTCTTCATTCGATAGTCGGCGCCGATATTCTTGAGAATGTCCCAAGCGAACTCCTGGTAGAGCTTCCAGGCAATGAATGTCATGACGACGGTGGCCAAAGCGATGACGGCAGGAATTGCCATGAGAAAGGGCTTGACCTCGGACCACAGCTGGACGGGTGTGATGCCCTCTTTGAGCGCCTCAATCCCGAGGACGTCGAGAGCCATTTGGATCTGGTCGACTTGAATCGCTGTGTAGACGAGTAATGCGAGGTTGGCGATGCACACGCCGATGACCTGAATGGTGTTTTTCATGCGCAAAGCATCCCACACGACGACCAGCTCGTAGAGGAAACCAAAGATGAAGAGGGTTAGGAAGGTCGGGATCGTCTTGTATTGGGACTGAACTTCGGGCCGGTCGACGTATTTGCCCAGGCTGGTTTGGAAGCGTCCAAAGACATATCTGAATAGTCAGTCAGAAAGGGTAGACACCAGTGAGGTGGGTCGTGGCATGACGCACGATTCGAATCCCAAGCAAACGATTGCTTGAAGGCTTGTAATGCCCATGAAGGCGGCAGGCCATTTGGTGTTGAGGAAGCCCATCGTGTCACGATTGACGCTGCGAGCTGGGGTGGACGAGATGTAGCCTTGGCGGTGGGCGTAACCTTGGTCGAAACTCTTGTTTAGGTTGACATTCTCCGCGTACGTCGGCAGGGAGTAGCCGGACTGTGGATATGCCTCGCCGTAATCGCCGCTGCGTGAGTAGGAGTGACTGTGTAGAGAGCAGGATACTGTCAGAGGACCGCATCTATGCGATTCGGGTGGTTGATGAGAGGTCTAACCTGGCAGCCAGGGCGGGCGAGCACTTGACTCCGACCGGGAGTCAGCGGATGGCGTCGGAGCGAGCGAGGGCGGGCCGACGCAATAGTAGGTCGAATGTGGACGAGGGACGTGGGCGTCGGATAAAGGGAAGCGGGTCCAAGGGCAAGGAGGACCGTGTCGACACGCCGTTCGGTCGGCCTGCGCGAGACTCGAGGGACGGGCGATGTCGAGACGCGGTGAAGAAGGGAGAGTGGAGAGAGTGCGTCGAAAGGAGATGAGGGTGTTTGGTCGTCGGTCGAGGCGTAGCAAGTCGATGCGAGAGGCCGCAGCGGGCGGATAATGGAACAAACGAGAGACTGTAGAGGGAGGAGTACGCGAGAGGAAAGAAGGATGAGAAAAAGGGGAAATGAGGTGGTGATGTCGGCCGAGGGTTGAGATTGAGGTGCCGTCTACCTAGAGGCGTGTTGGTTTTCGAAGTCGAGGCGGCGCTAGGGGAGCACGGGGGAAGGCGAGTTAAGGTTAGGGGAGGAGGAGACGGGGAGTTTTCTCTGGCGACGGGAGACGAGTCTGCGCGTATGGTGGCGTCCAAGCACTCAGCAGAAGTGACCGGGGGGCTATGTTGCTCGTGCTCCACGACCAACAAGGGCCTTGTGCCAGCCAGGCCTTTTTAGCGACCTAGCCTTATCGCGAGCGAGCCGAGAGAGAGGTACCGTCGAAGTAGCTGGCTGCGGTAGTCCGAGACAAAAGATACGTAGATTCAGGTAGATGAGTACCAAGTGTCGCTTTATTGCAGATAGGCCCAGCGCTCGGCCAGACACACTGGGAGAAGCACAGGCCAGCGGTACGTACTGAGAGAAAGGGGTGGGTGTCCGACCTCGAAGGACGCGACGGCACTGTACAGAGGCCCCTGCAGGCACTGGGTGTCTGACGGGCCGCTACTTTGTATCATGCACCTGGGCGATGGTGAGGATGAGAACGACGGCCGTAGCAATAGCTGGATGTCCAGAGTCGGCAAATGGACAGAGCAAGAAACACGTGCGATGCTCGAGAGTCGTGAGATTGGCCCGATACGAAGCTCAGACGGCGGACGAGCGGTTGAAAAAGCAAAGCCGAAAACTCGCGTGCGATGGGTGATGTGTATACATGCAAGTACCTAGGTGTGCCCACTGTACTGTGCAACACCGGAGCAAATACTGTACTCGCAGCGAGCACCGCCGCAACACCGCCGTCAAGGTGCATGCAGCGACTTGCGCAGCACGAGCAGAGTCTATGTGGCAGTTGTCGAGGCCAGTGCTATTCAAGATGGGACACTTGGGAGGCGGGGAGAGACGACCTAGCCCGTCCTGCCACCATGCACCTGACTCGTCGGAAGCGGTGCCATCTCCAAGTCGACTGAGACCGACTTTCGCTTCGCCTCTCTTTTGACAGGCAGGTCGCAATCTGCCCCGGCCTGTACGAAGCACTGT
Source organism: Hirsutella minnesotensis 3608 (assembly GCA_000956045.1). NCBI lineage: Eukaryota > Fungi > Ascomycota > Sordariomycetes > Hypocreales > Ophiocordycipitaceae > Hirsutella > Hirsutella minnesotensis. The sequence continues at coordinate 312,773 of KQ030507.1, read as the reverse complement.
ATTCGATACCGTGAAGAGAGACGGGACCCTCCAACAAAGGCCGCACAGCCCCAAGAGTGGGGTGAGCAGGAGAGTCAAAGTGGAGTCTCGGCATTGCTGCATGCTATTCGCTGTCAACAAAGAGGGCCGCTGGCAATGGCCAGGCCGTGAAGCAGCGAGTACTGTAAATAAGTTACTCCAGGAATGCCGCTGATGAATTGGGGGGCGTCTGGGGTGTTTTGGACAAGAGACATTTTGATGGACTGGGTTATTGACTTGTACAGATATGGGACCAGGCGCGGCAGCCGACAGTTGGCGTGGCACAAGTTCACAATTGATGCGACCTGGAGCTGAGGCCGCCAGCAAGCCCGCCAGCACCGCCGATACTGTACTTGGTGCCCCGGGCGCCAAGACTCAAGAGACGGGAGGAGGGGTTTCCCAAGGCTGTGCGCTGGACCTCAGTCTGTGGCGCATGCTCCCAGACCATTGCCACCAGACCTCGCTGGGGAATGCACTCGGCCTCCATCAGGTACGCCGCTCCACAGGACAGGCGCAGGCGAGGGTAAGTAAAAGTACCCTTCGTACGTGTTTGGCAGCACAGATACTTTGCAATCATGTTGCTAATAATAGCACGCGCACCCATGATCCCGGCCTTTGCACTCGGCACCATCCGCTTATTGTTGATCATGGCGGCCTCTCTTTGACGATTTATGCCTCTTGCAACCAGAAGCCGAGACCGTCCCCGGAAACCCTATGACGTTACGACACGTTCTGTGCACTTGGCAGACAGGGGCTTCCCAAGTACGCATCAGGGGAGCGAAGCTGCGGTCGAACGTCCTGCGACTTTGCGGTCAGGCAACAAAACATGCGACCTGAGCCGCCGCCACCGCCCACGATGACGGTCGTTCGAGTTTCTCGCCCGGCCTGTTGGACGACGGGGCTTCCCGCGACGCCCCCGTTACCTCACGGCATCGCCGCCAGTGACTGCCGCATCGCCTGCGACCTGCCGGCTGCCCCGCGCCCCAAGAGAAGCCATTTGACCCATGCCGTGCTACTCAGGCGGCCAAGAAGAATGCATGCCCTTGCAGGAATATACGGGGAAACACCCCGTGTTGCACTGCGACTTGATCGTGCAAGGCAGGCCAAGAAGGCCGGGCGACGACACTGCAGAGATGGAGAGTGCCTTGGCTGGCGATCCGCAGCGTAGTCAAGATGTGCATCAAACAGGTGAGGCGAACTGGCACCGAGGACCCAACAAGAAAGAATCATGACCAGTGTGGCTCGACGGTTGTGACGTGCTTAGGAATCCCCCGGCCGCACAGCCTAACAGCCGAGGGATCAACCATGGGAAAAGGCCATGGAGAAGAGGATCCGTTTCGAATTCGTCTCCCGCCGCCGGTTTACTGTACTGGCGACGAGTCTGCTGTACCTCGCGGCGCCGAATCACTCGGGACTGGGGTTTGTTGTCGCCGCCCTGCCGTGAATCCCTCGCATCACTACCACGTAGGTAGTCGGCGATCCGTGACCGGCGAGGCCGCCGTGCTGGACCGCTCTGATCCGGAGAGCCGGCTCGCAACAGACGCTACCCAGTAGATCTCTCGACGAAGCGGCGGGGAGAAGGGAGGCAGCTGCAAGTCGTTTTGGTGAAACGTAGCTCGAGACCTACAGGATGGCTCGCGGCCCGCCCTGGTTTACCCCTTTCGTCTGGTCTGGTGCGGATTCTGAAACGCGCGGGTGACAGAGTGCGGAGACGCAGAGTCCGGGGTTCTGAGGACGCAGGCCGTTGGAAAGAGCATGGCGAGGCAGAGGAATGAAAGGTTGGCAAGGGCTCTAAATATCAGAAGAAACGCCATGTCGCGGCCCTCGGACGGACCCTTGCCCTTGGCCCCCAAGCGCTCGACGAGACCCTCTCTCTGGAAGCCGTCACGATATCGTCTCGCCTTTTGCGCGCCTAGTCGCCCTTGCAGCGTCTCGCTAGCTGCAGGTAGCGTCATTTTCTGTGGTTTACTGGCCAGCCTTGCGGGAAACGGACGGGCTCAATCTAGCCTCTGGGAGTCGCAGTTCCCATCAAACAGCCTCGCGTCTCTTCAATGCCCCTCCTCCAAGCTCCTCCACCAGCACATCCGAGAGAACCCGGAATCGTTGATGGCAGCTTACGCCAGCCCTAGTCAGCTCCGATCTTGGATCCAAGCCCCAGAAAATAGCCCCCATCCTGCTTGCCCGGGCGCCCAAGAGCTGCCTAGGTAGGGCAGGGCGCCGAGCTGCCGGAACATCTCCTTGCCAGATTCGTCACTTGCTCCCGACAAGCCGCGGCTGGCATCCAGCCCCGTGTGCCAGATGCACGTCGGCCGCGGCCACATAGGCCTACGTAGGCACTGATTGGACGGGGGGGCGGTAGGTTCTTTGATTAGCCGTCTGCTGTTGTTGCTCCGTGATGCCGTGTCCGCTTCGTTTGTCCGGCCCGTCAATGTGCGTGCCGTCTCCCCCGCCCCATCGTCCTCAAGGTGCGGAAGCCGTGCACGTCGCTTAGCACACGAGATTGACTGCACAAACAAGACTTCTCGTCTGCCACGCCCACATCTTGTCCTCGACAATTGACAACCCATCGCCATCATGCCGTCGCCGCCGCCCAATTTCGCCAATTACCCGGATCCCGTCGAGGGCCCGCCCTCCAAATATGACCCCGATCCCGGCAAGAACCCCGTCATGTCGGGCCTCCCCCTGATGCTGGCCAGCGAAGTGTACAGACTCTTGCCCAGCCCTCGACGGCGTTGTACAAGGCGGAGGCTAATACTATCCAAAATGTGAAGCGTCGCGAGGTCGGGGCTTCTGCAGCGCTTCTTCTGGAGCAACGCCGGCTTCGGCACCATCAAGGACATGCCGGAGCTCGACCGCATGCCCTACACGTTCCAGGTTGGCCACACGCACACTCCTCTCTCGCCCCCCCAAGAGGGCAAGCTTTGAAGGCCAGAACCCCCGCTCACATAGTCGTCCGTCTCCGGCCTCAGCCCGTCGTGACACCCCTCGGCGAGACGGGCCCGATGCTCGACGCCGACGCCTGGGCCGACGCGCACGGCGCCGAGCACCGGGCCCTCGAGGCGGCACGCCGGTCGACGGAGCGCTGGGCCGCCGGCAAGCCCCTCGGCGTCCTCGACGGCGTGCCTGTCGGCATCAAGGACGACGTCGACGTCGAGGGCTACGTGTCGCACTTCGGCCTCAAGCACAGGGCCGACCTGCCCTTCTTCGAGCCGAGGGACAAGTCGGCGTGGCCCGTCAAGGCGCTGCAGGAGGTCGGCGCCGTCATCATCGGCAAGCTGCGCATGCACGAGCTCGGCTCAGGTGAGTGGCGGTCGGGCGATTCGAGGTGCCACGTCGATTTCTCGTATGGCTGACCAACGTCGGTGACACCAACAGACACAAACGGGCTCAACGTAAGCAGATGATGCATCCAGACAACGCCCGTCAGGATGCCGCGGCTGACAACCACCAGATTGCCCAGGGCACGCCGACGAACCACCTCAACAACGACTACTACCCGGGCGGGTCGTCGTCGGGCCCGGCGTCGGCGCTGTGCGCGGGCATGGTGCCCATCTGCGTGGCGACGGACGCCGGGGGCAGCATCCGGATCCCGGCCATCTTCAACGGGCTGTACGGGCTCAAGCCGAGCCACCACCGGACGGGCGCCATGAACAGCACCATGTGCGTCATGGGCCCCATGGCCGCCAACGTGGCCGACCTGACGCTGGCCTACCGCGCCATGTCGCGGCCGAACCCGGAGTGCGGCATCCAGGGCCGCTTCGCGCTCTCGCTG